>JBAMNC010000135.1:1625000-1948308 GCA_037902135.1 Cetoscarus ocellatus
CCCTGGTTTTGATTTCACAAGGAGGAAACAAGACTTAACTATTTTCCTTTTGCTGCTATCAGCCCACTTTGTTTTTTTCATGGGGTCAAACATCACGGTATCAATGTGCATATTTATGGACTTTATGTTATGATTCATATACAAAGGCTGGTGGTACATTTCATACTGTTTTATAGCTGAATATTGATAACTATCTGCAGCTTATAGCAGACGGAATTGCTTGTGGGATGTTTTCTGATTTTTTAGGGTGTGCAGCATAAAGACCATATCATAATCAACAAATAGTAACTTGGTTTGACGATAATCGCTGTATTGTTTCAGTCACATTTGTAAGCCAGCATTTATGAATGGTGTTTCAGCCATACGTGTATTGTGAATTGGTGTGAATCAAAAACCAGTCTTGAATCAGATAGTGACTCCTACAACTAGAACTGAATCGAATCTTAATCTATTAGAAGATTCCCAAAGGGGCTGAACAATTTTAGGAAAAGATCTAATTGAAATGGCAATATCTGCGATTTGTCTGGCAGATATTGCCATTTCAATTTGATTCATGATTTTCTTCAAATCAAGCTTCAGTGTAATATTCACTATGTTTACAGTATAGACAACAGTCAGGAAATCAATGCTGAAAAGCACATAGCACATTATTCATCATCTAGCATTGATGATAAATAATCTGTTTTCATTATTTAAGGGATACTGCAACTTCTACTCCTAAACAGAGGCTTTGTATTGTTGACCTGCTCACCAGCACTTCCTTGCCTGCAAATTTGTAAAATAGTTGACACAACAGATCCTGGGTCAGTCAGGAGCAATGCACAAAATTGCAGCTTTGGCAATCACAGGATTGCGTTGTCTGAAATTGCGATTTCGATCCGAAAATGATAAATCTTTCAGCCCTTATTCCCAACACTAGAAAGCAGCCAGATGCTAGAATGAGTAGTATTTAGCTGCCACCCTGGAGTGGTTATTTTACAACAGTGCAGCTGAAACAATGAATAGCATGGAATTAATGTGATTTAATTTCTTAATGTGTTGATTTTTGTTTTTGATCTTGACAAATTCCCATGCAAACACCTACAGACACATCATATTTACCAACATGAACTTTTTTGAGCAGTGCTCCACAAAAATCTAAAACAGAGTCTCTGTTGCAGTTTAAGGTAACAAAAAAATCTGCAAATGCATTTTCCTTGTTCTGAAAATGACTTTAAAATATGTCTTTTTAATATTTGTAGCAGCTGATGCAAGACTTTTGAGAAACACTTCTAACCCCTTTATATTTGTCCACCTTAATCATTTATGGCACTCCAGTTCTGATAAATGTATGGAGAGTTTGTGATGTGCAGTAAGACCCTGATGCTTCTGCAGAGGAAAACATTTGAGGTGGTCTTCTCTGGCTTCTCATTTGCATTGTTTACAGACTGAAATAAGCACAGCAGCAGAGTTTAGCTATGAGAAAGCCACTGACACGCTGCCAGCACTCTCAGGCAGTACTTATGAGTTTCAGCTCCACACCTGCAAAGACTCAGACTGTAATACGTCTGTTTATGGCTCACAGGACTGTAATTATTTGGTTCATATGGCAGGCCGAACCGAGCGTCTGTCCTGTATCAAGCTGTTCGGGGTGGATAAACTCACTGTTACATCCATATCAGAGTTGCTTTTCTGAATCACATTCGGCGCTGGCCTGAATGCCGCTCTAATCTCATTAACAGCCACTGCTCACATCTTACAGCACTTAAGCTCCTTTCAGTCAAGTCTCCAGCAAACATCTCCCTGAGTGTGCCGTCTCTGCCTGAGCACATACGGAATAAATACCGCCTGTGACCCACCCTTCATGTCAGTCTGGCGTGCAGTGGGGAGTCACGAGCCAGCCCAGAAGCAACTTAATCAAAATTTATTGAATTATTTACCAAACCAGCAGTCTGCTGTTTTGTAGAAGGTAGAGTGATTTTAGAGCCTGCTGGTGTGAATGCTATCAAAAGAAGAAATTACACTCATTTCCTTCCTTATATGAGAGAGATGACATGGACACCATGCAAGCTGAACAGGTCAAGAGAGCTTGTTTAAGGAGTTGATGAGAGGGTTAAGGCTTTTCCTGCAAACAGCAAACTCTTGCAATTTTTCAACTGGTTAAAAATTTTTTGTTCTGATTTAAATAGATCATGTGTATCTTGTTGAATAGCTGCTTTAAAGAGAACTGGTGCAACACCTAATGCTCAGTTACCTCCACCAAAGAAGTTATGTTTTTACCAGTGTTTGTTTGGTTGTTTATCCATTTGGGTGCAAAATATCCCAACTAACCCTATCTCCAAGTTGATTATGAAAGCTTAATTTTATTTTCCTTATTTTTGGCCTTTTCATCCTTTTACTGGGTAAAGAAGAGTTAATGGACTGAGTAAAAAACTGGAGTAAGAGAGGGGAGGGAGACGTGATTAAAGGTGCAGGTTGGATTTATATCCACGCAAAACCACTGCACTATTGATCCCCACAAGAATGCTCAGTTTTGAACATTTCTTGAGCACATCATGGTCGTCTTAATGCAACTGTACTTTCTGTTTAGCAAACTTTCATATAATCTATCTGGAAACATCTCCAGCTTGAATAAAATTTACAATTACACCTGCAGGAAAAAGGTAAAGGAAAAGAGGCATCCTAATCCCATCAAATGCAGCAGCATGTTCAACACGCATCATACCAAAGGAGTAAAGCCCCAGGCTAGCTGCCAGCTAAAAAAGGCTACGTGCTCTTTAATTTTTAGGAGCAATAAACACTTTCATCAGGTGCACACAAATCTTCAGGATAAGATCAGGAACATGGAGAAGCAAGGCAAAAGCAGGAAAACAGGCAGGAAAACTGCAATTTCCTATTAAAAACGAGCAGCAGCAGGAAGACAGAAATAAATCAACAACAGAATAAAGTCGTTTAACTTTCCAGAAAATGATGTGAGAGCACTTTCAACAAGTCTGCTTTGAGTGATGCAGCAGCTGGTCTGGGAATCCTGAGAGACAAGGCAGGCGAGAGGGCAAAAAGTCATCAAGAGAAGAGACGGAAGAAGAAGGAAAACAAAGACGGATGTGGGCAAAACTCTACATTTCAAAAGACAAACAAGTGTAAGGGATAAAGCTGGACAGACAAAAGGGTGAAATGAGGAGAGCAGAGTGAATCAGAACTCTGGGAAAAGAAATCAACCTTGTTTGTGCTTTGCATGTAAACCTACAATCCTCCTTGAATCATCTGTGGGTGAAGGCTCTGGCAGAAATCTCCAACACCTACTTTCACATCAGCTGCCATGGCAATCCAATCTGCATCCCTCTGCCAAGATCACATCTGCCCTGTACCACCTCCTCCTCCTCCTCCTCCTCCTCCTCGCTGTCGCCTGCTCCTCCTCTGTCTCTCCCTCCAGCGCCGAGCGGCTCTAACACAGGGCGTCTGGTTTACATCAAGTGTTTCTAACGACCTCATCTTCATCATGCAAAAGCCTGCTGCAACAATCTCTGCTCCAGACAGACGCAGACAAAAAAATGCTGCAGTCAGGATACAGTGTTTTGACACTCAGTCACTCCAAATAGCAAAGCGCGCCTGAAAAAAAAAAAAAAAAACAATGTTTGAAATTAAAAACCAAACATTGCAGGCAGGAGGTCTTGGAAACAGCACAGACAGATCCAGGCTGTAGTGCTGTCTCTGATTACACTTCTTTCCTTAACGTCACCATGCTGTTTTTAAGTGTACTGCTCAAAACAAGTGAACATGTTTAACTACCTTTCAGTGCCTTATTACCGCTTCCATCTGTGACCCAAAATTCCAGCTTGGTGACGGATCTGTGAGGGCACATGTGATGTGAGGGTGGGGAATTGTGCACTGTGGTCAGCGCACCGGGCGAAAAGATGAGTGGCCTCATTTAGACAAAGATTTATAAGCTCAGCTGATGGCTGGGACACTTTCATGTCTGTGCCTCCTGTGCAGCGGGCCCAGATGAGCTGACCTTTAAAAGAGCTCTTAAGCGGGTGCATGGCGGTTCTATTAGGAACACTCAGATCTACCCGGAGCAGAAGGAAACATCTTCTGTGCAGACACCAACAACAGCTGCACCTTAAACAGGGTTTCTGCAGAAATCAGCTGGTCAAATACAATACTTTTTAATGCCTTTTAATGCTATACTATAAAATTTTTAATGCCATGACCATGAACTCAAGAAAAAATAAACAGGTTTGTTTTTTGTTAAAGGTGATTTTTAAATAAAAACTGTCCTTACAAATATTTCATCTTAGGCATGTAAGAACTTATGGAGCTGAGAGAGAACTTACATTACACTAGTGGGTGACCACTAGTTCCCCTTTAAGGCATGTGCCATAGTTCGTTAGTCGTCTGCCTCTTACAGCCGATTTGTGGCCATCGAACTGCATGCAAGATTTCATGGCATTGTACCAAGCACAAAATCCTTCTCTGTCTTGACAACCAACAGGCTGTAGCCATTCTCTAAATTCATAATTTCTAGCCATTTTTGCTGGAATTTGTAATTCCTTTTTCTTCCTCCGCCTGGTCATGCCCACCAGCCACTCTCCAAACATCCAGTTTAACGGCAATTGTGCCCGACCAGCCAGAAACAATTGTCACAATGGTTCCGCATGTTTACACCGATGAACATATATAGAAAATCACAGTTTATAATTATACAGTATTATACTGTTATTATCATTATTAAATATTTAATGCCACTGAGAATCAAATTTAAATTAAATTTCACAAAATTGATTTGATGACTATTAATTTTTTTTAATGCCCTGCAGAAACCCTGTTAAAAGCTTCCTCAAAGTGCAATGACAGTCTTCTGTTTATCTAAAAACGTGTTGAGCTCACTGTTGCTTCTTAAGGGAAAAGAAGAGATGGCAGAATCACCACTCCCTTTCAAATGTTGCCAATGTATTTGTGCAATCAAAACGGAACTGCAGGAGTTTGTCGACAATGTTTGAACAAAAGCAACCAAGTACCCAATATTAGGTGTTCAGGGCTATTATTTTTGTTGTTGTGGTGTCAATACATTCGTTATAGAGTAATATATAAAATGATAATGACCTATTTTGAGAAAGAATTTTAAATAGCTTATCTTATGGTCATATAAGTGCTTACTGTTAATCTTTTCACTGAGCATTAAGCCTGCTATTATTTTTAAACCATGACATAAACTTAATCTTTAACATCTAATATTGTTTGGATCTATATCTCCTATAAAAGTCTAGCTGAAAGCCTCTGTATATCGCCAAGCCTGAATGCATATCTGTATTGTTGCTTATGAAACCTCAAAACAAAGTTTGAGCATTAAGTCAAATCTGAGTAATATTTTTCAGGAGCCCCCATCCCCAGCAGCTCATCTGTGTATAAGCAATTAGAGCAGCAGTCGGTCATTAAACAGCAAGATTAATGCCTTGTGATCGACTGAGCTCAGGGGGATTCTTCCAAGCTTGGCCAGAAGGTTTTCTCCTCTCCTCCTCTACCTCCTCCTCCTTTTTCCTCCTTATCTGCAGAGAAAGAGAGAGGGAACCAGCTCTGCTCTGTAAAGTCTCCATTACTAATTAATGAATATTTCTTGAGCAGAGAGGGAAAAGAGGGATGGAGAGAAAGAGAAGAGAGGGAGACTGCACCCATGGGCCGGGCATGCATGCATGGCCGAGTCCCTGCGCTGTGCCAGTCAATGGAGATCCATCAGAGGGGGGAGAGGGGGGAGAGCGGGAGAGGAAGATGGAGCAGGAGGAATAGAGGGAAGTGGAGGGTGGTTCACAGGCAGGAGATTAGCTCTGCAAAATTGATCCCCAAGCACAAAAGCCATTGGCCTCCCCTACATTTTCCTCCTAAGAGCTGCTCTGGGTTTATCTATTCATCATCCCCCATGTTGCTGCTGAACTTTACAACCATCTATGTAATAAAAAAAGTGTACCACACATCCAAAGCCATGGTTCACCTTATGTATTCCCGACTAACTGCAGCAAGCAGCAATGTACTCCAATATTTAAAGAGCAAATTGTTAGCATGGGAAGTTATGAGACCAGAATTTAAGACTTTGATAGTATACTGGTTCAAAGTAATCAAACCGGATCAATTCCCCTTTTGGTACCAAGGCAACAAAAATATAAGCCTACGGCAGACAGCATAGGACAATTTATGTTTTAAATAATAAATTACTACAGGCAAATACTTTCACCCTGACTAAGTTGTACGAGTATACAGTGGTGAAGAGATGACGTGTTTTTGCGTGGGCCAACTCAGAAGTTCGCTTCATGCTGGATCTATTGACTAAAAGCATATGGGATATTTTACTGTATTCTTGGACCATTGCTAATATGAAAACACAAAATTATAAAACTTACAAGTTTTGTTCAATATGATAATCTTGATACATGAATCTAACTTTCATGACTTTTAAGCCTGAATGTAATAATGCGAGAGTAAAACGCTATTATTAAGCTACTTTAAAGCAATAGTAGATTTTTTTGTTTTCGTGTCTTTCATCACTCCCGAGTCCATAACAAGCAGGTAGACACCACTCTTTCAACTCTGCGTGCAGTAACAAGCAAAAGACGGAAAAAGTACTTCCGAGGTGGTTTAGTGAAGTTCACGAAGGAGTCGAGTCATTTGAACAGCTCTTTTAAGTGAACGATAAGAACCGATTTGCAGTTATAAGTGAGCCGTTTGTTTGCGAGCCATTTTTAAATTTGCAGGCAATTTGCATTTTTTTTCCAGGTCTAGGGAACCAGGAAGTGCTAAATGCTAACCCACTTCCACATTTTTGGACTTATTCCAGCACCACACTTACAGACAGCTTTTCCATACAAAAACTCAAGTACATACATTTCTAATTTTTCAGGAATGCAAAGTATTGTCAGAATGACATTGGTATTAGGCAGATACTTCCTTTAAAGGTATTAGATTCCGGGGGTATGAACATTTCTGAAAATATTTTAGCCTTTTAAATCAGCATCATTTTGAGTTTGAAAGTTCACATACCGACCACTTTATTAGGTTCATCCACTCAACTGCTTGTTAATGCAAATAGCTTATCAGTCAATCACAGGGCAAAAACTTAGTGCATTTAGGCATGTAGTCACGGTTAAGATGCCCTGCTGAATTTAAAACTAGGCATCAGAATAAGAGGTCAGAGGAGAACGGGCAGAGTGGTTTGAGATGATAAAAAAGGCAATAGTAGCTCAAACAGCAACTTGTTACAACCAAGGCATGAAGAAGACCATTTCTGAGCACACAACATGTCCAATCTTGAAGCAGCTCAGCTTCAGCAGCAGAAGAGTGCCACTCCTCTCAGCTGAGGACAAGGAACTGAGGCCACAATTCACATGCTCACCAAAACTGGACAACTGGTGCCTGGAACAATGTTGCCTCGTCTGATGAGGCTGGATTTCTGCTGCAACATGTAGATGGAAGGGTCAGAATTTGATGAAAACAACATGAAAGCATGGATCCATCCTGCCTTTATCAAATATTCAGGATGGTGGAGATGTAAAGCTGCGTTCACACCGAAAGCGACTTTGCGACTGACATCACGTCACCCACCCAAGTAGCGTCGCCTGTCCATAAAGACCTCATTTTGGTCACAGTCGCCGTCACTCAGTGACGTCACGTCCGTTTGAGTTTCACCGCAATCATATCTTATATCATATAATAGGATATATTAGCTGACATTATTTCAACTGCATCCTTTTTACTCACCTACCAGCCACAAAACACTGCAGCTGATGGCCCTGCAGCAGCATCGTCTGTGAGTTCTCTGCGGTTCCTGTCTAGGCGGAACTAATGTACTCACTAACTTATGTTTCCCACACAGACATGGATTGTCACTCTGTGAAACAGAATTAAAACAGTGTCACGGGTACCGTCACACACCCACACAACTCTGATTGGCTGTTGCCACACAGCCACACGCAATATCGCCTGAAGAGTTTAAACTTTTCAACTTTGGCAACCAAAGGACGAGTGATGCGGTTGGCCAGAGCACGTCCGTCACATCGCGGGAAGGTTAACCCCACCCCATCGCAAAATTTCAAAGCACATCTGTAGGGGGGTTGTAATTATTCCTTGTGGATTTATTGATGACTTAGTGCTCGGTTCGTTGAGATAATGATGAGTTGTCATGTTGTCACGGTTCATTGCACATGGGTTGGTCTCTTTGCAAAAGTGGACCAAATACACATTGAGCAATACTCAGTGGGTATCTGCACGATTTGAGGTCTGGATTTGGAGGCCTATATAAAGGCCCAAAAAAGGCCACCAGTGAACCAGATCCTGCAGCCTCACATGATCCCGTTCATGCAGCAGCATCCCGACGTCACCGTTTTCCAACAGGACAACGCCGTCCACATTCAGCACGAGTGACCCAAGCATACCTGGAGGCCCAAGGTGTGCATGTCCTACCCTGGCCTGCCTATTCTCCGGATATGAATCCGATTGAACACTTGTTGGACTATCTCGGTCGTCAGGTGGCCAATTGGGTTCCCCAGCCGCCAAATAGGCAGCAGTTGATCCAGGCAATACAGCAAGAGTGAGATAGGATTCCGCAGGACACCATCCGACGCCTAGTCCGGAGCATGCGCCAACAGATCGCCGCCTGCATCGAAGCAAACGGAGGCCACACCCGGTATTGACTGTTGTGACTTTGTGTTTGGCAGGTGCCATTTTCTTTTGTTAAGTTTTTTGTTTTGAAATTATTCTTGAAACTTTAGATTTTTGTTTCTGTATGCCAATATCCTAAACAAATGATTCATATGAAAAAAATCCAGTTTAGGGCTTCAAAATAAAAATTATGTCGAAAAATATGGTCTCAAAGTTTTTAATGACTGTCAAGTGAACATATGTACATAGGCTATGCAGAAATTTTTTAACCCATTTGCGTTCACTAATAAGGTAGACAGAAGCAGTGGGAGGATATTTCCAGGACATTTTCCAGGACATTTTACTTTTTTCTCATTTTCCATATGTTTACTGTGACTGGAAAATTAGTCAATCATCTTCCAAGTTTTCCAGGATGCAAAGGAACCCTGTTGTTGCGGGCCTTGTCAGGTTTTGCTCAAGCAGATGTTTAGGCTTGTATTTGTTTCATAAATAATATTAAATACTGATCAGAGAGTTTCATGTTAGTGTACTGTGAAAACAGCTCAGAATTTAGTCTTCATGTAGGCAAACCTGCCTACGTTCAAACTACATTCGCATTATTATATGAACAATTACCAGCATGCAACTTAACTATTAGTGGGAAATTCTTTTAGTTTGAGAATATATTTTTATAACATGAAAGCAAAACTGAATTCTCGTATTTTTGTGTCACTTGAAGGGTTTTCTTTGGGAGGCAAAAAATCAATTTAAATCATAAATCGAGTTTTGTGAAAAAAATATTGTGATTTTATTTTTAGTCCTTATAACCCAGCTCTAATTGTATCTAATCTAATCTAATTGAAAATCTTTCAAAAAACGTATTTTCCTGTCACATTTATTCACTTTATGACAGTGACATCATCAGTTTTATCAACAGCTAGAACTTCGTGGCTCCAACTCTTCATCTCCTTCAAAGTTTCTAAACTCCAAATGTCCAAATTTATAACTAAAGAGTGGAGATTTCAAGATTCAGTTTTGACTTTCACAGGCTGTCAAAGTCAATAACATTTGGGAATTTCGAAAGACTCAGTGTCATTTCTCCTCTCTGAACCCTTGCCTGGGGCACCCACTGGGCTGCAGAGCATTCAACAGGCCTTAAATCACTGCAGAACTAAATCTGTGCATCACATTCATTTTGGGGAGTTGTTTGCTCCTGTCACCACACAAGAGAGCAGATACGCCTTTGAAATTTTGAAAGGATTGTCAGCATGCAGTCAGACAATAGCTTTAATGATGGCTCCAGATTCAGCTGCAAGACTCTGTTATAGATGAACAAGATCATACATTTGTAGTTAAGTCATTAAGATTAACACCTCAAACTCAAAGGGTGTTTCTGAGAGCAGACAAGGCAGAGTCAAAAAGATGGACTTAAAGCTTGATAAAGAGAAAAAGACCTGCCGGAAGAGAGAGGACGAGTGGCAGCACTGTGCAAACAAGATTGATTCAATTTAACCCAACAGGTGTTTAAGTCCACAGCTCTCTCCTTAAGAACTTTTGACCAATCATCAGGAGATAAGGAGAATATTTTAATGCTTTTACTTTAACTGTCATGTTCAATGTTATAAACACTTGGCTGCAGTTTTATCTATCAGCTCATTGATTTAGATTTAGAAACTTTTTCCTCTATTAAACAAGGACAGAGAAAAACTGCAACTACTCACACCTATTGTCCAAAATATGTCGCAAAACTTGAAGGCTTCAGCCCAAAAATGTGACACTTTAAACCCAATCCATGCCAAATGTGCCCTATATACAAGGGATTTTTCAGAGACTGTGCTTTCTCCAGTCATTACAGAACTGTTTGATTCAACTTTCAAGAAACAAAACTGAGCGAGACACTTGGCAATGTCCATGCAACAACTTACTGGCTATAAAACAACAAACCAAGTGGTTAGGAACACTGTCAGCCTTTGCCCCCCACCCACATGAACACCTGAAAGTCATGTGAAAGTACACTGGGCTTTCATATGTCAAAGCTAATCAGTGACACTCATTGTTGGGCTAATTTGCTTGAAATTTCAAAGCACATCTAATGCTTGCAGGGACATTAAGTCCATTTGGGCTAACAACTTACTGGTTATAAAACAACAAACCAAGTGGTTAGGAACACTGTCAGCCTTTACCCCCTACCCACATGAACACCTGAAAGTCATGTGAAAGTACACTCGGCTTTCATATGTCAAAGTCAATCAGTGACACTCCTTGTTGGGATAATTTGCTTGAAATTTCAAAGCACATCTAATGCTTGCAGGGACATTAAGTCCATCTGCTTTGGTAATTGGATATAAAAAAGTAACTGCTGTTAGTCAAAGCTAATGTTTGTTTTCTACAGTAATGACATGACAGCAGAGAGAGTAATCTACAAAGATAATCAACAAGGGAAATTGGTGTTTGTGTTATTTTTTATGCTGAGAACGCTAAGCATAACAAAGGACGCATACAGTTAGCTGGCTAAATGGTTAAGCTTCTGGGTTGACTGAATAGCCGGCACCAGCTTTACAAACTGGTTACACTAGTTCTTTGTATTTTCTTTCTGAATCCAGATAGGCCTGAAATCAACACTGGCTTAACTGTAATGCAGCTGCCAACCATCTTGGGTGGGTACCAAAACACAATGTAGTGCTAGTGTCAGCATATGAAATACCTACCAAATCTGAAACACAGCACAGATTTATACGGCTCCTTACATCAATGCCCTTCATTAAATGTCCGAGCTAAAGATGTTAAACTATCCTGTCTTCTCTGTTCAGTGATTTTATTAATATTTCCCTCAAGATACATTCTACAGGCAACAGATCAGAGGCATTATCATGTGGGCCTTGATCAGAGTAACCTTATTTACACCCCTGTTTCAATTTTTGTGACCAAATTCCTGCATGTCCTCTCCTGCTCCCTTGCCACGTATCTGACTACATCCACTTTTTCTCTACATTATCAATAGGGGCAGAAGGACAAAAGATAACGTTTTAAAAAGTATGGGTTAAGAAACTGTTCAGGCACTCCAGTCATTGTAAAAGTATAACTTTGGCATCAGTATCAGAATAAAACAACAAACAACACTAAGCCCTGTCTCTGGTAACCACCCTATAAGCACATAACGGTAGCTACCTTTTTAGCACAATATGTACATAGGACATTCAATGGAAAACATAAAAAGCATTAGCAGCATCTTGAAGGCAGTCTGGCATTATTTTGACATACAAAACCCAAAACCAGTGAAGTTGGCACATTGTGTAAATCGTAAATAAAAACAGAATACAATGATTTGCAAATCCTTTTCAACTTATATTCAATTGAATACACTGCAAAGACAAGATATTTAATGTTCGAACTGAGAAACTTTATTTTCTTTTGCAAATAATCATCAACTTAGAATTTAATGGCAGCAACACATTGCAAAATAGTTGGCACAGGGGCATTTTTACCACTGTGTTACATCGCCTTTCCTTTTTACAACACTCAGTAAACGTTTGGGAACTGAGGAGACCCATTTTTGAAGCTTTTCGGGTGGAATTCTTTCCCATTCTTGCTTGATGTACAGCTTAAGTTGTTCAACAGTCCGGGGTCTCCGTTGTTGTACTTTACGCTTCATAATGCGCCACACATTTTCAATGGGGGACAGGTCTGGACTACAGGCAGGCCAGTCTAGTACCCGCACTCTTTTACTACGAAGCCACGCTGTTTTAACACGTGCAGAATGTGGCTTGGCATTGTCTTGCTGAAATAAGCAGGGGAGTCCATGAAAAAGACGTTGCTTGGATGGAAACATATGTTGCTCCAAAACCTGTATGTACCTTTCAGCATTAATGGTGCCTTCACAGATGTGTAAGTTACCCATGCCTTGGGCACTAATACACCCCCATACCATCACAGATGCTGGCTATTGAACTTTGCGCCTATAACAGTCCGGCTGGTTCTTTTCCTCTTTGGTCCGGAGGACACGACGACCACACTTTCCAAAAACAATTTGAAATGTGGACTCGTCTGACCACAGAACACTTTTCCACTTTGCATCAGTCCATCTTAGATGAGCTCGGGCCCAGCGAAGCCAGCGGCGTTTCTGGGTGTTGTTGACAAATGGCTTTGGCTTTGCATAGTAGAGTTTTAACTTGCACTTACAGATGTAGTGACAAACTGTAGTTACTGACAGTGGTTTTCTGAAGTGTTCCTGAGCCCATGTGGTGATATCCTTTACACAGTGATGCCGGTTTTTGATGCAGTACCGCCTGAGGGATCGAAGGTCACGGGCATTCAATATTGGTTTTCGGCCTTGCCGCTTACGTGCAGTAATTTCTCCAGATTTTCTGAACCTTTTGATGATATTACAGACCGCAGATGATGAAATCCCTAAATTCCTTGCAATAGCTTGTTGAGAAATGTTGTTCTTAAACTGTTCGACAATTTGCTCACGCATTTGTTCACAAAGTGGTGACCCTCGCCCCATCCTTGTTTGTGAATGACTGACCATTTCAGGGAAGCTGCTTTTATACCCAATCATGGCACCCACCTGTTCTCAATTAGCCTGTTCACCTGTGGGATGTTCCAAATAAGTGTTTGATGAGCATTCCTCAACTTTCTCAGTCTTTTTTGCCACCTGTGCCAGCTTTTTTGAAACATGTTGCAGGAATCAAATTCAAAATGAGCTAATATTTGCAAAAAATAACACAGTTTACCAGTTCGAACGTTAAGTATCTTGTCTTTGCTGTGTATTCAATTGAATATAGGTTGAAAGGGATTTGCAAATCATTGTATTCTGTTTTTATTTACGATTTACACAACGTGCCAACTTCACTGGTTTTGGGTTTTGTAAATAATGGAGATTAAGTTGTTTTAAGGCCGTGGCAGATTATGTTTACACATGTCCACTTGATCAAAACAGCAAGTAACTAGATGTAGCACAGACATATAGATGTTAAAACCCAATTAGAACCAAAGGTCAGCAATGCTAGGACTGATAATTTGGCTGCACATCACTTTGCAGCCCATTTTTGTATTGTTTATCCACTGACAACTTAAACCAGTGTTTAACAGAGAATGCACTATCGTGACCAGTTTTCTGAGTGCCTTATCAACTGAGGACAAGCCAACTAAATGCAAATTGAATTGCAACAACCCAGGATTTGAAATAATTGTCCTTGCATGAGAAAGAGATGATGATGGAACCTTACAATTACTGAAAATTTGTATATCCAAATTCAAATGCTCAAGGAAGCTTTTATGCTACCCTCCTGTGTGACAATTCATCAGAGCTCTGCACATCATTTTACATGAATATTGTTTTTATCACAACAGGCTCCACTCTTAGGCCGTACGTGACATGTGAAAAACTCCTAAAATTTCAAGTATTTCCTGTATGAGTTGCATGCTTGAAGGCAAATAGACCAATTTTTCAACAGAATTCAGCCAGGATTTTCCTGCCAGTTTTCCACTGAAGGACAGTTGTGACCGAGCAAATCAGGAAATTGCCAACAAGAACAACCTCAAAATATTCCAAGAATTTTAAGGATGAATCAAAGCAGTAGCCTTGCAGTGCAGATGGACCTGCCTGATTCATTGTTTGAAATCATGCAAATCCATTTTGCCAATCTCCAACCTCCAATGATTTCGTCAGCCAAAAGCTAGACAGCCCAATCAGTGAAGAAAGGTGGAAACTCAAGACGTGACGTCAGCGGGAAGTGACTGCATATTTAAAAACAATGGCGGCTTCTGAATCGATCTCCGTGGATGCGGCAATATCAGCGGTTTTATCAGAAATTGACTCAATTTCTTTTTAAAAGAGGAGCAAAGAACGTCACTTAAAGCTTTTCTTACAGGAAATTAGGTTGTTGCTCTTCTCCCAACCAGGGATCACTGCTAGGAAAGCAGGAGAGATGCGGAAATCCTCTGCAGACGATGCCGATTAGTTTGTGGTAGCCCGGAGTCGTGTGTACTTGGCGATTCCTGGCAAAATATGCTCTCCTCAGAAGTTTACCGGGAGAACTTGGTGGGGATTGTTGTTGGCGAGGTTCATGTCACATGTAAGTGGTAAATGATACATCTGTGTGGTATAATTTAATGTAAGACGATGGTCTAAGGACTGAAACGCATTTTAAGCTAACAGCTACCAACAGGGTCTAGCTGCTACATCATACTGTGGCTTGATATGATTGGTCGGTGATGAGGGTGACCGGCAGACCGCTCGTCCAATCACCAGCTGCAGTTGTTTTTGAAGGTTCCACCCTCTGAAAACATTTTCTATGGGCTCTTCTCCAGTTGGACTAGTGAAATATTTCTGTGGCAGATATATGGAACTGTCCATCTGGCATGTCAGGTTATGAAAGCAGCTTGAGGTGGCAGCTATTCCACTTGCTCTGTTTGATTGTGCTGTTTACCATCAGCAAAGAGCGAGACCATCATTGCATTTAACTGTCTGCTTACATATGAACAAAAACCCTGACAAATTTTGGGAACTTTGTAGTAGTGTCTACACAAACAGCATAAGATTTTACCCTAAATTAAGGATATTTAAATGTAATGTGTTAAAACAGTAAAAGACACATTCCCTTATTTTTGCTTATTTTACAAAAAAACACCAGCTGATTCAGTTCAACTTAAAGTCATGTATGGACAACACCTAGTCACCAAAAAAAGCAGACACATTTGAAACAGTTGTTTTTGTATTTGAGCCGTGGAGAACTGTGGTGTCAAACATCTGTATTCAGCAGGTATTTCTTCAAACAGAGCGTCTCACAGATATAAGGGCAGCTCAGTGATTCTGAAGATCTTTTCACTATCTCCACAGAGGACAAAAAAGAAACAGTCTGACCTGAGCAGAGACTCTTTCAGCCCTCACAGACTACTGAAATATGCCCTTTGGAACTGGATACTCTGCCCTGAGGTGCAATGCAGGGTTGTTTTTACTTCACCCTTTATTCATATAGGCACAGAGGAGAGTGGTCAAACAAAAGAAATCCTGTGAACTCTCCAAAGCCAGAAAAGCCCCAAGACTAAACTGCATGCTAACAAAAACCAAAACAGCCATTGTGCAGAGCAAACTCATGAGCACACACGTGCTGCTAAATTAAGCTGGTCTTTCCTTTATCTTTGGGTGGATCCCAAACAATGGCTTCAACAGCAGCTGGTGAAGGAGAAAGGCTATTTCAATTCATCCCTCATTCAACATTTCTCTGCATTTCTCACTGGTTCTCCAGAGACTGGCCCGACACAGAGAGGTGAATATTTGTGTTGGCTCCAGGGACTGATGTGGAGATGGGTTGTTGATAACCTGCTATGGTCTGGAGATGACTGTCTGCTTCTTTAGCCTTCACCTTAAATATGAGCATTAATGCTTGACGATGTGACTATGAATGCATTTAATAGTGAAAGCACTATCTGTGTTGGTCAGCCTTCTTTCTTCTTTCTGAACTCCCTGCTTTTGTTGCTACGGTTGATGACATGAAAAAAATGAAGACTGAAGAAATACATTTTGTTAAAGGTGAAACTCGATTACTAAAAACACCACAAGCAGAGCAACAAGTTTAACATGAATGTATTGTTTGTCATATTTTGCTGTATTTACATAGATAGATATATAGTAGGGTTTGGCAATATATCAATTAAATCAATTAATTTGAATTATTTTCTGCAGAAGATTTAAAAATTAAAAATCTACATTTTTTTCTTGAGTTACTCCAATTGTAAGTTGTTGCAATGTTTGAAAATATAAATACTAAAAATTTTCATGATGGTAGGCCCTGTCAGGTTTTTTAGATGGAAATTCTGTTTAGGGATATATTTTGATAACATACAGGCAAATTTTGATTAATGTAGTTATTATGTCACTTTGAGGTTTTTTTTGGTTTATTTGTTTTTTGTTATTTTGAGAGGGAAAAAAATCAATTAAAAATCATAAATTGCGTGTTGTGGAAAAAAATCTGGGACTTTATTCTGGGCCATATCGCCCAGCCCTAATATATAAATACAGATAGACATATAGACACAGTACATTTATATAAGGCTGCAAGAAATGCCATTGTATTAATCTGAATACAGAGCTAAGAGCATTAAATCCAGAGTGGGCCATAAATCTTTTAAAATCAATGTATTCTACATAGGCTCCCAAAAAAATATGTGGGTGCCAATAGTCTAGTGCAGGGGTTATCTTTGTTTTTGAAGGACCAGTTTTGTTCCAGATATTTATTTCTTGGGCTGGACCAAAAGATAAAAAGACATAATAAAAGTATTTAGTTATGATTAACATATTATTTAGATATGATTAGTGTATTACTAGTTTCATAGTTCTATTCTGCATAAATTGTATTTCTTCGAAAGTGATATGGTAGTTGAGGTATCTTCTTTTTCTGGGGCTGTCATTTTTTTTTTTTTTTTTCAAAATCACAGGGTTTAACACCATTACACTTATTCTCATGGTTTGTATGGGCTTATAACAGCTGACGGGGGGATTTCTATAAATATATCAACTATGCAATCTTTCCTGTTAAAACTGTATCAACTGTAATTGTTTTTGGTGTTTGTTTTTATTGATAAAATGATACCTCTAAAATCACACAAAAACAGACATTTTCTGAATTTGATATTATGCTGGGACTGGGTGGGAAGTTGTAGGGGACCTAATGTTGCCCCAGGACTGCCAGTTTATGCTCACTGGCCTAGTGGTTTTGCCATGCATCCCATGTATGGAGTCTACTGCCTCACTTCAGGTGACCAAGGCTCAATTCCAACCTGCGGCCACTTTCCTGCATGTCTACCCCTGCTCTCTCACTTCCTCTTCAACAGAAATTAGCTCCTAGAGGAACAAATGTGGATGTCCTGTGGTGTGATGATGAGCTTTGTTGCATCCCGTGTAAATTTTGTTGACTAATTATTTTTGTCATAGTTTTGTCAACTATTTCAACCTTTTTTCCCCTGACAAAAACTAGACTACAACTTAAAAAAAAAACAAGTGCACATGGACAAAAACTAAAACTAAATTAACCAACATTTTCGTCAACAGATAAAAACTAGACTAAAATGTTTGACAGAGACTTAATCCAATTAGACCTAATTTGTTCATGTAGAAAGTAGGGACAAGTTAGGAATATATCCAATCACAGCTACTTTGGTTGTGGAAAGGTTGGATGAGTTAAGAGGGACATCCAATCACAACTGCCTTAGCTGCGTGGTGGGATAAGTTGGGGAGCGATCCAATCAGAGCTACTCTCTTTTTAAATTGATATATTTATGTAGAGCAGGTTCACTGTTTGTTGTCAATCCTGGTATTGTAATTGAGATGCTCTGCCAAAGCAGCCTAAATAAAGGTGATTGCATTTCACACAAAAGTTAAATGTGTCTGTTCATTTACACATTCAAGCCTTTCTAGCATTCAATAAAGGGTTATTAGATGTTTAATTTTATCCAAGTGTAAAACATGACTTCAGAAATTCAAGGAAACATAAGAAATGCCTTAAACTTTACACTTCATATTTTAGTCGACTAAATTTACAGTAGATTTCTTCGACTAAAATGTTGTGTAATTTCATCAACTAAACTCGACTAAAATTAAACAATTTAAATGACTAATTTATGACAAAAACTAAAAGATAATACAGGCAAAAGACTATAACTAGGACTACATTAAAAAGTGCCGTCAAAATAACACTGATTGCATCACTTCTGTATAAATGCGCGGTGAAAAGGGCCAAAACACGACTTCCTGTTATATGGCTGTTGTACCATGACAAACAAAATGAGAACTAAACTAAAGTTGTCAGGGGACAAAAAGCTCTGTGACAGGACAATATAAATTGCCAACTTTCACCAAGAAATCAAAGCATATTTTCCATGTTCTCATAAAAGAAATAAAAGCACACACTCTGTTCCCAATAATGTGTTGACGAAGTTTCCAAGAAACTGTTGGAAACTGGCAAGACTCTGACTGACACCCAGGATTGAGTTGCAGCACCAAAACAAAAACAGAAGTGTACAGCCAAGGGGTTACAACAAAATCGAGACGAGCCATTGACCTTTAGAGCCGCACAAAAGACAAAACTTAAGGCTCATGTGAAATGAGATGGGAGCTGGGGCAGGGGGATCCCTCAAGAAAGCTGGATCAAGATTAAACATATTCATCAAATCAGACCTTTGCAAAAATCTAGGAAATGTGAGAGCGACTTTGTTGTGTGGCCCACATCTCTGGAGTCACAAGCAGCTCAGGGAACGGAAAACTAGGAAAGACCCAAGAGGGGAACATAGAGCCAGACTGCCAGCAGCTGAAACCCCAGTGGGATACAATTGTACTGAGGAAGGGCAATATGAAGGATGGGAGAAAAGTCCCGAACAAGCGGGACCTTTAAAGAAATGTACCAAAGGGCAATTAACCCTCCATACGGACATACATTCCTAATTTCAATGCAAAACTAAGATCGGTGTGTCTTTGAGGGGACGAAAAAGCAGCCATTTATCTTTGCTCCATACAAGACTCCTCCAGCTCTTAAGGCAAGAGGACGATGAAGAGAGCAATGCATTAGCATAAGAATACATGCCTATGTGCAGCCACAGGGTGGAGGGAAGGGGGTGTTAATTCAGCAAAGGAATTCACTTGTTGGGAATAATTTTTGTGCATGGCCAAGGGAAGATTAGAATTAGTTTTCTCGTTGTGTTAGCAGGAGCCAGGCAAGTTGTCCAACAGCGTAGAGAAAGGGCTCGGTGGTTAGTCTTACATTTCTTCAATGGTGATTAAGTGTCAGGCGTTAAAAGATCCCTCAAGTTTTCCGCCCTTCACTACTCTCATCTCTCCAGCTCGCTCCTTCTACCCTCATCTCCTTGGAGGGAAGGGATTACTGGCACACGGGTATACAGAAATGGCACTTGCTCAAAATTAAAAGACTTTCACAGGCCGCTAATCTAATGAGGGTGGAAGGGGTTGGTGGGGGAGCGAGCCTGTGCCATTTCAGCACGCCCAAATGAAAGGGGAAGGAGCGGATTTTCATGTTTACCGCCAACATCGCACTGAAGAGGTTTTTTAAAAGGAGGTTGCAAATAACAAGAAAGAAAGCTTTTTAAATTTCCCAAGACAGGCACGGACCAAAGTCAGAAGAAATCCATCGAGCTAGTGGACCAAAAAAGAGACGGAGTGTGGCGGTTAACAGGCGACAACAGTTGTGACATTCCAGTTGAGCGCACAGGTTGGGTCAGTCCTGCTGGGGTCTGCCCCACCATGCTTGCTGGTATTTGTCGATTCTCACCTCCTCAGGCACGGCACCCAGGAGAGTCCACAAATGCAACAGACTGTCAGTCATCACCCTGGTTCCTGGGCTGCACACGCAAACACTCTGTTGGAGCTGTGATCTCAAATCTTGGTGCTCAGAACAAAAACACCTTAAATTTCAGATGATATATGTTTTTAAATTGGTTTGTTTTAAAGATTTAAGAAATGATTGATTAATCAACTGCACACTGAGGAGCTAGGCATGCTGGTCTTATCTGTGAGGTGTTTTCTGGCCATGTTGAAAGTCTTCAGGTGTTTATAGCTGCTCAGTACAGCCAGACTCCACAACAGGCTGAGCAGATGGACTTAATAGACAGTGAGGAGGTGTAATGTTGTTTCAATATATAGATAAAGCATATATATAGACAGTCTCTTTCTTTGTTGTTCTTTGGTGATGCAGTTGGATGGTCCCCCCAGATGTTTTTGAGCACCAATAAGGGGTTATTGGTGGAAAATTGAGTGTACTTTTATTAAGGGGGTCTTCAATAAATTGATAGCTTTATGATAGCTTTCAGTGATCTGAACCAGTATGGGAGGGAGGGCAGAAACAGTTTAGAATTGAGGCTTTCCCCATTTAACACTGTAGAGATGTGGCACAAGCTTTTTAGTTTTCTATCTCCATAAAGCAACTCATGTTTACAACTGCAGAAAAAATATCTTAAAAATACTGACAGTATTATGCATATTTAATGTGTTTGGATTAATAAAGTTGCTTTATAGAGATTAAAAAGAAAATGAACTTTCTGCCCGTTTCTTTACAGAAGGTGATTCTGAACTGCTGAAGATGCAGATGTGTCTAAATGGTCGAGTCATTAAGCAACAAAATCTCTGATTTGATTTGGTTTGGAACAGCACATGTTGATACTGGCACCACATTGGTACAGAAATTCTTTAACACTATGATGATAACAAAAATTAACCAGTAATGCAGACACGTCACACTCAAGGCCCGCGGGCCACATCTGACCTGGTATATAATGAAATACAGCCTGCAAGGTAATTTCATGTTTGTTACTTATGCTGCGTTCTATTAACATTGGAACTGGGAAGAGGGGAGTGGGACTGACGTCAGATCTGACTTATCGGTGTTCCAGTTACAAAGTCGGAAAAAAATTGCAGATCTACCAGGCTATTGTTAGCCGTTGTTAGCATGCCCTGCTTTGTAGTTTGCACATACCACATGAAGAACGTAAATAACACTATAGCAGCATTTCCATACATATATGTCGAACAATACTATGTATGCGGCTGATTTAATGCCACAAACACTAGTCAGAAGTGCCAACAAACAGAAAATTAGACTATTTGAAATTTTGGACCCTTTTGACACCCTTACTGTTAAAGGCATGTGGGTATTGCCAGCAAAGTTGACTAATGGCTGTCAGCAACATCCCTAACATTACCTGCACCCACCACTTCAATGTGATAATGTTTACCTGTATATCTTTACATTTTTGTATGAATTAAATTCTGCTTAATTTTGAATATTTTCCAATAATTTTCCTAATTTTTACTTGACTGAATTTACATTTCACTTAAATGACTGTAAAAGCAGTCCTATGAACCTCTCTAATTGTACATATTCTGGTTATTATAAGACGTGTGCTTAGGGTGATTTAGAGATTGCAGCAACAAGGCACCTGCTTAGCTCTGTCAGGAGAGCAGACACCTTTCACATTCAGAGACTAATGCCCTTGCCCACTATCCTACCTATAAAAGCTGAAAAGACCCCAAAATATATTTTCATTTATAGAAACTGAAAAATCATAGATAGCGAGCTGTGCTTGTATAGACTCAGCATTGTCTGCAGCTAGTGGCAGGTATCACAGCTGAGCAGGCAGTTTCCCAGGCAAGAGTTGGTTGTGATTATATTACACAGCATTTAAAAAAGTTTGGATTTACTTAAGCAGCAATCTGAGTACATTTGCATAATCATACTGTTGCAAAATTAGTTGCATTCCCATATTGAAAATATGCTTTGCCATAATACCTAAAAAACTAATCAGCAGCTATATGGGACATCTATTCATTTCTCTCTGCTAAGATCAGTGATTTTTTTTCAATTCCATAAATTTCACATCTGTCTGGGTCTGACGGTGTCTGGAACATGTTGTACCTCCTCACTGTAAGGTGGAGAGCCAGAGTCGAATAAGGTGAGCAGACAGCCACCAGGTAGGAGGGAGAAAGGAGCAGCTTTGTTATAACATGGGGTTTAAGGCCTCCAGTCTCTTCTGGACCATATTCATAGTGTTACACTCGGCCGCTCACACCAAATGTGGCAGATATAGATGTGTTAGGAAAGAAAAATAGATCCAGGGGTGGAGCACAGACTATCCTGGTAGCTTTATACCTTAAGGGGCTCTGGGAGATGACAGCAGCTTCTCTTTCCCAGCAGAACAAACAGGCTCATACACACAGGTAAAATCCATCCAGACAGAGGACCAGAAGTTCCAGCATCCACGTCTCACATGTGTTTTTTCAGGTCTCAGGACACACCATGTTGAACACAGTGAAAGAAGCCCTCTGGCTGACTTTGGATCCATCCAGAGAGGCTGCTTTGCTTCATTTCACCAGCAGGCTCCCATGGCAGCTAGGGGAGGGGGAAAGGCTCAAGAAGAAGGAGGAAGTGAGGATGTATTCCACAAGGGAGGGAGGGAGAGGCAGCCTCCAAAACAGGAAACAAGGATTACACCACCCATCTGGGACACATTTCACCCCCAGACAAAAGTTCAGGCAAGGTGCAGAAGTTGAAAAACATGGGAATGTAAAAAGTCTGTGGTCTGAAGCCTCATCAGATGTTCAGGGAGCATGTCTCTGTGAAAGTCCATGTCAAAATCATTCTCAAGAGAAATGAAAACCCGGAGGATGTAGTGTTTTCATGCCTCCATAGCAGCAAAGGCCAAGGGCCCAAACTGTTACATCAATGTCCAACACCTGTCCCATCTGTCCAGGCGTTTCAGTATCTCCAGGACGCTTGCAGGGATCTTCTGTAAATGTCTTAAATCATGCACTCGTGTCCACTTTGACTTATGACACTAATTTTAAGGGTCATACATCAGAGGTTAAAGGTTACAGAGCCTAATGTTCATCTTTTGTCTGTGAACTACATATCTAAAGAACAATTCAAACTGAAACAATGTCGACTCCAAATTAAGGACGAGCTGACTGGAAGGGTTTCTTCAGAGTTTGTGCAAATATACACTTTAATTCATTAGACTTTGAGAGTCCTATGTTAAAGGTCAAGGTTTCTGAGCTTTATGTTGATCCTTAAATATGACTGATACATTAAAAACTGGTTGAGTAAACAACTCCAAATTTGCAGAAATGTCCATTCTATTCAAAGGATCAAGTAGTAAAGATTAGGCTGAGGCCATTAAGTCATTTTTCTGTAAATGAAACATCTGGAAAAAACAATTTTAAGGCAAATCCTTAAAAATGTGGAAATGGCTGTCGCTTTTTAGAAACCAACTGATTAAGATTTGGAGGTTGACTGTCAAAGGCCTAGGGTCTATGAGCCTTATGTTCATCCTCAGCCTGTGGACTACATATCTCAAAGGAAATGTCTTCATATTTTGAAGTGATGTTCACTCTAACTCAAGGATGAACTAATAAGATTCATGTATAAACTTAGAAGTCTAAATTCATTGGACCATATTGTGTTCATCCTTTGCCTGTGAACAAAAGATCTGACTTTTGTTTTCTTCAAAGTTTGGGCAAATGTCCACTCTGACTTAAGGATGAATTTATCACATTTCGGAGTTTAAAGGTTTTTGGCAAGCCTTATTTTCATCTTTTTCCTTTAAATGACAAATCTGAAGATTCAATGTTTTGGTAGACTTATACCAACTTTTCAAAAACAATTCTTGGACTCAAAAAAACAAACAAATTACATTTTAATGGTCAAGGTCACTGGCTTAACGTGCATCCCTTTTTAGATAATATCACAACATAGCCTTTTGGGAATTTTCCTAAATCTCACAGAAATGTCAACTCTGACTAAAGGATGAATGTAAGACATTGGAGATCAGAGTCATTGGGCCCAATGTTGATCCCTTGCCTGTCAGCATTATTTCTCAAATACTTTGAGGGAATTTCTTCAAACTTTGCACATATGTCCAATCTGACTTAATTAAGAACTGGTAAAAATTTGAATCTGATACCTCAAGGATGCTTTGAGGGAATTCTTCAATCTTGGCAAAAAATTCCATCCAATCTCATTGTAATCTACTTGATTTTGGAGGTTTAAGTCAAAAATCAAATTTAATGGAACCTAATGTTTCTTTCTTTATAGTGAAAGCAACACTTTCAGAATTATCTACATTTTTGCCTAGCAGTCAATCTGACTGAATGAACTGATTAGATATGAGCAAAAAGGTTGAGGTCAACGACCAACCAAGCTTTCTGTCTTGGCTCACCACTGTGCTTTTACTGCTAGGCAATTGTTTGCCCCACTGAGCCATTTAATTGGTGGTAGTTCTACATGATCGAAAACTCCAGAAAGACTAAATATGAGAAAAAGACTGCAAAGAGCTCTGCCAAAACATAAATTATCTGTTTCAAAATACCTGGAAGGAAGGATGCTGCAAAATGTTTCTCCTGTCAATATTCAATTATGTAATTTCTATAGCCTGAAGCACAAACCACATCACGTTTAATCCCCTCCTAAAGCTAGAAAAAGAAAACAGCATTGATTCTCCATACCACCCCACTTCTACTTGAAATGTAGCACACTCCATTAGAGGGCCTGAGCCAGACGCTTCAGGTAATTACCAGGACCCGTTAGGCCTGAATGAGCTGCCCACCATAGCCTTCGGCTCCCATTTTTGAGCCCACTCCAGGCACAATGTCCCGTAATGAAGGAGGGTCACATACGGGCTATGCTCGGCTCAGACTCCAAAGATCAACCTACATGGCAGAGAGCATGAATAAAGATGGCCTTTTCCGTTCTTCCCTCCACCTCTAATGCCACTGTTAGTGAGGAGGGGGGAGAAGAAAGCAGAAGGTGGATGCATTTGCCTCGTTTATGCATGGCTGCTCCTGCACACTGTGTTTCTCACTCAAGTTATAATCCAACTGAGCTTGGTCTCCTTCTAGCTTCTCTTGTTCATACTGTGTAGAATGGCTTCATGCAACTTCATATCAGGGCTGAGCATTAAATTAAGTTTCATAGATATATATTCATGCATTTTCAAACGATATACTGTAGGGTAAGACCATATCATTCACATCAATATAGATAATTTGATACAAAAACATTAAAGTGATATATTGTCTCACTGGAGGACCAGAAGTCTAAATGTTACGTCTGCGTGCCCAGTGTAATGAAGATGTCCTGCAGTAGCCAGTCTGGGTTTAAATCTGGTTCAAGTAGTCTTTCCTGCTTGTCATCCTACTCACTGTCCCAACTTAATGAATCTGTTCAATGTCCTCTTCAATATTATTAAGGCAGGAAAAAGGCCAAACAATCTTTTAATAAAAAAAAAAAAAATTCCTTCAGTTGTTTTAGACCACAAAAGGTAAAACTGAAATACTGCAAAAAGGCACTATTCTCCAAATGCATGAGGCTTTTTAGAGAACAGATGCAAAACTCAAGTCCAACTAATATAAATTTATATTGAAACACTGTCAGCAGATATTATTGATTTCAATCACATTGATTAATTAGTTCATTTAACAGATAAAAATAACAAAAGCAAGCAGCCCAGCTAGGATTGCTGATCAGTTTTAATATATTCTATATTTATACACTGATATATGCACTTTTATTAGGGATGCACGATATTATCTGTTTGATATCAATACCGGCCAATATCAGCCTAAATAGTTAAGTACTGGAATTGGCCACCATTTAAATTTTTGCAGATATTTACAGATGATATATCAGCCACACATACCGGCCATATATTGGCTGGAACACCGGCAAATTACACAAATGTACAATATTGATGCACCTTCTCATCACTGCATAGGTACTTTTAAAAATCGAAGGTTTCATTTTTGCAGAAGTTAAATGCTTTTTTTCTTGTTTTACATCTGTTCCTCACAAAAATATACCGTAACACTGAAAGAAACAAGTCCATTTTTGTTAAGTACAGAGCTTGTACTCTTGACCAGAACTACTGGTATCTGCGATAATGAATTAAAATATTGGCATATCGGATATCGTCAAAAATCCAATATCGTGCATCCCTACTTTTTATTATAGAGAATGATATTGATATGTATACTGTGTTCTCCCACTGAACGACAAAATCAGTTGATAGACTTTTGATCCATATCAGTCACCCCCACTTCAGATTACTTTCTCTACTTCGATTTTTTGAAGATATCATAGTTATAAAACTCCTCCCTCTGACACACATTCAATAATTAGTCGGTGAGATGCCAAGTGTCTTTGGGGAGAAGAAGTCGCCCTGCAGGTGTTGGCACTACCGGCCTTACAGGCCCAGCTTATCAGTCAGAGGAGGGTAAGAGCGGGCATTAGGGAGGTATCAGATCTCACAGATTTTAACACCTCCCTCAGGCTCTCACTTACACTTTTCTCTCCGCTGCTCCTGACAATCAAGCTGCGAAATCTGTATCATTTTTCATTGTACCACCAATAACATATCATGACAGGGTGATCGATGTGAAAGTGCTGCTTTCACAAAAGCTGCGAGCCGTCTACACTTCCAGCTATCTTTTACAGCAATCACTCACTTAGATATATAACCTTGAATGAATTCAACAAAGGGTGCGTTGGTAGTGGGGGAGCTGAATTTCATTTTCATATATTATTTTCTTGTCGTGGCGGTAACTCAGAGAAATATAAGAGCAATCCACCTTTTCTTCTTTACTGAATAATCTATCGTGCTCCAACAACTTGAGAGACTGACTACTTGTCAAACTTCGAGGCTGATGTAACATTTCTCCACTTGTAAAAAACAGCCCGGACCAAAATTTCCTTGAAATACTCAAGAGCACTGCAAATTATACTAGAGTTTAAAGGACCAGTTTGTTTCATGGAGGTTTACCAATTCCAAATCACCTCAGAATATTACCTTGCCAGTAGCTGAACCTTTAGGTCACCAAAACAGCCAATGAGTTTTTAGCAAAGTCAGCCGGTCAAGTCAAGTTCACAGCGGCACCAAGTCAAGAGGAGAATATTGTTTTTTTTGGCAAAAGATAGAAGCACCATATCAGTTAATTTGAGAAACAGCCAGGTGTGTGCAAAAGCCTTAAAGGTGAAATAAAGAGGTCTGTCTGTTTTTGGTGAAGTGTTGGTAGAGGAAGCGATGGATGGATGATGGAAGCAGTGAATACAAATAAACCAGGGCACAACATTATTTTGGCTTGCTGACGGACATAACGACTGAAAGACCCTAGGCTATCAGAATAGGTATGCCAGTGCTAAGTTTAGCAAGTTAAAATACTGCATTGAGAGCAAAGAAAAATGTAAATCACAATTTTCTGATTATTTGTCCTTAAAATAAACATGTTTTCATCTTAACACTTCAGAGTTATCACTCTTGCTAGTCACCAGTCAAATGTAATGATCAAAATGTATCTGGCCAATATTCTGAGCTATATATTGGTTTTCAATTAAAATGAAAATTTAAGCCTTCCAGAGTCATAAAACAACATAATCGGCATGAGAAGATCCAGTGCTGTGGGCCAATTTGTGCTCATTCTGTCACGTGTGGCAAAGGAAGCACCCGCTTTCTACTCTCACATCTCAACTAACAAATAAGACCCTGTTTACACATTACGCATTCACACGGATCCATGAGAATAACTAAAAACGCTGTAGCGTGCATGCCAGGCCAGTAGTTGGCGATATAGGTTTGTAGAGACACAGCTGTGTTACAACACGCGTACGCTTTCTGGTGAAGACAAACTTTTCACAGACAACAAAGATGAGTGGACACACGAAGATGTAGGAGTTTCTTGTCTGGCTGACAAATCTGTCTGGATAACAAACCGAGCACAGTTAGCAGCACACATGTTGCTCGGTAGACAGCCGAAGCTGCTGTTGTTGTTGTTCCTAGGTGTGTGCGCAACCTGCATCTGAAAGTGTACTGTGCATGTGCTGCACGTCACCGTTTTCCCTGAAAACACTGATTCCTGTTTACACGGAGACGGACACCAAAATGTTTTCAAAACTGTTCACTCTGGTTTCAAAAGCTTGTGGATTCAGGCACTCCACAGACACCATTCTCACATAAATGAAAACGCAACGCAAAAATGGACGAAAACTCAGTTTTCGTCCATTTTTGTTGTCCTGTAAACGGGGCCTATCACTTCCATGGTGCTTTTCAAAGTAAAAGCCCAATCTGTTTTATTCAGTAATGAGATCTACCACGTTTTCTCATCATGCTTTGTGACATTACATAACAACTGGCACATCAACATGTATACTTTCTCATCTGGAGCACAGGCATGTGGTTGTTAAGCTGCAAAGGGATCAAACGCTGGCTGTACTAGTGCTGCTAACATTTAGCCACACTTGTTGCCAAGCAATCAATTATAAAGTCAGTAAAACAGGAATTTTAGTTCAGACTAATTTATCACTAACCTTCTGACATTATATCCACTGACAATCTTAAAAGCTCCCCAGTTTGGCTGTGTTCCTATTTTCTTTTATCTCTACACTGATAAATTAGTCTGAATTTACTTCTTACCACAACTGATTTTGAAAGTGAGCACAACACTCAGAAATATAGCTAAAAAAACTAGAAAAGTATAGCTAAAATAACAAAAAAGCACTAAAACAATGAAAAAATCCTTAGCAAAAAGATTTACATTTTACCATAGATTTTTTTATCTATAGTAAGCTTACACATGATGCTTACAAAGATGCTTACACATGACAAGGAGAGTGTGCTTCATCCTGCCTCCTGAACTTCTTTTTTTAAATCATTTTCTGCATATTTGGCTCGGCCTACCTTTGGTCAAGTGGAGGCCCAAACCTGCAGCAGAGTGTTGTTGGCTTAATCCACCTCAAAGACAGAAAGTTGGCTCCACCTAGTCTGGTCTCATTGGTGTATAAGTGCAGCATTTAGAGTGTAATAACCAGCACACTGCATGTAGTTACAAGTTTCAGGCTTCTTTCTTCAGCATTGTTGATCTGAGGTGGCCTTGACAATCCCCTCTGTGTCAGAGGGCAAACACCTCCACACTGAGCTCAAAAAGTGAACCAAACAAGCATCCTGGATGGTTTTCACTAGACCTCTGACCTCTGATGAGGCACCAGAGGATTGTTACAGCCTTGCAACAACATATCACTTCTTCTTTATAAAGAGCTCTTAGAAGTATGCCCTGGGGCCCTTACCTGCGAGCTCATGGTGGATGAGATCTGCGAAGTTTGGGTCGTCCCCCCACCAAAATAGCCACAGCTCCCTCCGTCCCTGCCGCTGACTGCGCCGCCATACGCTGAGCACGTCAGCCTTCAGGCAGCGGCTGAAGCTGCACAGGATGGGGTCCTCCTCTGTCACCGGGAATAGGATGGGTGCAGAGGTGGGACCCTGCCACACAAACCTCTTCCATTTGATCCCTGTCAAGTCAGCCTGCAAAAGAGGGGGATGGAGGGAGGGATGAGAGAAAGAGACTGTCAGTGTGCAAAGTCGCTGCTTCAGGATCCACTCAGCACCTCGGAGTAAACATGTGCTGAGCAGAGTTTAAAGAGAAGGTATTAATCCTCCTTTATGGGGCCGTTCAGCAACCTGATACTTCTGACAACATGACACCCAGGCTGAGGGTGGGCAATATATCAATTTTTCAAAGTATACTCCCACATTCATTAACTAGATACAGGGCAAGACAGGGTTGCTAATATCTGTGTAGGCTGATTTAAAAAAAAAGACACAAAAAAGAAATACATGCCTTATTCATTCAAATAAACAAATGTTCTGGGCATTTAAGTGATAATCCTTAGTAACATGTGGAAACATATTTTAATGCAGGATGAAAATGGTTTGATATCTAGTAACTCAGACTATATGGAGGTGGTCTGGGTTGCCAAAATTCAGCAGAGGCTCACTCAGTGTAGGGCTGGGCAATATATCAATTAAATTGATGAATTCAAATCATTTTCTGCAGAATTCTGCAGATTTAAAAATTAAAAATCAAGATTTTTTTCTTGACTTACTCCAATTTTAAGTTGTTTCAATGTCACTGAAATACTGAAAATGTACAGTTTTTCTGATGGAAGGCCCTGTCAGGTTTTGAGCAAGCACATGTTTAGGCTAATATTTGTTTTTTAAATAAAACTAAATATTGATCAGAGAGTTCCATGTTAATTTACTGGGAGAATAGCTCAGTTTTCTGTGTTTATGTTGAGAAAGTACAAAATCAATATTTTATGACATGCACTTTGACTTTAAGAGAGAAATTCTGTTCTGGTTTGGGAATATATTTTTATAACACATAGGCAAAACTTGATTCATGTTATTTTTGTGTAACTTGGAGTTGTTCCTTTGTTTGGGAGGGAAAAAAAAAACAATTAAAATCGTAAATCAAGCGTTGTTGAAAAAAATCAGGGATTTTATTTTAATGCCATATCGCCCAGCCCTAACTCAGTGCCTCCTGACACATTATACACCACTTTATCAATAACGGCTGAGAAAACAAAAACAGCAAGGACAAAGGATCCTACAGCTTAGGATACTTATCTTTAAGTCTTCAGAGATAAAGTTATGATAAATTTGGAATGTGTGCTGCATCATACAGTTTTGGGTTTGTCCATATCATAAATACTTACTTTTAGTCCCTTTGTCTCTGCCTGGATGGTTACATCTCTGGATATATGTATGTGTATATGCAAATATATTCATCATATGTATTTGTATGTATGCATATATGTGTATCTATAAATTCAAGAGTTTGTCTTCAGCCTGCTCTATTGTAAAGTGCCTTGAGATAACACTTGTTGTGAAGTGGCACTATATAAATAAAGACTGATTGATTGAGTTTTGCATCTACTGTAAGATTTTACATTTTTTCTGAGTTGCTCAATGGGTGGTATTACCCTTGGTCCATTTTACAACTGCTGCCACAGCATTTGGGTCCATATTAATTCTGTTAAATCTGAATCAAAACATGCATCGACAAATAGTAGGTGATAATATATTGCTGTATTGATTTATTTCTAGCACGGGTCTATCATCAGTATAATTAGTATCATTAGTATAATCTTTAGTAGTCCAAAATGAGCAAAAAGTAAACAGAAAGTGTAGTCTATATTAGGGATGCATGATATTATCCCCACATATTGGCATAGATAGATATGAAAATCACTGCCAAATTAACAGCCAATATGTCAGCTGTACATAGCAACCATATAGATCCCATATATTGGCTGTTATATTGACAGAATGTATGGATGTACCATTAAGTCTCACCTTATTATCACTGAATATCTACATTAAAAATCAATAGTATCATCTATAACAGAATGGGATTCTACTTTCATGTCTGTTTCTATCATATATAAACTGTCACATTGTGAAGAACAAGCCAATTTTAGTGAAGGAGAGACTTCAGAGTCAGAATTATCAGCATATCAGATATGAGTAAAAAATCCAGCATTGTGCATTCCTAGATTAAGCTAGTCTTTTAAGCCTTGCTGTGTGTGGTGGGAATTCCAGCAATTTTTAGAAATCTTAATAATCTGTCTCAGTTCAGTGTCTTTTAGATTCAAAATGGCATTTCCATCAATGTGTCTTTTGATCAACATTAAAATAGAAAAAAAGGAAACTGTCTCTCAAACTTGGAGCTGTACTCTTCTTTCAGGTAAGAGTCAGCAATAAGAACTGTCTCATTCTCAAACAACACATCACTACTGGCTATGGATGCACAATAATATTGGCATCTGCAGATATGAAATATCCACCCCATCTACAGTCGATAAACCAGCGCCCATATCAACCATACATACAAACATATCCCTAATAATGCAGTATAAAACCGTGGCATTTTTAGGGGACTTTTTTCTTGTTTCACACCTGTTTTGAACACAACAAAAGGCCAATACTAGCTAAGTGGAGACTTCATACTCGTGACCAAAAAGCATCAGTATCCAGGTTAGAAATGATAGGTTTGAAATAAAGAGGAAACAGTCTGTCTTCTGCACCTCGACTACTGGCTCACCACTTTTCATCTTGAATTGTAATTTCAACCAACCAACCAGTACCTTGCAGAGTATTTTGTCAGTTTGGGATATTTTACATATAAATAAGGGAGAAAAGGGTGCTGGTATGGCTGGTTTTAAAAAATAAATAAAAAATGAGGGAGGAAATCTGTTACAAAGTGCTACTAGCCTTTAAGCTTAAGGCTAGTTAACCCACCCACTTTCCTTACCCAAATATAGTAAGATATGTAACAATGGTAGGAGGGATGTAAATTAACCACAGTGTGCCTGAGAACCACAAAAAATGATGTATGGGGTCGTTGTCTGCAAATAAAGAAAATAAATCAAGCATTAGGACTTTTATATATGCTGCCATGGTAACAAACATGTCTTAACACAATAACCTCCAACAAAGAAGTTATGTTTTTGCTGGCATTTGTTAATCTGTCTGTCTAACTGTCTGTTAGCAAGATAACTCAAAAAGGACTCAACAGATTTTGATGACATTTTCAGTGACCAGTGGTCAAGGCAGAAGGGAAAAGAGATTTGATTTTGTTGGTAATTCAATAAGGACGCAGATCCTTGGATTTTTTTAAAGGTTTTGTTGATATTGCAAGAAAGGGCTGATTTTGACATTTTCCCTAATAACTCAGTTAAGAATGTCAGAAATGCCCCAGCAGAGGTCTGTACTCTCAGAGCACTTCTAGTTTGTTTTTTCTAGGATCACGCCTAAGTCAATTGTTTTTGGTATAGCGGCAACCACCTGTTACATCTTTGCAAAAAATAAAAAATGAATGTACGCTGTGCATCGTGAATTGGGATATCACCCAGCACTAATACAGGCTGTCAAAAGCAAAGGAAGAACAAACATGAAGCAGAGAAAAGGAAGATTTGAAAGGTAAAAAGATACACAGAGGAAGACTTGAAAATAGAGCACCATGTTGTCTTGATTCAAAAGAAAAATAGCCCTTAAAAAATGGGACATTTATTTGTTTGCAAAATGAACTGTCTCTTTGTGCTTCAGGTTCTTTCAATATCAGAATGAACATGTTCAAAAACACAAACAGGAAAAAACTACCCCTGGTAAATGTAGTCTCACAACCTTAATCCTCATTATTGGTGAGTGCTGGGGGGTGCTTCGCCTTTCTCTAAACACTGTCTGGCTTTTATAGAGAGAACAAAACAGACAGGAAAAAGCCTCATAGGCAGTAAAATCACTGGCGGGGTTATTAAGTGTTAAAGCAGGAACATTACGCTCCACTGCTAGCTTGCGCTGCTGCTTATCACCCTGGTGCCGACAGACTACCCATGTCTACCTAAACACATGCACAAGAACAAACTCTAACTACCACAAAAATGCACACACACCCAAATGCCTACAGCATACAGCCTCATTCCTGCTGGCAATCTTGGTCCTCTATCTATCCTTGTAGACATTTCAAGTAATCTGTGTGCACACGGACTGTTCATTTTCATGCCGTTTAGTCTTATTCCGTTCAGGCTGAGTTGGCAGGCTGTCCCTCTGTATATTCAACCAATTAATCCATTACAATTCAGGGGATATCTTAACTCTAGAGCAGAGGCGCTGAGCCTGAACAAGTGATTACCCGTGGCCGAGGCGGAGCGGTGGTCTTTCGCCCGGCTCCGGGATAAGCTGGGAGATTTGCGGTGTTAGTTGTGATGGAGGGGTAGCGGTGGGGGCTAGGGAGTGGGGTTTGGGAATGTCAAAACAGAGCATTGTGTGGCGTCAGCTGGAGCGGAGCTGGATCACAACAACATGTTAGAAAGCTGTACGAGACGTGTTGAGCTCAAAGGTGAAGTTGGATAATTATGTCTCAATTTAGAGCAAGAGGAGGCAATTATACCAGAAGAATGAGGCTTATTTGTTGAAATCTCTCTTGAATTCTGACAGAAAACAGGTCACAAATTCCGTACAAAAAGAGTAATAATGTGTAAATAAACCTTACAAAGTATGCCCAATTATCTAATGAGTTTAATGAAAGAGTTAACACAGATTAACCACTTTAAATAACACAATGATTCACCCTTTTTTTTTAGTAAAAGCTTTCATGTGTTAGTAACATTGTTGAGCAGTGTTAAACATTTTTAACAAATTCCTTGATCTGCAACAAGATTCAGGACACCACCAAAATCTATTGACTTCTCCCCTGTGCCATGACCAACATTCCCAGAATGTTTTGTCCGAATACATCGAGAACTTTTTAAGTTATTAGCGAAAATGTTGAAAACTGCCCTATCTCTCAATGTCAACAAATCTTTTACAGGTTTAGATCAACACCTAAATCTAATCACTTCTTCTTCGTGCCATGAACAATATCCCTTGAATCTCTGTTGAGAAGTTTTTCGAGTTATCCCATCACAGATGTACAAACCAACAAACTGACGAAAGCTGGCAGAAACAATCTCCTTGGCGGAGGTAGTAAGAGACAAAGATGAGCAGCAATAAAGCGGCCTCGTCCTTACCAATAACTGCATCCAGTTATGCACTGTATTTGCATAGTAAGGGGGTAGCTGCTTTGTTGTACTTCTGATACGAGACTTTTAAAATCTCGCTTACACCAAATTACTTCTGGAAGGCCAAGAAGCAATACAGAGCATGCCAGGTCCTTATAAACATTATAGACTGGGGTCCAACTGTTGCCCGTAGTCCACTCTTGATTGGCCCACAGAAAAGTCAAAAAACATCATCGGAAATGCCTGTGTTTGTTTGGTAAATGAGAACAAATGGATAAAGGCAGTAAATAACACAAATCAGCTTAGTAAACAAACCAGTTATTCTTTTTATCTGTACGTAGCCCTTGAGGAAATAGTTTGTAGACCCCTGCATTAAACTAACTACTAAAGACCTCTTGTGTCGAGGGGCATATTTACTCCTATGTCCAGGGACCAAGGTAAATATCTAGTATTTACTAGCTTTGACCAGCATCATGTCATTGTACAGCAGTTAAAGACATCAATGTTCAAAAAAAAAATGCCAACTGACATAAATAAACAAGGAATTTGACATCTGCTGGTTCTGCAGGGCCATTCTGTGTAGTTCACATGTTTTCCTCTTGCATGCTTGGATTGATTATTAGGTCCCAGAATCTCCTCTTGTTGTCTGTTCCTAAGGTCCGTACTGAGCAGGGAAAAAAGGCCTTTAAATTTGCTGCTTCTTTTGCCTGGAACGAGCTGCAAAAGACCTGAAACTAAATGCGCTGGTTTCACTGGACACCTTCGAGAGGACGTTAAATGATGTAAATACTGAGGCATCTGGCTGCAGATGTTTTGACAGATGATCTTGTTTCCTTCAATAGTCCAGCTTGTCAATTAGCTGTCTTTATTATTTTTTCATTGTACTTTAAGTGTTATACATGTCATGTGTATTTGTATGTGTTGTTGTTGTTATTGTAAGTAACTTTGTTAACCGTGCTGCTTCCTATCTTGGCCAGGACACTCTTAAAAAAGAGATTTTCTCTATAAGTTTCTGTTCATGGTTAAATAAAGGTTAAATAAAATTATCACCCTTGTGTGTGAGTGAGAGAGTGACAGGTTGTCCGTCTCCCTATGCCCCCCTTGTGATTGGTTGTTGCCCAGTTGAGGGGGTTACCCGCCTCTGGTCCAATGTCAGATTGGATAACCTCTAGCCTCCATGACAGATGGATAGATGGATGAATACAGTTTCTGTACTGTTACCTTTAAAAATCGTGCTACCAAGACTAATTAAATGCAAACTCTACATGACAACTCCAATACAAACCCAGTATCATTCTACAAGACAGCTTCAGACCATTTTTCTAACTTCCCCCATGCAGCACTCTTGTTCCTCACAGCACATATTTGTAAAGAATATCCAACAAGTGTCCTTCTCAAGTGTAAACACATAGCCACTCACTTAGCTCTCTGATTCAAGCCACAAGTCATCACTGCAGGTTTGCCCCCCTTAAGCTCAACATGTACTTAATGGCCCCTCTCCCATTGCAAACATTTAAAAGCAACTTGCCTTTTGACTGACTTTAATTCATGTTTAATTTATCTGATTATTTTAAAAATTTGGCCTAAGTGAGAGAACAAAGAAACAATACTGAGGGTGTAGGAGGAAAATTCAAAATCATTATGAATTTCAATAATATATTATATACCTCTATATCTGTTCAATGACCTTGTGATTTCATCTATCAGTAACTGTTCACGTCAACAAAGTGCTTTAATTTTTTCAGATTAATATTTCTAGATCACAAAATACTCAGTATTAAAATGTAAAAATGTAAATAAGATAAGATAAGATAAGATAAGATAAGATATTCCTTTATTAGTCCCACAGGGGGAAATTCCAAAATATACAGCAGCTGCAGGATACAAGAGAAATATAAGAAAGAAGCATTATAAATGAAAATAAGGTAATTACAAATCAAATACTGTAAGTAAAATAGAAATAAAAAATAAAAAAAGTATAAAAAAAGTATATACTATTTAGTAAGTGATATTACAGTCCTTATGTACATGTTTGTTCTTTAACAGATGGTTATGTACATGTTGATATGTACATGTTGATATTTTACAGAATACTTTGATGTAAGTATTCTTCCTGATTTTCATGCTTAGGTAACAAAACAAATGTAACTGGGTAATCCAGCAACTCTGGTTTGAGAGGAGGCTATTCAGGTCATCACAGAGCCAACAGAGGGTCAACTGGTATTCATAAGATTTCTCAAACTCATGGATGGATTTGTGTGTTAGGTCTGCGGCGTCAAAAAGCCGTTCTATTGTTATAAATGTTATAATAAATTACAAATGTGAGTTCAAATCTTTTATCATCTCATGATTTTAAGAACGTGTATTTAGGGTTGTTGCTGTTAAATCAATTAATATAAAATAATGTTGCTGTTTCTCAACTCACACAATTTTTACTGTTTGAGATTCTGCTCAGTTTCATTTATTTGATTCTTAGACATTAAAATGTCAAAATATTTTCTGAAAAATGTTCGTATTTTAATGCATTTTACCGTTACCGCAGAAAATAAAAATAATATACATAAACATTACATGTTGATAAAAACTGAGAGTATATAAGAAAGTTGAGTGTTGAAGTGTTCATTTGTCATTGCTGTGCGTTAGGAATTTTAGAGAGCAAGGGGGACCCTCTCATAGGTCAATGTTATGTAGCATTAGGGGTGTCCCGATACAACTTTTTCACCTCCGATACGATAACGATATTGCAGCCTTGAGTACTGGCCGATACCGATATCAATCTGATACAATATCAGCAGGAATCATACATGTTTTTATTACTTATTTTGTAGTATGGACTGTAAAAGAAGAAAGAAAAGGCTTGATCAAGTGAGATTACTCAAACAGAGAACAGTAGTAAGCAATAGTAGGTATGAGAAAACCTGACCCATTTGTTATTAACCAATGGGTTAAATCAATTTTAACCTTAAACATAAGAATATACTACAATCAAATAAAATAAATAAAAAATAAATTAGAAGACCCTGAAAAATTACCTCAATAAATCCAATAAAAAAAACATTTTTAAATTGCAAAATAACCACTGTGTTTAACTTAAACATAAGCATATTCTTAAACTGAATTAAATAAATAAAAAATAAATTAGAATGGACTGCTTGTATCAGAGTGCTAATATCGGAGATTTTAGAGGCAGGCTGATATAATCCGACACCCCTATCTAGCATATCCTGTAAGGTTAACTGGGTAAAGTCAAATGTTCACATCCTTAACCACAATCTTAAATTCATTGATAGAATCATTTATTGCCCTACTCAAATGTAATCTTATTTTAATGTGGTACACACAATGCAGCCTCATTATCAATAAACAGAGCGTGAGGTTTATTTGTTCTCCATCAATAACTCAGGGGAAGAAAGTGTCTGGAAAGCACACAAAGGCTCAAGGTTACACAGTGGTGTCATCACAATCAAACAGAGACACAGTCTGTGTGCACAGTCAAAACAATATGATCTGTGACGAACAATCAGACTCCCAGGAGTTCAAAAAGCTGCACGACATTATGAGGACAAGCTCTGAGGTGCAGACGGAGGCAGGTCCATCCGTCTGTCTGTCTGTCTGTCTGTCTGAGTGTAACGACACAGCAGCAGCAGTTAGGCTGCTCCTTCCTGTCTGAGTGTGAGAAACACCACGTTACACCTGCATCTCTGCTAGGAAACATCTGTGCACACAATGCAAAGGGAGGGTGGGGACAACGGTTAACTGTGAAACCAGATCATAAGAAGCACAGCCCGGCAATTAGCCAGTGAACAGCCCCCCCAGCCCCCTATCATCTCACTGACCATGGCCGGTCCCCTGAGGTGTTGTGTGTTTCACTGTATAAAAGGTTTTGTTCATAAGTGCCCTACAGATTTTATTATGGCCCTCTCATCCTCATAGATATTGGTTTCACACTTTTAGATGTGATTCTGAGCTGCAGACTGACTTCCAGGAATCAAGCTAGTGACAGGGAAATAGTACCTTTCAACTGACTCACATTAAATAATGAGAGATTCAAGTACTCCTTCTCCTTTAGGCTGTGCTTCAATATTTAATATTTCTTTTCACAAACTGGGCGATCTGCTGCATCTGTCTGACATTTTTTATAAACTCACTTCATGCATTCAAGAATCTCTCTACCATTATCAGAGGATGATGCTGAGTACAACCAAGGATGACTTCATACAAAAAAGATGTACAGTGTTATAATGATATCCTTCAGTGAGAGATATTTTTAAAAAATGGCAATTACCATCCAATTCTAACTATATAAGATAGAGGGAAAACATTTGTACACAATCAGAGTGCTGTTTTCCTGCTCTGACTTAGTGTAATACTTCTTCTTTGCATGAATAAAAGAATATACGGCAAGAGCAATTGATATAAATTGACTTGATTGTCAAGTACAGCAATTAAACTGTACTCAAAAGCAGTTACAATGTTGGCTACATAATTACACTGTTACTTATATAGCCCATCAAATGAAAATTAACTAATGACAGCTTTAATTATCGGTGAGATGTTAAGTGTTATACGTTGTACCTAACATCATAAAAGGCATGCTGGATCTCTGCAGGTAGATTTGGCCTGCAGATCATTTACAAACTGTAGCAAGGAGTTATTAGTCATTTTTCAATGTTACTCTTCTCCCTGGATGTGTGGTCAGGAGACGGTTAAATGGTTTAATCTACTGCCAGCGAGGTATCATGCTGCAGAGAAATCACTTACACTCTTCCTGTTAAGAACTGCAGTCACTGTGGTGCTAGTGTACACACAAGGAAACATGACACAACTGACCACATCCTGTGGGCACTCACTTTGATGGCCTGGTTTGTGTTTTGGACTGATACACTGAAGAAGGTAACTTACTGATAAATGGGGTAAAAGTGGAACTACAGGTGTTACAGGACCTTAAAGACAAGATTCGTAGTCATCTGTCATCATCCCACTTTTCGCATCTGTCTTTGTCATCATTAAGATGTTTGCATAAATAATGCATCTCCAGCCAATAAGTACACCACGGAAAGAGAGGCAATAGAGTGGTGCAGGAATGAGTCCAAAGATGTGGAAGAGAGTTTGCATTAAGCACTCCCCAGTTACCAAAGCCGAAAGTATCTGGGCCTATAGAATGATTTTTCCACATAAATACCTAAAAAAAGGTTTTTGATGAAGACATGCATCCCAGATTTTTAGGTTTTATTTAGAACAATTAAATGCATCCAGTATTGCCCTGCCTTTGAATTTTGGAGCATTGTTGTGTGTTTAAAGGATGATTGTTAAAAAACTGCTTACACAGACTACAATAATGGCAACGCAATCATTTCTGACTGTTTTTTTAAGAAATAATCATAAATACACCACAGCCACGAGGACCAACTCGATTAGGTCATTTTATTAAGAGGAAATTTTCAAACAAGGGGTTACAACGTGGCATTGTGTGTTGGAAATATTGTACCTTCTTCTAGGTCAAATTGCCAGTGTTGTAGTTCCATAGTGGCTTAAACATAGCTTTTTACTCTTACCGACTGTGTTTAAGCTTAAAAAAAAATCCCAAAAGTAGGGTTTGCTCAACAAAATTATCTCAAAGAACAAAAGGTGTACATTTCATTATTATTTTTCACTACAGACCGTATAATCAGCAATGATCCAAGACCACAGTGAAAAATCCCATAGGTTTTTAGTCAAAGAGAACTGGCACAAAGCTAACTTCAGGTTGGATGGAATGTTTAATGTTCTTCAATCATAATGCACCACTAATTACCTCTGTGACTTAAAATGTTTTTGTTTGTTTTTGTACACAAAGTTTAGAAGTGACTGAGGTGCACACTCTACAATTTAACAGGAAATATTAACAATTAAATTAGTGTCATCCAAACATATTCAGACTCAAAGTATTGTATGAAAACCTTGTTAATGTCATAATTAATAAAAAAGATCAGGCTTTTACTTTTTGAAAGGCCACCCTGGACTTGTACAGTGGCATCCGTTCTGGCCCTGGATGAACTACCAGCCAGTGCCGGCTCCAGTGAAGCTCCCTCAGCACACAGAGCTCAAACCCCTCTGTACCTCTCAAAGTACAAAGACCAGATTTCTACCTCCAACGTAAACTTTTCTCTCGTTATTCTTGACTCGAAAATATAACTGGTTAATTCACCATTCAGCAAAAACATGAGTGCGTTTATTCAGCACGTTTAGGCTCAATGTAACATAGTTGGCAAGCTCCTGGATGAAAGGGAGGAGGCAGAGTGTTGCAATTGTAACACATGACAAAACGAACACAAAACAGCATGCTGCACTGTAATTATACTGCCAATTATCTTGTTTTTGTTATTGCAGAAGTCTATATTGGTAATACTAATTGAAACTTGCTTCATTGCCCAGCCTATAAGTCAACCTTCTCTACCTAAAGCATTCTAATAGGAAACCTTAAAATTCTTGATCAAGTACAGATGGGAATCGAGAATCAGTTTCAACTGAGAACTGGATCCAGCTCCTATGAGTCATCAACATCATTTGCTTGTCAAAGTCTTCCACTCAGCTCTGCATGCCTTGTAAAACAATACTATGATCTTGAGAGGTACTCAGCACAGACAACAATAAAAGAATCATGGCAGACAGAGGACAGATACGACTAAATTTTGCATACAATGATGTAGCATTTAATAACCGTGGCAGTTTGATTTCAAGCAACGGTGGAAACTCCAGCAGCACACAGAAACTTTTGTCCACGTAGCTGGCACACCATGTCTTGGACATAGTTGAAACAGAGAACCTGTTCCATACTGAAATGAATTGATAAGGAAATCAGTAAAGAATTGCAGTGGACAGAATCACTAATGGGTACCAGTAAATCTTATACATTTCTTCTCTTGGTGTCAAGTCTTATTAGAGATATTGTTCACGTAATGAAATCTGTGATAAAACCAGATAAATGTTATTCAGCCTATTCTAACCTGATACTTATTTAAGGTTGACTCAGTAGAACGACATCTCAACAGAGCCAAGTACAACATCAAAATGATGTGTTAGTATATGCAGAAACTTGTGTGTCCGGAGGTCAAATTGTTTGGATACTTAGAATACAAAATGGCTGAAATGGCTGCATAATGCAAACAATAAATGATTTGAAACATTTTGTCATGTATTAATGGAGTATCTGCACAGTTAAACTTGGAAACAAAGGTTTATATTTTTCCTGACTTTTCTGTTTGTTAATAATCACATTGATAAACACAAATCAAATCAATCATAACACATGCTTTTTCTGTTGCACAAAGTACATAAAAGCATGTTGTTGACTGGATAGGGATTACTGTGGTCATTTGACGGATTACATTGCCAACAGCATGAAGTTTCAGTACACTACATAGCTTAGTAGACTGATCAGCTACAGCAAAATAGAAAATAAGATCAGAGGTTTTTCTGCCTATTTCACTGATAGAAGGTTAGTACAGTCAATCAAATGCTACATGCTTCAAACAGTTAAATCCACAGGGATGAATGACTTCCTGAATGTATTATGTTCTGTAGTCTATCTACCCTCCTTATATCTTAACCACATTATCATTAACAGACACTACAATATCTATCCATCAGCACCACCTTATTCCTTAATGATCATGACTCTCTGCAGAGATTGATTTAAATGTTAACAGATCAATTTCTTAACAGAGGCTTCACAATGAAAATCACAGCATCAGCAGAGTCAAAGATTGATCCTTATCTTAAATAAGAAATAATAATGTGGTATCTGTTCAATATTTAAACCACTGAGGGCTATTAACTGCAATAACTATCACCTGTAAAAGGCTCTGTTGATCAATACTTGGCAGTTTTTCCTGATGAGCTGGATTCAGTGGTGAAAAGAAAGCTGCACAGATTTGTTCAGGGAATTAAATACACACCTGCCACCTGCAAATGCAGGAGGAATATCGACTGAGTAAAAAATAAAAAATCAGACAAACTGGATGTTTTATACGGATAAATATCATCTATTTAAGGAGAAATTAGAAAGCTAAGAGTAGGGCTGACATAATAACTTAATTAAAAGACCCACTTTATGCATTTTTTGCTTTATATGCCTTTAGTGCTTTTAATATGTCTCCTCTGTGTGATAGAGCACTTCTACAAACAAGACAAAAAGTCTGCAGCATCAGGACGACCTCCTCTTCCTATCTTTGCAGCTACTAACGGCCTAAAATGATTTGTTCTCCTCCACCCCAAAATAGATACCCCAGTCTATTGCTATGATTGTTTCATTGTCAGTTCAAGTCCATTGGCTCGTGTTAGCAAGCCCAGTGCAGAGTTGTTAGAATCAATGCAGAGTTGTTGACAAAATGGCATTGAGCAGCACTAAACTGGCCATAGAGTTGACCTGTCAATCAATCACATGGCTCACATGGGAAAGGAAGCCCTGAATTGGCAGGAGCTCTAACAGAGCGTCTCAGACAAAACAGAATACAGCACTATCGGGGTACTCAGTACAAGAAAACTAATATCGCATTTATCAATACTGACTATTTGGACTACAGTTAAAGGTGTCATATTTTTCCTGAACTCTGGGTTCATACATTCAGCAAGAACTATCGTTTAAAAAGCTGTCCAGGTTTCTTATGCTGAGTACAAAGTGTATTGACTGCACCAAAACCCTGTCAACTTTCAGAGTAAATACTTTGATGGATATAAATTTTATATGAGCTCTTTAGGATAAAACATGGGCTCTTTAAACTTTAGCTCATTTCACACACGCAACCTTGATATTATCAGGGTAATATCCAGGTAGCCTGCCCATGAAATTTCCAGTGTTGATAGTGGGTGACAAAGCAGAGCTAAGCTATCACAATTTATATCCTTACTTTACTGACACATTTTAAAAAGTGTCTCAAAAGCATCAGCAAAAGTGTTGAGGAGTGCTGTAGCACTAACCCGGCACACCAGTAGGACCATTCAATATATTTCACAAGGCCATCTGATAAAAAGCCCATTGAATGTGTTTGGGGAACCTTTCAGAAGCATATCCAGCAGGGGACTGAACGATTGTTCCATCAATCACATTCACTATGGGCCAACTAGATAATGTAGTAGGCAGGAACTACTGCGCTACAGAACATGAGCCACTTCATAAAACAAACTGTCAAAACATGTCGGAAGTGGGGTGAAAATATCACTACTTTAGAGAAATCTGTCGTGTTGATATTTGTCTTTCATTTAATAAAGAAATGAGTCAAGATCTGCTAAGACTCCTACTGAAGCTGTTAGCATCAATGCTAATCTCTGTACCAGCAGTCTCTTCCTGCTGTAGTCTCACTCGTAGCTTCCACCTTGTCCTGCTCTAATGGACACTGATTGGGCCGTCCCACCCGCTTTGGGCCACTTCACTGTAGATTTGAGCTTGACAAGATGGTTCTGTCTGATTACAAACATTGAATCAGGCAGATCCAGCTGCTGTGCAAGGTTACTGTAGCATGCAGAAGCAAGTAAAGTCAGGATAATGTCAGGGTTTTAAGCAAGTTTAAATGGGTTTTTGCTACAAAACAAGAAGAAATCCAACAAGAAGAACTCCAAGAGCACAAACATCTTCCAAGGCATTTCTGACACTGTTAGCAGAGTTATTATCAAAAATGTGGAAAACTACTCTCTCGCACAATGTTAACAAGTCCTTTTTTTGAAAAATCCTGAATATGGATCTGGTTTGGGAACACCACCAAAATGTATCACAATACTTCATCAAAAATTGTAAAGAACTTTGTGACTTATCACAAGTCTTGATCACAAATGGGAAAACACTGGCAAAAACTTAACTCCTTTGGCGAAGGTAATAATACTGACACCTGATACTTACTGATACACTGCAAAACAGATAAAGGTCCCAGGAATGTAACGTGTTACACTTTGTTTTTAATTTTTTAAAAAGTGCGTAATAGCTGCAAACTGTAAAATGGGATTTGTAACTTCTAAAAGAGACTTAAACTCCAATCCTGCATTTTTTTTACTGCGTTGGCATTTTATGCAATAAATAATGATGACCAGAGACTTTGATTAGTTCAAAAAAGGGTTAGAAACAATCACCGTATTGCTTTAAGGAGCATAAAGACATGGTGTTTACATCATTATTTATTGCATTTTATGCAATAAATAATGATGACCAGAGACTTTGATTAGTTCAAAAAAGGGTTAGAAACAATCACCGTATTGCTTGAAGGAGCATAAAGACATGGTGTTTACCCTGGCTCATCAACATTTTAGATGTATCTGTTGTAGCAATCAGACGAAACAACTTTTAATTGGCTTTTGTGAGTGCTGTTGTGAGTGATGCTCTGTTGCTGTAAGCACTTTGTGGTCGAAAGTATGTTATTTCTCTTGTAAGCATTTGTACTTTTAACGCTTCATGTAGGTGTTTTGTGCTTGTTATTTGTGTTCTGTTGTTTGAGGTAAAGGTCTTTTTAACCTGTGTTAAAGAAGCTGCAATATAAATAAAGCATAACTTGCTTTTCTACAGTGAGAGAGTAAGATTAATTCTGTGTGGATGTGAAAACAAAACCATGTAAACCTTGAGAGTAAATACCCTGACAGATACAGTTTTTAAAAAGTGATAAAGTAAGGATGTGAAAGAGCTCTGGAGTCAGTTAAATTCATTTAATGATGTACATCTGAACCCGCACAGCTTATTTTAGGTGAAACACAAAAAAACATCTGTAGTCAGTTTCAATGAAACAGGCCTTTTTCTGCACGACTTCAAGCAGGATCAGTTTTGTTTAGACAGGAAATAAGCCAAAGTTGCACTGCTGATTCAAGTGAACGTAACTAATGATGAAAGCTGGAAATGTGCTGATGTAATCAACATTTAACAAACTACAGAACAAAAGAAAATCTCCCCACTGAGGCAGGAAAACTTCAGCTTTGTTTTTGCAAATTATAAGCAGAACAGTGTCAATACTGAATGGAAATGTGAGCAGTTAAAGACTTAATTTGATCATTTAAGACACACCACTCTAAAATTTACCTCAGAAACATGATGAATGGTTGGACTCTTTATTTAATGGTCTCAATAGACATAATGCCAAAGTTGATAGCACTGACCGCCTATTCTACATTAGTTAAACAGACACTTAAAGCAGTAAGGGTGTGACGTGATCTTAGAGAAGTTAAGGTCTCAGGATTTTAAAACACCACAGTCTTTCTTAACAGTGTATAAACAGAGCAACAGTCATTACAACAGAGTCTTGATGAGTCTGGAATTTACCAGTATACACACATACTAGGGCTGGGCAATACATTGTTAAAATCAATTAATTTTAATTATTTTCTGCAGAAGATTTAAAAATTAAAAATTGAGATTTTTTCTTGACTTACTCCAATTGTAAGCTGTTGCAATGTTTGAATGTAAAAATACTGAAAATTAACGGTTTAATGATGGTAGGCCATGTCAGGATTTGCTCAAGTACATGTTTAGGCTTGTATTTGTATTTGAAATTAGATTAAATACTGATCAGAGAGTTCAACGTTAATACAGTGAAAATAGCTTAAAATTCAGTGTTTATGCAGACAAACCCACCTACGTTTGAATTACATAATCAACATTTAAAGACATGCACTTTAACTTTAAGAGAGAAATTCTGTTCGGTTTGGGAATATATTTTGATAACATAAAGGCAAAACTTGATTTATGTATGTTTTGTGTCACAGCTAAGTGGGTGTGATAAAATGCTGTAAAGTAAGAATGATTACTAAATTATGAATTTTAATTGTTTTTTTTTAATTTGTCAATTTACAAAATGCCAAGTGAGCAAATAAATAATAAATTTTAAACCACATTAATATTTAGTGTGCATACTCTTTGCTTTCAAAACTATTTTTTACAGGTAAACTTGCACAAAGTCAGGGACTCCGCAGAGTTATAGACATATGTTTGATCAACTTACAATACAAGAGAGTTGTTAATGATCACCATGTTCATATGTAGGTTGGAACACATTCGTGAACTGAGACAGAAACTGCTGTGTAGGAGGCTTACAGCTGTATGAGAAACAGCCAAACTCTGCTACCAAGATGAAGCTGTGAAGGAGTTTTATCTCACATCATGGTAAACTGAAGACTGAGCTCAGCAACAAGACACAATGTGGTTTCACTACATCGGCAAGGTCTCTCCCATGTTAAGATTTCAAAGCAGAGTTGGGTTTCAATACATGCTTTTCAAGCTCCTTTGAAGAAGCACAAAGAAACAGGCACGTGCATTTGTGCAACTGAAGTCAGCACCAACAGATGCTCTACAGCCAGTTAGTTTCATTTTCCATTTTCATTGTTTAAAATGTATATAGGTTGTAAGAACTTAAGTTTTAGGTCTGGACACAAGGAATCAACCTGCAGACCTATTTTTAAGCCCTCTTCACAGTGCCATAGCGGGAAAGCCACCACAAAAGACACTAATTCTGTGAGGTATGATATCTATTTCAATTTGTGGTGCAATACAGTTTCGATGTGTGTGACACAGCATGTGCTTCTGATACACATGAAGGCAGAGATGCTAACGCACAGCAATGGCAGTGTCCTCATGACAGCAAAGAAGGAAAGAGGCGACAGAGTTGCCAGTCACTGCATTGGTTTTTGCCTCAGTAGGGAAATGTTTCTTTTCCCCCAGATGGTTGTAAGCAGCAAAACAACATACTATCCAACACAGAAGAAAGTTTGGGAAGTCACGCAGGATTTCAAAGCCAACAATCGAAGGCGGAAGACCCAATTAATGACAATACATTGCCCATTCATAGTAGTGCCTCCACATCACCTGAAGGCCCCTATTGTGCGACAACGGTGTCACCAGAAACATAAAGGTTTTTCCTTTGCATTTTTAAAAGTGCTCTGCGTTCACATGGATCTGCCAGAACGACTGAAAATACCTAGTGTGCATGCCAGTCTAGTCGTTGGTAGTGTAGGTTTGTAGAGAAACAGCGGTGTTACAACACGAGTCAGCACACTAACGCTTTCCAGTGAAGACAAACTTTTCGATTATATTTGCACAAAGAATCAGTTCTTGGCAAATGTAACAAATGCATCTCCACTGATCAGAGTATTGATGCAGCAAATTCACATTTTGTTGGAGGAGCGATAACAAACCTAGCACAGCAAACAGCACACATGTTGCTCAGTAGTCGGCCATAGCTGTTGTTGTTGTTCCTTGGTGAGCTTGCAACTCTGAAAGAGTACTGCGCATGCGCCACGCATCACCATTTTCCCTGACAATGCCGATTACTGTTTACACGGACACGGATAAGAAAATGTATTCAAACTTTTCGCTCTGTACCTTAGTTTCATAAGTTTGCAGATTCAGGCACTGCAGGCAGTGTTCTCATGTAAACAGAAGGCGCAAACACAACAAAAACTCTCTGTTTTCAGATGTTTTCATTGTCGTGTAAACAGGCTGAAGTCTCAGCTCAGCTTGCTTGGAGTTCATAAGAAAAACTGTGTCAGGTACTAGGTACAATCCCTAATGGAGAACCAAATTAAGCAAGTAAAATCGAGTTGCGTCGAGCTTATTTTAGGTGGTGGAAAAGCCCAACTAGTCTGCTTTGAAGGTTTTACATGGAAGAGACCTTGCTTATGTAACATAACTCCCTTATGTCTTGTTGCTTGTTGCTCAGTCTTGCCATAGTGTACGACCTGTGACATGAAGGTGTCTTCCAAAACATAATCTTGGTAACAGAGTTTGGCTATTCCCCACCAAGTTTTAGGCCTCCTTAACAGCTGCCTCTGTTTAACTCATAAATAGGCTGGTTTAAAGGCTTTTCTGCAATAAAAGGAGCATTTTTTTTTACTACAAACATCAACAACAGAAAACAAATCCGTTTGCTCTCCACTGAAACTGAATTCCAATGCATTCTTTGGGAATATAGCCAAATTTTGAAGTGTTTTAGCTGATATGCTCCAATGATAAACAACTTCTTACACTGAAATGCTACATAACTTATTGATGTATTGTTAATGTTATTGTTAATGTTAGGAAAGTGATGCAAATTAATGATGTTTATGCGTGTTTTACTAAATTAGAAAAGGCCAAACAGTGTATATCAATATAGCAGCACTGCATCTAGTCCAAATCTACAACGTTTTTCTTGAGTAAATGTCTAAAAACCAGTGTTGGACAAAAAAACAAGTGATAAAATCACAGTGTAGAGCCCCCTCACAAATTATCCTCACATATTCCTGAGCTTGAAGAGGCAGAGCTGAATAGCCTCTCTGTCAAATACACGACACGACAGCACTCCACTCCTCATCACCAATATCCGAGAGGCAGACCGCTCTATCAAGGAGAAATGTGCCTTCTGCAGTTGTTCTGTCCGGCCTTTCAAAATAAATTAGTGGCAGCCTGTGTGCAAAAACAGAGAGTGCCAAAAAAATCAGAGTATTTCCTTCCAACGTTCATGCTTTCCAGGCTGCGTGCTCCAGTCTGCAGCTCATGCGTCTGCTTCTACTATAAATCTACAAGATGTTCTCACTGCATGAGCCTTAATGCACGCTAAGGTATGTGAAAGACTGCTTATGATATAACAAGAACTTCAGGCAAAAATCATAAGAGCTGCATTAAGGCTGGAAATTATGCTGTCTTGACATGCATGTATTTTTGAGAGGAGAGCTCTATTTCTACTATTTCTCCACATTAGATTCAGTACGAGCAAATAATCTGACATACATCTGGGTAGTACAGAACAAAAACAGAGGTACCTTGATCAATTGGAGGCTGATAGTCATTAGCTAATGTTTATTAACGATACATGATCAGTCAATCGGATTGAATGCCTTAGGTAGGGCCCTATAAAATCGACTTGTGGAGTGGACACATCTTACAAAATAATATTAAAAATATTAACAGCTAATAGGTGAAATAAAAATAGCAAGATCAGTTATTTCAATAACCCAAAGGCAAATTTTGATTGATGTAATTCTTGTGTCACTTGGAGGGTTTTTTTAAAAGGGAAAAACTTGGTTAAAATTCTAAATTAAGTTTTGTGGAAAAAAAATCTGGGATTTTATTTTTAGGTCTTATTGCCCAGTCCAACGTCTAACATGTACTTTTATAAAAAATCAGTTAATTAAATACTAATCAATGGCCAGTTGGTGACAAAATGCATAACATTACTCTAACACAAATTTGGTCTATGAATATAAATAAACAGTCATATCCTGCATCTTCCTAGAAAATATATTACATGTCTAAAAACTCAGTTTATTTCCCAGCCCTAAGCTGCATTAGGGAATCACACAGGAATCTGAGCTCCTGTATTCAGGCAGGAAGTCTTCCTGAGGTGACGTTTACTTTGGGGGGGAGGAGGAAGGTTACGACCCCTGACTTTACCAGCTGCTCACCTTCCCTCTGGCCACTTTTGGGTTTCAGCAGGGAACACTGTGTCCAAACAGCTGCCTTCCTGTCTTTCAAGATATGACACAAGCAACAGGTGAAGCTGCTCAAATCATGTCACAGATGCTCCTCTGCACACACGTCGCTCTGCTCCCTCCTGTCTGTCACCTGTCTCCCTCAGATAACCCCGACATGGAGCTGACAGGACACCAACAAGTGAGTGTTTGCATTTTAGGGTTATGGGACATGCAAATAGAAGTGCTTCACTTAAGCTACTGCACACACTCTGCTGTTGAGGGATGTCATCTTCAAATCTAACATTACTGTTCAGTGTCCTTTCTTTAAATCAGATTGTTTGAGTTAATTTAACATTCAATGATACGCATAAGTGTTCCTACACTTCTTAGAAAACAGCATGAAGATTATTTACGCTCTTCAATGCAGGGCTGCACAATAAATAACATTAACACAATCAACATACTGCAAACACCTTAAAGAAGCATTTTTTTAACTCAGATTTGGGAAAATACTAAATTGTAGGGCTGGGCGATAAGACCTAAAAGTCAAATCCCCGATTGAAGAAAAAAATAAAAGCCTAAACATGTGCTTATGCAAAACCTGAAAAGGCCTACCATCATGAAAACTTTACATTTCAGTATTTATATTTTCAAACATTGAAACAACTTATTAGAGTAAGAGTAAGTTGAGAAAAAAATCAAGAATTTTTTTTTATTTTTAAATCATCTGCAGAAAATAATACAAATTAATTGATTTAATCGTTATATTTCCCAGCCCTATTAAATTGTAATAATTTTGAGCTCAATTGTGATTTCAATACCATTTGTAGTGACAGAGGGAATGTCTATTTTTAGCTCATTACTCGCTTTTTTATCAACAACATACCACAATTAGCATGGAAAATATTATTAAAAAGATATATGAATATGATTTTTTTTTTTTTTTTTTTTTTTTACAATTTCCACACCAAACAAATAATAAACTAATTATTTTTTTAATCTGTGTATGTTGCGTAGACCAGAACACCATGGCTGCAATATATTGAAATCAAAATGGTACTTTCACACAAAATAATAATAATGTATCTCCTGTGACTTGGACATTTTGGCCATATTGTGATTTTAGCTAAGTGGACAAGCCAGTGGTGTTAGCACTTATTACCTAAGACAAGCTAAACTCTGTTAACAACTTTACAACATTAACCAGTTGAAGATGCAATTCTATACTATACAGATATCAGACAATTCTGACTGTTTTCTGAGTGTTTGAATAACTTTCATGTTGGTTGAAGTGTTTTGTCAGCTTCAGAGTAATTTGCCTGGGAACATCCCTAACCTCTTCCACTGTCACCCTCTTTGCTCTCCATCATTTTATGGGGCCACACAAATGGGAGTGCCTGCACCTTTATGAGACAGCAAAAGGGTTCCTGAAACATCAGAATTTGCAGGCCTAATACTGGCTTTAGTATTTCCTTGTTTTAAAGACCACACATTTTGACCCAGGTTCACATTTTTTTCCTCTGAAGACTGAGTATGCAGCCTGACAGTTCAACATAAACTACACAGGTTATGTTTCACCAGTCCATCTGATGTTAGGGAAGGGCAGAACCTTTCAAGAACAGATCAGGAAGCATGTTCATTCTGTCCATCGAGTTCATTACTGGCCAATCAGATGATGGATTATGCGGGCACTACTGCCATGGAGTAAAGTTTTAACATGAGCCAATATGTACGACAAACTCCCCTCAAAATGCAAGAGGAGAGGAGTGAAAATATCTTCTCTATCAGAAATGCTTTAAGCAGGCAGCATCTCTGCTAATCTTAGTACGAGCAGCACAGTTGCCCCTCCGTCATTTCACAGTCGTTACCGCCTCTCTCTCCTAAAAGGACACTGATTGGGCAGTGCCTCTGCAGACTGAGCTCAATAGTTCTGGTTAGCAGCTTTGTGAGATGGATCCACCTTGTTAGAGACATGGAATCTGACAATCCAGCTGGACTGCAAGGTTAGACTACGTTAACAAATGTTCAAATAAGCTTCTGGTTGTCATACACTGGCTGCTCCTGGGTATGAGATGCTCTGTTAGAGATCCTGCCACTTTAAGGCGCTTTTTTCCCCACGTGGAGCCCTGCCTGCTCTGATAGGTCAACTGGTCTGCTCTGTGATGACTGGTCAGTTCAGCACTGCCTAGCGCCATGTTGTCAATGGCTCTGCATCATGCTACAGTCAATGCTCTGCACTGGGCTTGTCACTGTGAGCCAATAGGCTTAATCTGCTGATTACAAAATGGTTGTATATCACACGAGGAGCGGGAAAAGTCCTGATGTTACTGACTTCTTGTCTTGTGCATCAAAGTACTGCAGTATGCAGAAGAGACATATGAAACAAACTTTTTAAAAAATAAAAAAGCTGATATGGACTCTTTAATTAACAAAATTGTAAGATGATTTCTGTACATCATCCTAAATGCATGCACTCTACGCTGACCTGTGAATCTGAATAGACCACCTCTGCACTCTGCTGTGTTAAAACTTTGACAAAAGATCCCTATTTTTTGTTTGTTTGCTTGTTAAAAATTTAACTTTTTTATATATATATAATCAGCCATAAAAGTACAAGAGACTGTTTTGTTCAAACATACCTGGTAACAAAAAGTCTAAAGTAGCAAACATTTTGGCAAGTTCACACTGCAAACTTTGGCACACTCCCTGGGAAACATCTTGAACATATCTGCACAAACAGCTTTTTAATGGCCTTTAAAAATGTCAATACTGTGCTGTTTTTAGAATATATTGGTTTATGTTTTTTCAGTTTTGTTCACTTTAGTTCCCAGACAGTGCTTTGCGTCCAATGTTTGATCCTCTTTTTCTTGTTTGTTGTTTTGCAGACTTGTTCCTTGGAAATCTACTTGGAGAGTACTCCCACTTCTGCCCTGATTAAACAAGAAAGTATAAACTGAATCTTCGTTCAGTTAGTTCCAAAAAAAAAAAAATGATTTAAGAAGCAATAAAAAAAATATGCAACAAGTAGTATCATACTCTAGAGCAGACTATCCACTGTAAAGCTGAGGGGGGAAAAGCACCACAATGTGTTCACATTCTTTCACTATAAAACCACAAAGTGGAGTCTGTTCAGCGGCTGAGTCATAACAGCAGTGGTGTTGTGCTTCGTCTCAGTGTGCAGGAAAATGTCAGCCAGACAGGCACAGCACCACCACCACTACCACCAGCCTCCACCTCGCCTGTCCACTGTACGCTGCCTTCAAGTGCTGTCGTAAACATTGTAATTACCAGTTCAGCACACAACCATCGACCCAACTAAGTAGTACTGAGAGAGCGGGGGATTTTCCTGCAATGAAATGTTACCTTAAGAGGGGGGCGGACAGGCTGGAAGCTGTGTCAATTGGCTGGTAAAAGCTGTGTAGTATTTCAGTACAATGATCTGCTTTTCTACAATCTTTGTCTACATTACCTCTGAGACATATTTACTCTTGCTCATAACTTTACATTTGCCACTCTTCGCAGATGTAAACCATCAAGCTGCATCTGTTTAATATTGTTGCAAGAGATTACTTTCCAGGGATCCCAGTCTTATCCAGAGATGTTTCCAGGACTTTTCCAGGACATTTTAGATTAACTCAGCTGCAATGCACTATGCCCAAACACATTCTCTATAGAAGTCTGATTGAAAGTTTGAGTAGAAGCAGCTACAACCATTACCTCTTGAATGTAATCCTCTATTGAATCCCATATTTCCAAACTTATTTTAGCTGGCACCTTTAATGTAATAAAAATAAATGAAAGTTTTTTTTCTGGACAAAATATACATTATATGCAAAATGTATTTCAAATGGTAGCAATTTGGCAGACTGCTCTGTGCTGTACTATGGAGTTAGCCGGAAGTTTTGTAGCTTCTTTGCCAATTTACGCGCCGCTCGCTGAAAATGAATGGCAGCTGGACACCAAGGACGCCTCTGGTGTGAACACAGGGTCAGCCTGTTTCTCAGACGGCCGCTGTGACATGTTGACATCAATAATGAGAAGACAAGGGGGACAGGAAGTGAAGCGTGCATTGTCCGCAGCCTTAGGCCCTGTTTATATGGAGACGCTCTGACCTGAAACGCAAAGGTTTTTCCTTTGCGTCTTCAAAAGCAATCCACGTTCACACGGAGACCCCAGAACAACTTAAAACACTGCAGTGTGCATGCCAGTCCAGTAGATGGCAATGTAGGTTTGCAGAGAAATGAAGGACGCAGGAGTTTCTTGTTTGAACAACAAATCTGTCTGGATAGTTTTGTCTGGATAACAAACCGAGCCCCGATAAGCAGCACACGTTACACAGTAGACGGCCGAAGCTGTTGTTCCTGGTATGTGTGCGCAGCCTTCATGTGACATGATGTAAGCGTTTCCCCCCGAAACGATGAATCCTGTTTACATGGAGCTGGGTGGCGATGTGCTTTCAAAACTCTCTGCTCTGGACCCTGGTTTCAAAAGTTTGCTCCAGACACCGTTCCCATGTAAACGGGAGGCTAAAACGCAATGAAAACTCTTCGGATACAGGCGGATTCGGCCTCGTGTAAACAGGGCCTCAGTGACCCCCTTGGGGCATTTTCCTGAGAGATAGGTTCCTTTTTAGTCAGAAAAAAACGCTTTTATGTGAAATGTCGGCCATTTCCATGATATTCCGTGTTTATATTGAATTCCGCGTTTAATGTCTAATTCTGTGATCCCGTCCACAATTCTGTGATCGTGGATTTATAAGGCCCTAATATTCATCATTAAAAATACAATTAAAGGACACACATAAAATCTCTCTTGTAATGAAACTAGCCTGGGACTCTTCTAGGGGCCGGTCCGTTTTTGATGCTGTTCTTTTATGGAAATAATTATAAACTAAAAGTGCTCAGAGAGCATAAACTTCTACCTATGCATGTCTGACATTCTTAGCTGAGTTATTTCAGAAAGGTGAAAAAGTGCCCTATCTTGCAACGTTACAACTGCAACCAGATTCAAATCACTACAAAAACCTCATCATCTCTGTTCACTGCTGGGACCAACATTCCCTGGAAGCTGCATCACAATCCATTGAGACCTTTTTGAGACATCTTGCTCTCACACCGACAAACAAAACTGACAAGCACCAGAAAAAAGACACAGGAAAGACCAGCGTTAATCCTGCAGTTGATGAGAAAAGTATTTTTAGTCATGAAAAACAAGAAGTAAATTCTACAAATTACATGCACATCAACTTTTTCCACAAATTTTTGGACCTGATTGTTGGAACAATACACAGAGTCATATTAGAAACTTCATCAGCTTAAATTCAAGAAGCAAGCCAAAAGATTTTTGCTAAACCAGTTGAGCAGGGGGACTCTTAATTATCCTCTGCCAAAGTTGTGTACTTTTTTCCCCTTGTCACAGTGTTTTTCTTAATTTTCTTAATTTAGAGCCTCATTGATACTGCTCTCTGATTCGTTGTATTGCTCTGCACAGCTTTGTATTGCATTGTACTTGTTCTGTTTGACTGTGTTTAATTTGGAGGACCGCTTGATAGGCCCATATGAGGGTTCTTTTGGCCTCTTGCAAATTTCTAACAACTTAACCTGACATTCAGTAACATTTTTACCCGTGTCTTCTCTGTAACATAAAAACAAGGCAACATATAAAGCAAGTCAACAGCCAAAAAAGGTATCTTACACTTGCCTCACTCAAAACAGTACTTATAATAATGATAACAACAGATGTTTTCATCAGCTGATCTCATGCATCAGACTTGTTTAACCAAGCTACAGGTCTTGTTCTAGTGCAAGCATGGATCCAGTTTAAGTTACACAGATCCTAAACTTCCTTTTCTTTTTAAGGTATCTGATCATTAGCATAAGTTCGCTCTTTCAGGAGACATTTCAGTCTGTTTTGAGGAACTCTGATACCAAATTGATTGAATGTTTGAATAATTTTTCAGGACAGGACATTTCACTTTTTCCTCCATCTTCAATTTGTTTTCCATGACTGGAAGCTCTACTGTTTTCCAAGTTTTCCAGGTTTTCCAGGAAGTGCAGGGACCCTGCTGTAACAACCTCCAGCTCTGGTAACAGGATGTTCAGAGTAGCATTACACTCTTTGGCTGACCTACCAGGGAAATTGTTGTTAAGCCTGCTGACAAGCCAATTAACTGCGACAACAAACACATTCAGACCGTGTTCTTCATTATCCAACCAGGGAGGGAAATGCACACTGGAGCAACACCTTGCTGTAGTGAGTGCAAAATGAGGAAGACATTGTATCTATTTCTTATACAGAGGAGATTAAAAAAAAAATACCTGTGAAACACGTGTGAGTGGGAGCACAACCACAACTACTTAGGGAACTGTCAGCTCACTAGAACTGTCAATATGATGCTGGTAAATGTATCCTAAATAGAGGGAGGCATTACCACTGAGATTCATTTTATAGTAATCGAAAGTGATGCTTAGATATGCAGCAACCTTCATGTTTGTAATGCCCAGGAATGTAGCGTTGCCAGAGATTATATAATCAGCCTGGGGCCTGTGCCCTACTTGGTGTGAATACTAGCAAATGAAGTCCAAGGAGATAAGCCAGTGACAAACAAGATGATGACATATTACATAAATAATAGAAGACGATGCAAACAAATACTGTTCACTAGGGCTGGGCAGTATTGACTCAAAATCCCATCTTGCTAGTCTTATGAGCAATGTCAATACACACTGTAGAACTTCTGATTTCTTCTGTTTAATTACAAATAGATGTCACAATAACAGACTTTTAGAGTCTGATGTGATTCTAGTGAAAGGTAAACTAAATTGATACCTATATGACACCAAAGCAACACAAATAGCAGTCAAAGACAATCAATATTGGGCAATTTTCTTTTACTCATGATCAGAAATTGCACACAAGCGCATAAACTATGTCTGTGTTGAAGAAAGAAAAACACTTCTCTTTATTTCAATGTACTCCTTACAACAACATGTTTCAAAACAAAAATATTGCAAGCATTTTAATAAGCAATTCTGGTAAAGAAAAGAGAAAATGTATTATCCATAGTTGGATTTTTAACCTTTTTTTTCTAATATTGTTAATGTGTTTGAGTATTTTTGAAAGATTGTACGAGTTCTCTTGCAATTTTGGGTTTAAAAACAAGAAACTAAACTGGCATTTTATTATCTGAGACATTAAACTCCAGCTGCCAGTAGACTGGAGGCATTCAGGCAATTATCTCTCTCTCTGTTCCATCATTGTAATTTTGTCACTTTGACAGATAAAGTTTATTCATGTTGCAGGGAACATGTTATCAATAAAAACATTTATCAGAATCTGCATTTATAAGGGCTGTAAAATATAACTACGGTAACAGGTTGTGATATTTTGCTTCACAATCCTTACTGTATATGAATATTATAAGGTGTAACTTATATAGATTAGTGTTAGTTAATATTTCAGGGAAATTTGTGACATTTATATTTCATCGTAGTTCAGCCTTCTGCTGTTACTTGGCAGCTGGCCGTCAGCTGCTTGATTCTGTTTTCTGCAAAGAGGTTTCTGTTTTGCCACCATTTGTCCATTTGTATGTCTGTCTGTGAGCAAGATAACTCAAAAAGTTTGAAACTTTCTTGAAGGTAATTTTCCAGGTCATCTTCAGGTCATGTTGGTCATGGCACATGGAAAAATGATTTGTTTTTGGTAATGATCTGAATACAGATGCAGATCCTGCAATTTTTCAAAAATTATGTTACATTGCGAGATAGGGTGGTTTAACACGTTTGCTCCTAACTCAGCAAAGAAAGTCAGAAATGTCTTGGCTGAGGTTTGTGATCTCTGAGCTCTGTTGGTTCTGTTTTTGCCTGTGTTTGTCTGGCAAGCTAAAAGTTAGTGGCGGATTTTGACAAAATTTTCATGGCACAAGTAAGAAATTATTAGATTTTGGTGATGATCCAAATCCAGATGCAAATCAAACAATGTTTTAAGGATTTGTAAACATTGCAAGATAGGGTAAGTAGTGTCAGAAATGCCTAAGCAGAGGTTTGTGCACTCGGAGGACTTCTAGTTATTTCTGTCGCAGAGGTCCATACTGCAGGGACCATAACCCAGATTAAAACTGTAATTTGAAAAATAATATTCATGCTTATGATATTGCAGGTTCGTAATATCGTACAAATGTTTTTTTTTGTTTTTTTTTAAGTAGAGTACTGAGTAAAAACATCACTGATATATCAGCCTGTTTAACGCGTAGAGTAAAATATCATCATGTCAACACTTGTTTGTCTCACCAGATTCTTGACAAAACACACCCCTATTGTCTATAATTTAGTATAATCAAAAAGCTACAGATCAACCATTAATGAGAGATCTGTTTTTTTGCATCACTGCCATGGTTTCAAACAAGAATCAATAGCTTTTGCTGATAATGTAAGTGTTGCTTAAAAATCATGATTCCCTACTGAGAAGTAACTTTCTAGGTTAGCTTGTGGGTAATAATCATACAGCAGGTATCAGTCCTTACTGTAAACATTTTCTTCTTTGCATTACCTAAGACCATTCATTCAAAACTGACCCCCAAAATGACCAGCTGAAGTTAGATGTGTTGCAAAGTGAAATGCCAACAACACTCTTTCAACATATGCAACATGTGAACAGATTCACACGTCTTAAAAGCACAAGATATTGCCCAGCCCTACATGCTCGCACGACAATCTTGCAGGATAAAAGGGCTTTGCAAGCAAAACAAACGGAGTGTCCTTTAACAGACGAGCTATGCAAGTTTGGCAGCCCTGCAGGAGGAGTTAAATAAAAATAAAGTGGTGTTTCACAGTCAAAGCCCTCAGTGTGGTCTCCAAACTTAACTCCGCAGAGTGGAGTGCATGAGGTGTTTGGTTTACGTGCTAAACCATTGTGCAAATGTAATGAGAGCGAGATAGCAAGTTAATAATAAAACAGGCGAGGAGGAGAAAGTGCTACAACAACTTACAGGGAGACACATTTGTGCTTTTTTTGGCACAACAGTTTATCAAACAGGCTGAGAAATGTAGTAAATGAAGCTTAACCTTGAGTGTTTGTTTTGAGAGGAGGTAAATGTTGCAGAAGAGGGACTGTAAAGAAGAGAGGGGGGCTTAAAGTAAGTGACAGGGTGTTAAAAGAAGGGAAAATTCAGTGGGAGAAAAGTAGGGTAGCTTGTTGTGGTGAAATGATGTCAGCTATAGACAGGCCGTAAGCCTCGCTAAGCTGCTATCAACTGCTGCCTGTGTGGCTAACGTTAGCTTAGCCCCCGTTCAGCTAGTTAAAAATGGCTGCTTTCCTATAGTTTTAAATCTCTTACCAGACAGAATAGATTGGAATGGCAATCCTCCAAGCTGGCCCCGTTTGGTACATAACAAGAACTCATCCTTCTTCACTGATATGTCCAACTCTCCATCGTTTTCACGTCCCGGGGAATTAAAAAACAATTTAAAAAGGCTTGAGTTGTTAAAAAAGAGAGATGTGCAGGCTTAAATCAAACGAGGAATATTTTGTGTAACATTTGGCTGGAGGAGAGTTAATTCAACAACCTTCCGTTAGCAGTTAAAAGCCGTTAAAAGAGACTGCGCCTCTGCCGAGGACACGTCCTAAGAGCACACAGTTAAAACTCATTTAAAAAATGTTCATAAAACAAAAAAGAAAAAGGAGAGCAAAAGAAGCAACTCTCCCCCTCCCCCTTAGCCCTAAAACGGTCTCTGCTTTAAAAGAAAAAAAAATAAAGACGTCCTGTCTCACTCCTCCATCGCAAGAATTAGTCTATAAACGAAACGCATCCTCAGAAATCCTCTCGAAATAAGCCATCGGCCTATATTATCACGGTTAATTCGGTCATTTTTTCAGCCTCGGTTCCTGTTGGTTTCCATTTGAATTCATGGATTCCTTTCTTTAATGGCGGCCACAGGGACAACTCTGCCTTCCACAGCCGATTGGCTCATTCGTGGTCAGAGCTTCGTCAAGCGGACTGGAGACAGAGCCACACACGGAGAGGACACGGAGACACTTCCGACAAAGTAAGACACTGTGGTGGTGGACGTGGTGAGATTAGACAAGGACAAACAAAAACACTACTGAGGGACATGTTACAGAAGCTCAAAGTTTAATTAAAACAGAAAATAATAAATAATAATGATGGAAACAAACAAAATAAAAAGTATCGAAAAAATAGCAGAAATGAAGATATTAATAAAAACAACATTCACTACTACAAAAACAAAATTATTATTATCATTATTATTAATATTACCAAAATTACTGCTACTATTATTCTTATCGATGATAATAACGGATAATGATGAACTTCAATATCATTATCATATATACTGCAAATCACAATCAATCGAAAATTGGTTTATATGTGCACTGATGCAAAATAATGGTATATTTTAATGACAAAAAAAGTATAACACAGCAAAACCAGTGAAAAATATACGATGATGTATGATAATGTGTGCACTTATGCAAAAGTAATAGCATTAATGTCCTTAATGAAACAGAAAAAACATAGTAGAGTACTACATTGCGATTCAACAAATATAATAATAATAATAATAATAATAATAGTGTTGTGTATTTTATTTTATTTTAAATTAAAATACTAATAGTGCTGATACCAGTAATATCAGTATTAATGGTAGTAATTATTATTTTTATTTTTATTATTACAATTTGAGTGAGTAATATTTATTATTATCATTGCAGTGATGATGATGATGATGATGATGACAATAATAATAATAGCAATAATAATATTAGTAGTAGTGGCAGTAAAAATAAGTGTAAAATGAATTTGAACTTTTTTAAAACAGAAAATCCTTTTAAACTTTTTCCTGAGCATATTTTTTTAACATTTGTGCAGGATTAAGATGAAAAATATATCCAAAATAAACATTCATTTTCGTGATTTTTTTTTTTGAAATCTTTATCAAACAAGAAATTCCCATAGAACTAGTTTGTGACTCTCGGACCAAAATGCTCTTATCTGCAAAACTTTAATTTTTTTAAAGACTTTTTTTTAAATGCTCTATTACTGAATAGATAAACTATGTATTGTCTCAATCAAAAATGTTTTCTGTAGGTTTTTTTATATGTATAAAACCCACTTGCCAACATATAAGGTGGCCAATACTGCTGTTTCAAAAAAAAAAAAAAAAAAGAAGAATCATAAAAAACAAAGATCTGAGGTTTTGGCCTAACAGCAAAGACTTATTTTTTATTGTTCTGCTCAGGACAGACAGAAACACAGTCTTAAACATTTCAGTACAAACTGCAAATATTTAAAAAATTTTCCCACAGTCACAATTTCTGTTTACTGATGTGTTCTGTTGACAGTCACACAATTGAAATAGGCTTTCTGACGGTCATAGACTTGTTTCCATCAAAGTACAACATGTAAAATTACTAAATTACACATTTATCTGTCAAGAAGATGCTTGTCATTTTTTAAATATTTTCCAGTGAGTGTTTTATTTTGACAGTCCGTGCAGGTACTTCCGTGTTGCATTGTGTCTGCTCTGACAGTGTCGTGGTCATGAGGGCTGTAATAACACAAGACTGATCGGTATTGCCGCTAGGCCAGCGCAAGTGGCGCTGCTGAGCAACAGATTCTGTTACCAGTGATCAAACCGCACAGAGCTGCTCACTTACACCGTGCACCACCTAGCGCATGTCAGGCTGCACTTGAATTGAAATGTGCAACCAAAGATGCATTGATGCGCCCTTTGTTTTGTTTAATTTCAATCAAAAACAATCGTTTGGCCTCAATTTCACAGAGCGGGGCTCAAAAGAAATAAAGAAAGCAGGACATCAGATAGTCAGGACTATTATATACACAAAGGCAGGATAAATACAGAGGGAAATATGGGAGACGACACACAGAACATGCTGAGAACACTAGAGGAACATGAAGGACTAAACTGTTTCTGACAGAAAATATTTATCGAAAAGATGGTTGTGTAAATCTTTCTTTATTTTAAAGGGTGTGAGGGGTTGTGGTGGAGGGGGGATACAAACACTGAAAACCAGAAAAGAGAAAACGAATACAAACACATGGCCACAGATTTTAAAGAAAACTTTGCCCCTCGTCATCAGTTATATTATCAATTATATAAGTCATCAGTTATATTATTTCATTACAAATTAAAGTATAACATAACATTCATCACATGTCATATAACTTCATATCATATCACATCACATCATATATCACCACACATCATACACACCAATCATGTTATATGATATGATATATCATATTATATCATATCATATATTAAATAATATCATGCAATCAGTCATAGTTTATCATTTTATAGCAAATCATATCATATCCCTTATTTGATATTTCCAGGGGTAATCTATATTCTAAACATATGTACAGTTTAATTTTGTTGGCTATATATTGCCTAAAGATGACTATAAAATAAGAAGGATTTTTTGAGAATAACTGTGGAGAGACAAAATAATTTAAATAACTTCTGTATTTATGTTTGATCATGTGATATATCCTATAATGGTGATTAATAAAGACTTTATCAGTCATTTACAGAACTGCATTACATACTCATAAATTGCTAATATTTTTCTATCATGATTGACTACACACCTCGATTTATTTGGAGAGAACAGGGAAATCTCTGTGAATTTTAATTTACATTCAATGATCCTTTTTTCATAGACAAATATTTGACCGTGAGAATGGTGCCTAATGGGCCTTTTTTGAACAAACTGTAAAATATGGGATCACATCTCAGTTTATCTTATCATATGGGGAGGCAGGTATGGCATTGTTACACACTCCACTGCATAAGATCAATTTCATTTATTCCTAAAGTATCATATGAGTGTAAATAGTCCTTTGTGTCCCATTGCACAATACTAAAGCTTATTTTTTTTTGCTTAATCCAAATGCTTCTGCCAGGTTACTGAATAGTATCTCAAAGTACACTGCTTACACCTTATTTTATTACACGACAATATAATGAAAGTCTTAAGTTTGTGACTGTGTTAACATGTGTCAGTAAAGACTTTGGACTATTCTGTGAAAGCTCTTCTTTTCCCCACCCAGAGCAATAATAATCATAGCTAACATTTCCTCCATGCAATAGTGAAAGTAAGAGTTGGGAAAATCAGGCCATAAAGGTGGTGATGACAGGAGGCCCCTGGGGCAGAAAGCAGCTGGCTGCTGCTCAAAAGTAACTCAATGCTGATAGAGTCACGAGGGTGTGGCGTCTGAACAGAGATTATACTGTATTTAAGAGCAACACGTGAGGAGAATAATTAGTTCAGGATACAGTTAGGAGGATTTTTTACCTACATGACATTGTGAACACAAGGACATATTCTCTCTCTTTCAGCTGAGTTAGTTTTTAAGATAAATCAGTCTATTTACAGACAATATATTTATTTCATTTGACTTGAGGAATTTTTTTATAAGTAATTATAAATGATTGAAATACTTGTTATTACACAGTGGCCAAAAATAAGTCAGACAAACCCAATAAGTCATTTATTCTTACTCTTATCTCTATGTTCATGCAACTCATGTCCTTCGGTTCACCGCCTTCTGCTGTCACTTCTGGTGTTCCCCAGGGCTCTGTCCTCGCCCCCCTTCTGTTTATTATCTACCTACTTCCACTTTGTCACATCTTCTGTAAATTTAAAATCAACATTCATAGCTACATGGATGACACCCAGCTCCACCATTCCCCTAAACCAAACTCAACCCTCCCTCACAGATTGTCTCCAGGATATTAAATCCTGGTTTTCCTGCAACTTCCTCAGACTAAACAGTGATAAAACAGGTTCTTCTTGTTGGCACAAAAGACATTCTTTCAAAATCAGACAGTTTCTCTCTCAACATTGATAACTGCTCCGTTTCTCCCTCCTCACAGTTTAAGAGTGTTGGTGTCATCCTCGACAGCACTCTATCTTTCCAAGCTCAAATCGATAATTCACTCAGTCCGCATTCTTCCACCTACACATAATCAACCGCCTTCATCCCTCCCTCACCACAGCTATCCTCATTCAGTCTTTGGTCACATCCAGGATTGATTACTGTAACTCCCTTCTTTTTGGTCTCCCTCAAATACCTCCATAAACTTCAACTTGTCCAAAATTCTGCAGCTCGCATGAACTGAACCACCTTCATTAATCACATCACTCCTGTTCTTCAGAAGCTCCTCTGGCTCCCCTTAAACACCATACTGACTTCAAGATCTTACTCCTCACCTACAAGCTCGTCCATAACCTCACCCCTCTGTATCTCTATGAACTTTTACACATCCACACACCTCCTGCTCCCTCAGGTCTTCTTCTTCCATTCATCTCACTGCGGCTCTGCTCCACCTCTGGAACTCTCTCTCTGTCTCCAAACGGACATTTTCTGTCTGATTGTTTTTAAATCTGATCAACTTATTTAACCTTTGATTTTTTAAAATTGATTATTTTATTATCTTGTTATGCATTTTGTTTTTGAAGGAAAAGACATTCAATCTTGGTGGTGATTTGAATATAAAACCAATTTAAAAAATCTTTTCAAGGATTTGTTAACATTGTTAGATTGGGCATTTTCAGTAATTACTCTAAAATGTCAGAAATGTCTTGGTGAAGGTTTGTGCTCTCTGATCATTTCTAGTTTGTTTCATATCACCCAGCACTAGAAACCCGTACACTGAGTTAATAAAAATTCTGATGACAGACACTATAGTGGATATGTCTGTAGTTATTCAACAGAAGGTTTGGAGGTTTGAATTTAGCTCCTGCAGACATGTGTAGATATGTCAGTGGGCAAGACACTTAACGGACGCATACTGTATTATACAAAATACACTTTCAGAACTTCTTTCACAAATAAGTGTCAAACAAATCCCACTTCCTCCCTCTGTTGCTTGCTCCACCACTTAAAATATGTGACCTTAGATCAAGCAAGTTTATTCTGTCGTCTTTTATCCATTACTTATTCAGTACTTATTCAGTTCTCAATCTAATCATTTCTTCCTTATCCCACTCCGCACATTTCCTGAAAATTTCATCCAAATCCGTCCTTAACTTTTCAAGTTATCTTGAACACAGACAGACAAACAGACAAACAGACAAACAAACCAACGCTGGCAAAAACATAAACTCCTTGGCGGAGGTAATAATCACATTGTGGACTAGGACAACGCACAGATTATTGGATCAGAAACCAAACAAACACACACACGGATGATGCTTCAAGAAGCAATTGAAAGTGGGGCAAAGATACTATAAGCTGGGACGAGGGTGCACTCATGCTCTCCCACACCCTGGGACTTTCCTCCAAACCTGGACTGACGGACCTGACAGGTCTATCAGGCTGACCACACCTGGGAGGACAGCTCATAAGGACACGTCACGATGCTTCCGAGGAAGACTGTAGTTGGCAGTCAAACATGTCAAAGTGATGAAAAATCACCTCCTATATTCTTTGTTTGGTAAAAAAAAGAGTACTGACTAATAGGCCATGAACAGATTGTTTGTCCTACACTGGAGACACTCCCTGAGCAAGGTAATTGTTCATCCAACAGCAGGCTCCAGTAAAAGCAACATGTGTAAGCATGTCTGTGAGGCCACAGTAAACATCAGAGCACAGCGCTGCCACATTCACTTCTTAAAAGGGTCGTTGTCAGTGGCAGCTTTTGAGGGTTAACACTAAAACAGTCTAAAACAGAGAGGTTTAAAGGCATGTCAACATTTCAATACCTGAGTGGGTCTTTAGGCACAAAACTTCAAATTATATTCTGGGGACATCTGGAACACGTGTCAGGATGTTAAATAAAATGTGTAAACTTTATACCCTAATTCAGGGTTTTAGAAAAAGGATCTTTTGAATTTTCTCATCTTGCAGGTCATAGTGGTAGGTTACTCATAATAACAGTTGCTAGTATCAGAAAAAAAGTAAGTTCAATCCCAGTTTTCTGCTTGGCGTGCCCCTTCTTTGAGGCACAAACAGTGCCTCAAAGAAGTTTTTTTCACAGAGAAAGCATTCAGCTTATATGTCATTGAAGTGCTCTTATTTTGGAAAAGCCATACAAGCAAATCCTGTGATTTAGATCAGTAGCTACTGATGATTACTTAAATGTTTAATATAAAGATGTCTGAAGAAAAAAAGTGGCTGGTACAATTTTAAAGCTACCAGTCACATTAGGAGGCAGGCAACCCTACACAATTTGATCCCACTACTGCGTCATTAGTGTGAAAATGTGTATAAAAGCAGGTAAATATTGTTAGTTTAAACTGATGTTGACTTTATTTCGAAACCTCTACCTTTACTGTTTGAGTGTGGTGTGAATGTCTAAGTTTGCAGTGTATGAAGAGCTTATTAGTCATTCAGTTATTAAAAAGACGGTTTACTATCTGTTGTTTATAAGCAAAGGAATATTCTAAATGTAAATAACATGATCTACAAAAATGAGATAATTATGCAGGCACTTTAAACTTATCACCAAAACAGTGTAGAACATGAGTTTTGTGCTTGTGCTACGTAGTCTCCCCGGCCCTGCGACATCAGCTTTTTGTCTTTCATCTGATCCCAGTGGAGTGAATAGCTTTCTCAACCTTAAATCTCCCCAAAGGAATGAACGATAATCTGACATTGTGTGCTTCCCACGCTTTATCATCGCTCTCCTTGATAGGAAAAAACAATAGTGATATGATACCATCTGTATAAGATTGTTTAACACAAAAAAACACACAACTAATAGCACAGTCGATGAGCACAGTTGTCATAGGGTAACTAATGTGAATGCCAGATTGCTATCATATCTGTTGATGGTTTTCCCTCACTTATCTCCTGCTCCCTCTTATCTAAGTCCCACAGAGACACTCTGTTATATGTATTCTATCCCAGCAGCACTCAAGAATACTGGGGAAATGAAAGTGTAAGATAGTTTGGAGTTGGCCAAACGCTCTTTTGACATTTGATTTGACATGCTCTGTGGTCCCTGCCATTCTGCTGCAGGAGCGTTTGCCAGAGGGGCCTGTCTCACTGTTGTGTGACTAAATCCTGCATGAGACAGTGAATAATAAATCTGAGGTTTAGCCAGAGAAATAGAGAACATGGGCTGAATTTATTAAGTACACTTGATCAGAAAAAGAGCAAAATATGAAAAGACAGGAAAGTTAGAAAAATCAGACACAGATGTTAAGTGTCACACTGTGCAGTGCGGCAAGGCATCGCTGAGGCAGATTGATATAGCATGGCCTAGCGTGGCGTGCTGTGGCACAGAGTGGGTGTGATGTGGTCAATCAATCAATCAATCAATCAATCTTTATTTGTATAGCGCCAATTCATAACAAGTGTTATCTCAAGACACTTTACAATAGAGCACAAAGCTCTTCATATTATGGATACACATATAAGCATAGATACATATATACATATAAAAATACACATATACATATATATACAAATATATACATCCAACACCCAACATGAATCCATATAGCCAATCATGAATCCCTCCATCATGGCGGCAAGAAAAAACCTTCTGTTAAGCAGCAGGAAATCTTGAATGTGGACCCCAGTCTCATGATGAACAGCAAATCCACACGATGCTGTGTTGGGTGTGTGGGCAAAGGAAGGGAGGTAAGAGGAGACAAGTGGACTAAAGTAAGAACTAAAGCTAGTGACAGATCAACGGACCAATCATAGACCTGTCGTCGTCAAATTTGTTTCTGCTGCAAACAAATTTATTAGAGGCTAGCCTCTTGAGATGCTACAACTTGTTTTCAGGAGGGTCCTCATGTCTGTGTGGTTGTGGTGAAAATTTTATAGAAGTATAATCAATAAAAGTCTTACTGAAAATAAGAATTTATGGTAGTGATGAACTCATGGGTGCCCAGACCACAAGTGACCCCTACCATATTTGTCTCCGTTAAGTATAATTGTATTAATGGTAGACCTCATTTTCAAGAGGGATCTCATGTCCATGTGGAGCTAAAGATAGTTACTATAGATGTATCAACCATGGATAGAAAGATCATGTTAATGTCTACATTAACAGCTATAATGATTATCAACTGGAATGAGATGGCCAAATATGTGTTATGTCTGTAATTGTAGTTATTGAGGCTTCGTGACTCCACAGCAGCAGGCAGTCTCCACCAAGGATCCCAGGCAACCTAAAAGACAAGAGCCAGAGACGAGTACAGGAGCAAACAGAAAGGGGCAGAGGCAGATATGGAGAGAGAGTGTGAGAGAGAGAGGGATAGAGCCCAATGTGCCAGATCCCCCCGGCAGTCTAAGCCTATTGCATCTTAACTATGTGTCTAAACTATGGACTATGAGCTGGTCCCTATCTGAAAGCTTTATCAAAGAGGAATGTTTTAAGTCTAGCCTTAAAGGTAGAGAGGGTGTCTGCCTCCTGAACTGTGGTCGGTAAATGGTTCCAGAGAAGAGGAGCCTGATAACTGAAGGCTCTGCCCCCCATACTACTTCTAGAGACTGATGGAACCACGAGCAGGCCAGCATTTTGGGAGCGTAATGTTCTAGAGGGGTTGTACGGCACTACAAGCTCTTTGAGGTAAACTGGTGCCTGTCCACTGAGAGCTTTATAGGTGAGAAGAAGAATCTTGAATTCTATTCTATATTTAATGGGAAGCCAATGCAGAGAGGCTAATACAGGAGTAATGTGGTGTCTTCTCCTAGTTTTAGTCAGCACACGTGCTGCAGCATTTTGAACCAGCTGAAGCGTCTTAAGCGACTTACTGGGACAGCCTGAAAGAAGAGAATTACAATAGTCCAGTCTAGAGGTAACAAAAGCATGGACTAGCTTTTCGGCATCGCTCTGGGACAGGATAGGCCTAATTTTAGCGATGTTACGAAGATGAAAAAAGGCTGTTCTTGAAATTTGCTTTATGTGAGAGTTAAAGGATAAATCCTGATCGAATAGAACCCCAAGATTTCTAACAGATGTGGTAGGTATAGCATCCTCATATTGATCCAATTGTATAATGGTATTGTTATGATATTTTTTGGATTTGGTCTAAAACAAACTGTGATATAATTCATCCATCACATTTGTATTGTGTCATGATGTAACCTATTACATCCTGATATATTGTTCTGTATAACAATGAAATATTATGTACAGCATGGTATGGCACCACTGTATATCTATAACCCAGTTCACACTGCAATTGAAAGGCATTATATAAATGCCCCTGTGATATAACACCTCCACTGTGAATGTCCTGGAGACAGGGGAACGAGTTGATCCCGTCTTTGCTCGGTCTCCAGGGGCAGTAACAGAGGATAGATAGATAGATAGATAGATAGATAGATAGATAGATAGATAGGTAGATAGATAGATAGACCTTTATATCAGAACACATTGAATCGGATCACACAGACCAGCCTTCGTTCTCCACGTGCATTAATGAGCCTTGGTTGCTCATGACCCTGTCCCTGGTTCACCGCTGTTCCTTCCCTGGACCACTTTTGAAAGACACTGATCACTGCAGACCAGGAACACCCCACAAGAGCTGCAGTTTTGGAGATGCTCTGACCCAGTCGTCTAGCCATCACACTTTGGCCCTTGTCAAACTCACTCAAATCCTTATGCTTGCCCATTTTTCCTGCTCATAGCATCAACTTTGAGGCCAATATACTTCACTTGCTGCCTAGTCTATTTCACCCACTAACAGGTGGCATGATGAAAAGATAATCATTGTTATTCACTTAACCTGTCAGTGGTCATAATGTTATAACTGATAAATACTGTATTGTCTTAACACTTTGATTTAAAATGTATAAAAACACAGTAACAGACATGGAGGGTAACCATTAACATTGTTTCATGACAGGTTTTGCCTGAAAGCATTGATGGTGTGGCCTTGTTGATGTACTGACTCTGCCATGTGGCATTGTTTCTTTCTCTAGAATGTTATACTTTACCATTTCAATCATTTTGTTGAGGCTTTCCTTGCTGCACTGTCATATCAGATCATTTTGTGTGGTGCAGTACTGCAACCTACAAGTTTAGTTAATAGAGTCCCATTAGCTGCAACATTGTTGTGGATATTGTTATTGGGGTTCACACATGCTACTGTGTTTAATAGCTAAAGAAAGAGAGAGCAGTTTCTTACTTTCTACCTGGTGAGAAAATCCAATAAAACATTAGGATTAAGAGAACAAGTAAAATTAATCAGAATTCATTATTCAAAAGAATGCAAAGTCAGCGTAAGGCTGTTTAAAATTAAAGTAATTTGATCTCCTTCCTTGTTTTTGTTAGGAGTCTTAAAAAGTATTTTCAAAAATTCATTTTTGATGCCCAGGCTAGTTTACTTAAAGACCTTAGTGATCAAGTCTTTAAGAAATAAAAATATACATAATAGATTTCTTGTAATTAAAATGTGGCCTTAAAGAGCCAATGTTGTGCATTTTGAAGGGTTTTTTATGGCCCTGAATGTGTTTAATATGTCTCCATTGAATAATAGAGTACTTCTATGCACAAGACATAACAGTGAAATAGCATCAGGACTTCTCCGTCTTCCCCTCTTAATGGCACCAGTAGCTGCTTAAAATGGCTTGAATCCTTGCCCCCTACCAAATAGATCCATGCCGTCATATTATTTTCTCATTGGCAGCCAAAGCCCATGGGTACAGAGCATAGACCATAGAAGAAGATATGTGCAGCAGTTGAAACCAGGTGCTGAACTGACCAGTAACCAGACAGAGTGGACTGGGTCCAAGTGGGGAGGAGGAGCAGGAGCACTGACAGAGCATCTCAGACAGACTGAGCATACAGCTGGATTAGAAGAACTTGCATATATGTGGAAACTAGATTTTTTTCTGTTAGCGTCTTCAAAACTGAAAATATGACCCTGCTTTAAAACAATGTATGGGCTCTTTAATTACATCCTGACAGCATTCCTTCACTTGTAGTAGCCTGAATGGATTTCTTTGAGAGTCTGCGTCTCATAGTTAGGTTACTGTCAAAGATCACGTGTGGCTTGCTGACATTTTGTCAACATTAAGGAATAATATCATCTGTGTGTGCTGTGTGTCCTGTGACCATATAGACAGAGGGCAGGAGCCAGGATGAATGGCGCTGCTGCTGAAGGATCATGAGAATCATGTGAAAAAGCTTTCTGTAAATCAATAAAATTGACCACACAGACAGGAAATGTTTTCTCTGCTCGCCTGGCAGACACAGCTGAGAGACATCCAGCAGTTAAGAGCACGACTCCGAGGTCCAGAGTTCAACAGCATAACGTGTGTTTACAGAGGCTAAGTGCTAATATCCCATTGTTGGCTTCTACAGAGGAGGAATGGTTATGAGGAGGGTCAACAAGCGTGCCATGTTCAAATAAAGAAGGCCTCCTCCCTGCTGTCTTGTTAAAATCACACACAGATTTGTGCTTCCTCCTGCCCTCCAACACTCACACTAATATACCCACAACATGACCTGTTTTTTAATCATCAACAAACCTGCATCTCCATTGAGGAGGGCTTTTGAATTTAATGAGATGAAGCATTTATTCCATCCATTTACTCACAAGATGGCACTTGGCCCTGACTGAGAAGTTATTAAAATGTTAAATAAAACCATCTTGAGAGCCAAGGTTGTGCTTGAATTGAAATAATGTTATGTTTAAAGAGCTACGAGGCCAGAATATAAATATGTCTGACATGTGAGAGTGAATGAAGCCCAAGTGGTTCATTTCCCGAGGATGACGAGAGACTAAACAGTAATCAACAAGTTAATAATTCAGTAAGGCAGTTGAACACGGTCTTAATACACCAGGATAACAAATGAGTAAATAACATTTAACTACCAAACTAAACCAGAACATAACTGAGGAATTAACTGCCACATAATAACTGGTTAACATGTAGATGGTGAGTTCTGACTCAATACTTCTTTATTATAAGAAATTCATTAACTACATCATAACTATGTCAAAAATAAATTAACCAGTAATAAATGACTAATTTGTTTGCTTAATAGAAAAAAAGTTATTTACACATTTAAATGGTTTTAACCACCTGTTGAAGACTTGACTGTATTTTTGTTCACAACCATTAAGCAACTCCTTCAACTGCTGGTTAGAAAGAAGTTAGTTTCCCATGTTTTGGCTGTTAAATTAAATTTAGAGACTTATGAGTATGCTGGTTGATTAGCAATCACTTAATTATTTGTATGCTGGTTAACTTGCATTTACTGATTCATTGACATGCTGGTTGAGGTCATTAAATCAGTTTGCTTGTTAACTTGTTTGTGACTTATTTGTTTGCTGGTTGACAAGCAGTCAGTGACTAATATTTTTTCCTGTTAAGTATTAGTAAGATACTCATTTGTATAGTGGTTAACAAGCAGGTAGAAAGTCTTGCTTGGAGAAAGCAGTCAATGACTTTTTTTTTTTTTTTTTTTTTTTGCTGTTAACTAGCAGTGAGTTACTTATTACATCAGTGGTTAACAAGTAGGTAGAAGGTCTTTGTTGCGAAACAAGCAGTCAGTGACTAATAATTTTCTTGTTAACTAGCAAAAAAGTTACTTATCACATTAGTGGTAAACAAGCAGGTAGTAAGTTGTTTCTTTGCTGGTAAACAAGCAGTTAGTGACTAATTTCTTTTCTTGTTAACGATCAATTACTTTCTTATTGTTACTAGTTAACAAGCACAGGGAACTATCAGTAAATGACTTAAGTATGCTGTGGTTGACGAGCAGTAAGAAATTTGTTAGTTTGATGGTAAACAGACAATTAGTGACTTACTGTATTTCTTCTCTGGTTGCCAGGCAGTTATTAACCTACTAGTTTTCTGGTTAAAAGACAATTAGCATCTTCATCAGCGCGCCGAAACACAACCATGTAAACAACGGAAAGGAGCTTTACAGGCGTGGACACGGTGGTCAACTGTTTTCTGTACTTTGTACTTTCTTCCCCCTTTAAAAATATACAAACTCTGCACAGACTGAACGATGGAATTTGTTGCTAAGATGGCAAAGAGTCACGTAAGTTACAGTCGTAGGGGATGGGCGCGATATTATGCCATGGGCACATTACGCCGACGTCATCCGTAAATTAGTGATGTGATGTTCCTACTGAAACCGATTGGAGGCGAGCAGATAAAAACTTGTGTCGCTTGCAGGGCCAGTCGGCCCGGGTCGAAATGCCGATTAGAGCCTTTCCCGCTGCCGACAGGAGCCAATTGTTACCGAATGGGTTTTTTGGCCAGTGTGAAAGGGGTATTACAGACAGGTATTGAAATGTATTTGATGATTTACATGTAGTTATTATTTCTAATTATTAGGTGATAGATATAAACTAATATTTTATTTGACAAACTAGCAGCAAGTGACTAATTTCTGCATAGGTTTACAAGTCATAAGTGATTAATTTATTTGGTGATTACAAGCAGTTGGTTATTGAAAAGATTACAGGTTAAAATGCAGTTATTCACAGTTTTTACTTAGCAGTTATGAAATAATCTTTTCATCTGGTTAATAAGTTGTTATAGTAACTCATGTGTTTGCTGGTTAACTAGCAGGTAGTAACTTATTTCTTTCCATGTTAACTAGCTGCAAGTGACTCATTTTTTTTTTGCTGGTTATAGCAGGTAGTTACTGAAAAGTTCACAGGTTAACAAGCAGTTAGTATCTATTTCAATTTCTACTTAATTGGAACATTTATCCTTAGCAGTAAGTTAGAAATCATTTTTGATAGTTAACAAGCAGACTGTGATTTGTGTTTTGCTGGTTTAAAGGAGTTAGCCACTTACATGTTTTTTGGTAAACATTAGTGTTAGACTTGATTGTTTGCTGGTTGATAAGATGTAAGTGTCTTTGTGGTCTCAGATCTCTGAAAAAGTTAGGAAACAAATGATAAAATACCATCTGAACCCACTTCTTATTCAAGCTTTTTGTGTAGCAGCAGCCGAAAAGAAAATATATCATTACTTTTATTTATTATTAGGATAAAAAGGCTTGCATAAATTACTAAAATAAGGAAACGTAGTGATAAGTTGTATGTATAATGTCATCACCACAGCCTTATGCATGAGAGTTTGGAAACAGCTGCTCCAGGGGACAAAGGAGCAGTCTAAAGAGCAGTCTTAAATGTTTCAAGTCTTGCCTTACTCCAGTACAAACCACTCTGCTGTCCCTGTAAGAACAGCCTAAACTTAAATGGGAACCTCCCAGTCCCTCCCTCCTGCAGACACAAGCCCAGAGGAGCCAAAAAGAGAGTTGTTGGTGTGACAGAGTGGGTGCAGCCCCCCGGTCATTAGCCTGAGAGGGCTGCAGAGTGCTGAGCATGCAGAGAGCCTGGCTCCGTGCCGCCAGCCTCCATCTGAGCAGCAGGACAGAGTGTGTGAAGTCTCACTGAGTGTGAGGTCAGGCAGAACCAGAAAAAAAAGTCCTGTAGTGTCGTGCTTGTTTTGCAGGTCAACGACTCATTACAGCATAAAAGAATAATGTGTGTGTGTGTTGTGCGTCTGGATAAACTTCAGCTCTTTGTCAGCTGACACCTGCTCACATCCAAACTGTGCAGCCGGCTTTGTAACACAACCGGAGAGCTACAACACGAGTCTCTTCACAACGACGTCAAACAGTGTTATTCAGGGCCAGAGAGGCAGAGAGCGCCTCTTTGTTGAATCACTTCTCTGCTTAAATAGTGTGAAGTGCTTGTCAGCTCGCTTGGTGCTACAATGCTTTGCTTCTTTTTATCTGTGGGTGAGGTTGGACCGCCATGTTCCCCCCTTAATAAAACTGAGGGATGGGGCTGGGAAATACACTGAGATTTTAAGATATATCAATAAAATATAAAATAATTAATGTGTAAGACAATATTTTTGGTGTTTGTATGCCTTTATATGCATTGGACTAATATTGTTTTGTCTGACTTTATCAGACCCTTTTTGAATGCAATGTTGAAAAAACTGATGAAAAAAACTTTCATCTCTTATATTCAGTTAAAAGATTGTATAAACATAAAAAACAACAACAGCGATACACTGATTATCCGCAAAATAATATATTTAGTCTCGATAGGACAATTCTTTCTTTATTTTTTATGAAAGGGGCATTCATTGTATCAGCTCAGACTGCTGGAGGAGGCTCAAAATGAAGCCACTGCTCCTTCGCATCAATTGGAGGCAGTAAAAGTGGTTCAGGCCCCTGATAAAGATGCCCTCTAGACACCCTGCTTTTGAGGTTGTCTCTTATGCCCATTGGGGAGGAGACCTGGGGAAGACCCAGAAGGAATTATAGATCCCCTCTGTCCTAGAAATGCCTCTGGTTCCCCCAGGAGAACTTAAGAGGGTAGAGGGATGTCTGGACAGCTTGTGTAACCTGCTGCCACTAAGTCAAGCCCCAAATGAGAAAAACAATACAATCAAAAATATCATTGGGCAGAGGAATGAAGGATGAGCGGATGAATGCTGGATTGGATGGATAGATAATAAATAAAGAGGTGCATGGATGGATGGATGGATAAAAGATGAACAGGTGAATGGATTCAGGATGAATGAAAAGAAGACTGGATGGATTACTGATGAACAGGTGAACGGATGAATGGGGATGGATGATGGATGATGGATGATGAATGAATGGATGGATGGATGAATGTACGGAATAAGGGCAGATGGACAATAAAAGATGAACAAAGAACAGATGAAAGGATGGATGGATCTATGGATGGATGAATGAACAGATGGATGAATGGATGAAAGATGGATATACAGATGGTGGATGGATGGATGGATGGATGGATGAATAGATGGATGGAATAAGGGCAGATGGACAGCAAAATATGAACAAAGAATAGATGAAAGGAAGGATGAACAAATGGATGACTTGATAGATGAACAGATGGATAAAAGGATGAACGATGGATGGATGATGGATGATGGATGAATGGATGGAATAAGGGCAGATGGACGATAAAAGATGAACAAAGAACAGATTAAAGGATGGATGGATCTATGGATGGATGAATGAACAGATGGATGAATGGATGAAAGATGGATATACAGATGATGGATGGATGGATGGATGGATGGATGAATAGATGGATGGAATAAGGGCAGATGGACAGCAAAATATGAACAAAGAATAGATGAAAGGAAGGATGAACAAATGGATGACTGGATAGATGAACAGATGGATAAAAGGATGAACGATGGATGGATGATGGATGATGAATGAATGGATGGAATAAGGGCAGATGGACGATAAAAGATGAACAAAGAATAGATAAAAGGATGGATGGATCTATGGATGAATGGATGAACAGATGGATGAATGGATGAAAGATGGATAAACAGATGATGGATGGATGGATGGATGGATGATAGATGGATGGAATAAGGGCAGTTGGACAGCAAAATATGAACAAAGAATAGATGAAAGGAAGGATGAACAGATGGATGAATAGATAGATGAACAGATGGATGAAAGGATGAAAGATGGATGAAGAGATGGATGAATGCATGGATTTACAGAGGGATGAAATAACTGACAGTTTAATTGGTGAGGGAGAGATACATTAAAAGACATAAATGGATAGATTTAAGTACAGTGGGTGGACAAAGAATAGATAAAACGATGTAAGGATGTATGGGTAGTTGGATGATGGATGAATAGATGGATGGATGGATGGATGGCTGAAGAGAAGAAGGACAAATTGATAATAAGAGATTGATAAAGAAAAGATGAAAGGAGCGACAGATGGATGGATGGATGGATGGATGAATGAATAGATAAGTTGGGGATGGATGGATGAAGAGAAGAAGGACGAATTGATAATAAGAGATGGATAAAGAAAAGATGAAAGGAGGGACAGATGGATGGATGGATGGATGGATTGATGAATGGATGATTGGATGTTGAATGAAGGATAGATGGAGGAATAAGGATCGATGGATGGGTTGGAGGATGGATGGATGAAGAGAAGAAGGACAAATTGATAATAAGAGATGGATAAAGAAAAGATGAAAGGAGTGACAGATGGATAGATGGATGGATGGATGAATGAATAGATATATTGGGAATGGATGGATGAAGAGAAGAAAGACAAACTGATATAAGAGATGGATAAAGAAAAGATGAAAGGAGGGACAGATGGATGGATGGATGGATGGATGGATGAATGAATAGATAGGTTGGGAATGGATGGATGAATAGAAGAAAGACAAACTGATATAAGAGATGGATAAAGAAAAGATGAAAGGAGGGACAGATGGATGGATGGATGGAAAGATGAATGAATAGATAGGTTGGGAATGGATGGATGAAGAGAAGAAAGACAAACTGATAATAAGAGATGGATAAATAAAAGATGAAAGGAGGGACAGATGGATGGATGGACGAATATGTATGTACAGATGGATGAATGGACAGACTGACTGATTGCTAAGGGATAGATAAATCAGTGGATGGATGGATGGATGGATAGATCTAACTATGGTAGGTGGATAAAGAATAGATGAAGGGATGGATATACTGATGGCTGGATAAGGGTTGGATCCTGGATAGCTGAAGGATAGATGGATGGATCAATGAATGGTCAGTTGAATTAATAATGGATGATTTTTGGATAAACAGATGGATTAATAAATGGTTGGGTGTCTGTATGAATGGATGGATGTATTCACAGATGGATGTCCTTCATACCTGCTTCTGGATTCTTTAATGGTTGTTCATTGCAGGCTGTTTTTACTCCAACAGTTTTACTCATTAATACATTATTACATAACATCAATAATGTATATTTACAGAAACATATAACAGTGCTCCTCTTCTCTCCTCTGGTTAAAACATGATTAAAGATCACTGAGTTTCTGTTTATTTGATGCTAATGATCATTTAAATAATGTATTTTTTTTTTAATCATATAGTATTTACACAAAGATCACTCAAATCTGTGACAGCTTTGTCAATTGATGGTTTATGTTTTTTGAACAATCTGGACAGTGTTTCAGGTTATGCCTGTAATTTTCCCACCATGGAAAAGCTAAATTTTTGACAAGGAGGGAATTGCAAGATTCCTTGAATGACTTTACCAAACGTTGCCAATGTGTTTGTGCAATGAAGACAGTGCACAAGAGTTTGCCATCAATCAATATTTGATCATCAAAAATGAGCCAAGCATTAAAAAAGTGGGTGGAATTGCATGGGAAGTTCCTCACAACATTTCCAATCACTTTTCCAAATGTTGTTTACATATTTGTGCAATTCAGATTGTGCTCTCTCTCAGTAGAAAATTTGATTGAGTATCAATTATTGTGTGTTCTTTTATAATACATTACTTATTGAAATATTGGAGATTTCATCTTTTGGAAACAACAGAAAATTCTGGCAGCCTGACGAAATGTAAGTGTATCCAATATTTTTGTACAGTTTAGAGAGTGCAGCCTGCATTTATAATAATCAATATAGTAATATAGGCAAATATTGGCTGTCTAACACTTTTTCTATTTCTGTTGCCATGGTATCAAACATTTAATTGAGATGAATATTTTGTCCTAGAATCAAATCAAAGTGTGTAGTCTTTACAGAAAAAAAACAATGCATTTATTAACTATTGTATCAGCTAAAACATATTAAGATGTAATTTTTGGTGCGCATCTCCCAGCCCTACAGAGGGGTGACTTGTTTGGGGAGCAGGGTGCTGCCCCGGTGTGTTCAGGAACATTCCAGGAGCACAAATAAAGCCGTGGCTGTGCTCCTTTTGTTGCACTGCTGACTAGACAAGAGCAGTTTTCCTGCAGGGCTGCTGCCTTTAAAAAGATGAAGTCGTGCATCCCCGCTGGTAAATGATCTGACACACTTTTTCCTGCTGCAGTCTTTTCACCAGCCCTTGTTGTTAGGCTGTCGTTGTTATTCTCCCTCTGCCTTCCCGCCTTCTCTCCCTCCCTCCTCCCCCTCCTCTCTTTCATACACTTTTGCACACACATTGCGAGCAGATGGAGAAAAAAAGGTGTCTGTATCAAAGATATTTCCTCCCACTTCTTAAGCAGTCTTCCACCCTGCAGAAGCAGCATGGGATTAATAAATTCAATATGAATTGAGGGCTAATGAAATGTGCACCCCCGCCTCCTCTCCCTCCTGACTGCCAGGCTCTGAGGAGGGAGGCTGAGCTCCTCCAGACCGGGCAGAGAGAGAACGAGATCATTGTCACAATTACAGCATCAAAAGCAGCAGTCAGCACAACCATAAAACCGGCCCCGCTGTCAGGAGGCTGACCTGGGTGACTGGAGACAACATGCCCGGCATTCCTCTGTGACACGGTGCTTTGTCATTTTCTTTATGTTGACACCGAGGGACGGGCCAAATCCCAGGACGCTGAAATCACTCTGTGTTTCAGGGAGGTGTAATTATATGGGTCAACAATGTCTGCCTTCATGTTTTCTCCAGAACATGAAAGAATATTTTTTATAATAGTTTCTTTCAGACAAATATGAAATAAATTCTCTGGCAAAAAGGCAACACACAACGACCTTCTTCATACAAACTCTTGGCGTCATCTTGATAAAGTTGTTTTTCAAACTACAGGTCTTGCTGGGCTCTCTGGTTTTTCATCATGCATGCAACTTGAAAGTTAGTTAAGCTGTGCCAGAAAATTCAGCTGTTGTCCCAACATGCATGCCTGAAAATTTCTAGGAATTATCAGCAACACCTACCCTTAATTTCCCAGACTTCCTTGTTCACCTGTCTCTCATAGATTTCCTGCAGTTTGCCTGCTGGCCAAAGGAGGGGAAGGGGTAAGTGTGTTTATTAGGGGGGTAGCGGGAAAAAATCAGGGAACAATCAAGGTGAAAAACCTGATTTTTTCACTCATCTTAAAAAATCTGGAAATATTCCAAGTGTTTTTGTACATGCCTGAACAGTTTTACAGAGCATTTACACATGCACAAACCTTCAAATTTCACTAAAATAGTATCTCTATTTTTTTTATTTGGTTATTTCTTGAATTTATTTATTGTTTAATTTAAAGTTTTTTATGGTGAGCTTCACAGGTGAATATAAAAAGCTGAATTGATTTTTTCCCCCTTTCAGGCTGTTCCCTGCCATCTCCTTCGTCAGATTTTTCATCTAAAAATGAGGTGACGTCTTGACACAGCAGGTAATATTCTGGAAAATTCTTGGTGAGTCAACAAGCTACAGTATGTTGATTATGTTTATATCCTACAACAATGCAGTCCCAGAGCAGTCTTGTGGAAAAGCTTCTTGTTTCTACTCCCCTGCATGTTAGTTGATTCTGTGAATGAGTCTAAAAAAGGTCATTTTGATGTAGGACTTGCCTGTGCTGTACATGTTTTGTCATGTTGTGCAAACTAATAACCACATGCTATCCTTTCCTTTGACAGATAACTTCACACACAAAGAACGGAAGATTTCAGGGTCAAGATGTCTTGAAATTGCACAGAATTTTTTGAGTGCGTGTGTGAAAACACACCCTTAGGTTTGTTACTTACTGAGGATTTCAAGTATGATTTTGGACCAAATTTGCCCCTTTTGACAACAATGGGAGTTCTGGCCCAGAGAAAGATTTTTTTTAAACTGCTTATTTGTCCAAATAATCTGATTTGAAAATCTGAAATTCCAATGAAGTAGGAAAATTGTTTAACATTTAAATAAAAACTGAATGCAATGATTTGCCACCCCATTTTCAAACTTTATTCAATTGAATACACAACAAAGACAAGAAAAAATATGTTCAAACTGATTAACTTTAATCTTTTGTTAAAAATATTCACTTATTTTGAATTTAATGCCCACACCACATTCCAAAAAGGTGGAACAGGGGCATGTTTACCAATGTGTTACATTACCTTTCCTTGAAACAACATTCAGTAAACATTTGGGAACTGAGGACACTGATTATTGAAGCTTTTAAGGTGGAATTCTTTCTCATTCTTGCTTGATGTATGACTTCAGTTGCTCAACAGTTTGGGGTCTATGTTGTCATGTCTTGTGCTTCATAATATGTAACACATTTTCAATGGAAGACCGATCTGGACTGGAGACAGGCCTACGAAGCCAAGCTGTTGTAACACCTGCATTATGTGGCTTGGCATTGTCTTGTCGAAATAAGGGATGTCCTTGAAAAAGACGTATCTTGGATGGCAGCATATGTTGCCAGTTACCCATGCCATGGGCATTAACACACCCACAAATTATCACAGATGCTGGCTATTGAACTTTGCATTGATAACAATCTGGATAGTCCTTTTTTTCCTTAGTCCAGAGGACACAACGTCCATGATTTCCATAAAACAATTTGAAATGTTGACTTGCCAGGGCACACCTCTCTATTTTGCCGAGTGAAGCTTGTGGCGTTCAAGGACTTTAGATGATGAAATCCCCAAATTCTTTGTAATTTTATGTTAAGAAATGTTGTTCTTACACCGTTGACTATTTGCTCACCCAGTTGTTCACAAGATGGTGAACCTCACCCCATCATTTTAACAACAAAGCCTTTCAGGCATGCTAGTTTACATCAAGTGTAGCGTGTTTCTTATAAGCCCCATTAATGCAGCTGTTTCAAGCCATTATATGTACTCCCCTATAATGTTTTACTAATGCTGCAGAGAGAAGGGCAAACATAGGGGTATAGTGATTGTGTCCGTATTGCAGTAGCATCGATCCAAATATAACAACCTCACAGAATAAATGTGAATTTCTCCTGATGTAACCATGACAGAGCTTCTTTGTGGGGTAAAGGGCTACAGCTGCTCAGTTATTACCTCCACCAAGGAGGTTATGTTTTTGCCAGCATATGTTTGTTTGTCCATTTGCTAGCAAGGTTATGCAAAAACAACTGGACGGACTTTGCTGAAATTTTCAGGGGATGTTTGTAATGGCCCAACTTAAAAGTGATTAGATTTTGGTGGTGATCCAGATAAGCACCATGAGCAAACTATTGTTTTTGCTCAACAACTGTCTAACTAATAACAATATCAACATGATTCCAAGTGCTGGGTGCGGGTTTTCAGGGTCAAGGAATCATATTATGATGGTTACTTTATCATGGAACTATTGCTTATAGATGTAACAGCAATATGTGAGCTACCCTATTGGAGGTTTGTGCTGTCCGAGTGCTTTCTAGTATTGTCCATGTTCCTCTGTGCAAAGTTGTCATTCCTATTGTCCCTAAGATGCACCAAAAGTGAACTTTCTGCTGCGTTTCTTCACTTCCTTTAAGGGTTAAATATTAGAAAGGATTCAATAAACTTAAAAATTGTTTGAAGCCCAGTAACTCGCAAAGATGCTGATGAGAACCATAAATTCTGTATTTGTCTCTGAGAGCTTTGAGAAGATCTCACATCATGGGAATGCAAACAGGACGCTAAGTTCTCCAAAACATGCATAAACAGTTATCATCAAAGTCTTTAACTCATGAAATTTTAAAACAACTGCATAAAGCTACTTCTCAGTTTCATTTGCACTGAGCCACTGCATGCCGTCTTTAATCCTTCCTCCAGGATTATAGCAGATTGAGCAGTCGTAAAGGACACAGCAGCCACAGGAAACACATCCAGGTTTGCAGACTCTGCAGTTTTTCCTGCCACCCATATGGACCGCTGCAATTAGATCAGAAAGAGAAGAGAGAGAGAGAGAGAGGCAGACAGAGAGAGATAGAGGAGGAGCAGGAGGGGCAGTGAGACAGAGAGCGATGGGGGTGTTAGAGTTCAAGTCAAGGGCGTGTTGAGAGGAGGAGAAGGTCGAGAGAAGGGCTGCTGGTGCTGTGGAGACCCTCGTGCGGACGTGTTTCCAATTAGAGCAGCCCGAGCTCCTAATTGTTTGATGGGAGGGTGTGTGCGTGTGGGATGGACGTAGATCTATGTGTGTTTCTCTCTTCAGCTGATTGATATAGTGGCCTGTTTGCACCACCCAGCAGGCCTTCAGTCGTCATGATAACATTTCATTGCCCTATCAGCACCGACAACAACACACATCAGCACCTTAAACCCTGCCCCCTTGGCTCTGCCTCGGGCTCATTACATTAGGAGATCATGCTGAGGAAAAATGCAACACTTGCAGAAATGTGTGCATTAAAGTATCACTGTGATTGATGGATATTACACGGCTCTATTTCCTATGAACAACACATGAGTCACAACAATAGTCAGTCAACTCGTCAAGTGCGAGTCTCAGTGCAATTTCAAGCTCATAAATGTCAGAGTATGATTTCAAGTTTGACGGCCTGACTTAACTCACAAGCAAGTGAAGAAACATGCTGGTCAAAACTAGATTATTTATTTACAGAACAGTATATTACAAGCATGGAGCTGGGCTGATAGCTACAGCTACATGCATGGTACAATTTGATTTGAAGACATGCTGCGAAGTTTTGCCCACCTCTGCTCCTCACATGTCATTTTGATTCGATTCCAATGAAAACTGGCCTCTTTAAGCTGTTCTTCTAAACCAGAGTTTTGGTGTCATGGATGAAATTCAGATAATGAAGGAGAAAACGGCCTCCTGGATTTGTGGTGTGAGCTACTTTCAAGGCATTCTGTTGTTGCTCAGGGTGCATACCTGGGATCATGACTTAATCTTTGTTAAGGATATCACTAGAATATCAAAGTTCAATGTGTTTTTTTAAGGGCCAAGTTATTTATTACGTAATAAATGACTGTCTAGAGTCCACCCACTTTACACCCAGTTTCTGGGCTCCCTAAAAAACTTAACTGGTTTTAGTTAAAAAAAAAAAAAAAAAACATGCAAAGATCAGTCCTATGATTTTTATATTGTTGAAGCATGTGCACATTATCAAAACTAGAAAGCACTCGGAGATCCCAAACCTCCAACAGACCTGGCATGAAAAAGCCGTGGTGGATGTTTCTGTAAATATTCTCACTAACTTTGATTTTTTTAAAACTGTAAACATACTTAACATGGTATTTGACAAGCAAAGGGGATAATTTAAAGTTTCATTTGCAGAAAAAAGTCTGTCCCTGAGTACTCATCTGCTTTGTTTTGTGATTCAAACGCAGACAGGTAAATTCTTGAAACAGAAAAACAATTTAACATTTGTATTTGATGATGCTCATACAAATTTGCAAAGCATTCAGTGATTGTTTTGTAAGGCCTTTCAATAAAAGCTGAAGTATCACTGTAAAATCTAAAACATATTTTAGCATGTATTTAACAAAAGCAGTTGTAACTAGAAAGCATTTGGAAAGCTCAGACCTCCACCAAGGTAGCTCAATTATTGCTGTTATATCTAAAATCAATAACTTCATGATAAAGTTACCATCATAATATGATTCCTTGACCCAGAAAACCTACACCTAGCACTCAGAATCATGTTGATATCATTATTAGTTTGACAGTTATTGATCAAAAACAATCGTCTGCTAACGGTGGTTATCTGGAGCACCACCAAAATCTAATCATTTTTAAGTTGGGCCATTACCAACATCTCCTAAAAATTTCATCAAAATCTGTCAAGGAGTTTTTGTGTAATCTTGCCGACAAACAAACAAACATACGCCGGGAAAAACATAACCTCCTTGGTGGAGAGAGACAGTTTTTGTTGATTTGTGCTCCTAGGGACTCTGAGGTTTTGATATGTATTTTTGAGTTTTACATGTCTCCTCTGTGTGATGGGGTCCTTCTATGTGCAAGACAAAAATACACAACATCAGGACTTCTCCCTCTCCCCCTCTACAGCCCCATAGGCTGCCTGATATGGCATGAAACCCGACTCTAGACCTTGACTATGAGGTCCATTACCATTGTTTCATCAACAGTTTAAGCATATTGGCTTAGAGTGGTCAGCCCATTGCAGAGCATTCACCATAGAATGAATGCAGGGTTGTTGACAACATGGCACTGAATTGCCCAATCACCACAGGACAGACTGGTTAACCAATCAGACCAAAGACAGACACTGAGACTTATTATAATGGTGGATCAGGGGTACTGAATGGGCCCGACCTACCAAAGGTTTGCATGTATAAAAACACTCGCAAACTTGACAGCGCACGCAAAGATGATTTACTAACTGGGTGCAGCGAGGATTGCATCTGTCAAATGAGCAAAATAACACGCAATCCGTTCTGCCTTCATGAATATGGAGAATACATGCAGATGATCAGAACAAGCAAAATACTGAGAGGAGGAGATGCAAATGTAATCATTTAGCATCCCGCAATGTGATTTATCAAAGCTGAAACTTATTGTGGTCTACTTTTTTATGCATAATGCTGTTCCAGTTAGCAGATTTGAAAGGCAGGTGCAAACTGGCACAGCATTATGCACAGAGGGCTGATGACAGAGAGAGAGAATCTTTGTGTGCTTGTCAACATATTTGGACTGTCATGAACAGCGTTAACCAAATATTTTCCGTTACTGAACAAATTTTTTAGTGAATGAAGGAAAGATTTGGAGGCTGTCTGTCATTATGATAGACTGGTAAAAGAGGGATGATCCAGTGTGCCATCATACTGATGCAGACACGCATAAAGTAAACCCTCACCCTCATACATCATGGAGGAGGTCATTTAACCTATGTAAAAAAGATCCCCTTCATATCCAGAATCACTCCATTTGTGGCTCAGAGTTGACTGTTTTACACTCTCCACGCACTGACAGTGGGTTTAGGAGCTGTGGATCCTTCAGGTCAGTCACAGGGCACTGGAGCTGCCTGTGTGGCTGATTTTCTCCTGCTGCGGCATGTGCCTGCATTCTCAGTAAATCGTGTTTTCAGTTATAGGTTAGAAGTGTTCTCCTAATTATCTTACTATTTTCTCAGCGCAGATAAATGGATTGTGTGCATTTTCAGTTTTAAAATGTATTTTCCTAACTTTACGTGCAGATTTACAGACTGGACATGATTTTGTAAGTTGTATGATATCAGGTTTAAGAAAAAGGTTTGTTTGAGGTAACACCTACGTTCCAAAAATTGTTTTTTTTTTTTTATTTTAAGTGCTAAATCACAGCTGACTACACTGCTTGTGTAGTGACATATTGGTCATAAGTCAGTGCGAAAAAAGGACGTTAAAGATAAATGCTCAGTCAGTGTGTGTGTAATTGTAAGACTGCTCTTCAGATGAGAGGTTACTGGTGATGAAGCTCTGCAACTATGTGAATGCTGTCATTTAGATTATGTTTAATTGGAATCTGAAAAGGAATATTAAAAATGCCGTATAAAAATATGGCATAACGGAAAAGCGACGACCTTGTCCGTCAAAATGACAGACAGCAAAAGAGGTTACCACAACCTCTGGTCAAAAAAAGTAGAGACATATCGCCAGTCCAGCAATGCCAGTTTTGGGCTGTGTGCTTTTCACAGATCGCCTCCCAAATCGCATTTCTTCTGGCAATGCTGAGATGTCTTTACCAGTGTGTTTATTGGCCTCAGACTCCATGGCTTCAAACTTCATTTTTCGTTTACGGCCACTCCGCTCTCCTAAAGTCTCAATGCCCATGTAATTGATTTGTAATTGTAAAAACTGTGATTGACTGCGGTACATGTTTGATATCTAAGGCCCTCTCCACACAGAGATAATGATTTTTTTACATTTTAAAACATTTTCTGTAAACATGGCATTGTTTCAAGAAATGTGTCGGTCCAAGCATAAAAACACTGAAGTACATTAACCTGTAAAAGGCGCTGTAAAGCTGCTGCCGACATAGACTGAAACCAGAGAAAAAGACATGTGATGTAAACAAACAAACAAGATATGGCGTGTGCTGTTCTCCATGTCCACTTGTTGCTCACAGTGGTCGTAGAGGTTTTGCTGTAAAAGCCATGACAAGCTCAGTAGCTCCTGCAGCGCTTACATAACACTGTATTCTTGTGTCTACTGTTGTCAGTGTTTAAGGGAGAGGCAGAGCTACGACATGATCATCCCTGAAAATGTGCATATTCATTGTACACAAGTGCTACGTTTTGATATTTATTCACTCTTGGTGAATGTGCAGTATTCAGGCTTCCAAAACACCGAATCTGTGTGGACAAAACACCCAAACAATAAAATCTTTTGCAGATCCTTCTAAACTTTTCTCTGTGTGAACGGCTGTTCAGTTGCTGCTGAAAAAGCTTCTCAGGTTCCCCACAGTGTAGTGTCGTGGGTGAGAGGCATCATCCATGATGGACGTAGGTTTATGGGCTGCATGGTGCTGCAACAGTAGGAAGGTTCCTGGAGTTTGCATGTCGTTCTTTTGTATATTCTAGGTATTTTTTCTCAAACAGACCAAGGAGATGCTCATCTGGTGAGCTGGTGACTCTAAATTTCCCTCAGGTGTGATTCTGTGTGTGAAAGGGTGTCTGTCTCTATATGTCAGCCCCTTAATTGACTGGGGATCAGTCCAGAATGTGCCCTGTCTATAGGCCAGTGTCAGCTGGGTTAGGCTCCTGCCCCACCCCATGGGGTCAAGCAATATAGATAAAGGATGGATGGTTGCATTTATAGGGCGGCACGGTGGGGCAGCAGGTAGTGCACCTGCCTCACAGCATCAAGGTCGCCGCTTTGATCCCCAGGCTAGGGAGCGCCTTTCTGTGTGAAGTTTGCATGTTCTCCCTGTGCATGCGTGGGTTCTCTCAGACCAAAAACATGCTCATTTTTGGTGACTCTAATTTGCCCTTAGGTATGAGTGTGAGAGTGAATGGTTGTCTGTCTCTCTATTTGGCCCTGTGATTAGCTGGAGATAAGTTCAAGAAGTACCCTGCCTCACACCCAATGTCAGCTGGGATAGGCTTCAGCCCCCTGCCACCCTGAAAGGGACAAGCGATACAGATAATGGATGGATGAATGCATTCACGAGTTTTTATGTGGATTAAGTTTTTTGGCCTTTTTCCATTTGTGAACAGGATTTCATTTTTATACAGATGAAGAAAGCCTCTATTTTCAAAAATTAACTGCCAGGGTGGGCATGGCTAACATCCTGAAATAATCAATAATCTTCATGAGATCCTCTAAGTGCTGCACTAATGTAAATCTTTAAGAAACAGGGAATCCTTCAGAATTTATTAGGTCTGTAAATCGAGCAGCTTAAAGGTGAATAAAATGCTGAAAGAAGAGCCAAATGTACAGCATGTCTCCAAACACTGCTGCTTTACTTCAAATCCATGGACTAAACACATGTATGTATCTGGCGTCTTTTTCCTCTTTCACTTACTTTAAGACCCCCTCTTTTCGATAGAATCAGAGTCAATGGTACATCTCCTTTGGTATTACCCATTTGTGGCCGATTTTTGGAGGGAGGTTCAAAGGATGTATATTGTAATGAAATTATGTTTTCAGCCAGACTTTTTCTCTGTGATGCTGGGTGATTTAAGAGAAACAAACAGTTATATTATTTATATAATTATTTTGTTAGGGAAAAGATTTATTTTTAAAACTGCTGATTTGGATTCCTTGAATATCAATCTCTTTAGAATGTTTATTAAATGCTCCTTTACCTTGGAGGGATGTATTGTGAGGACAAAAGAGGACAATGAAAAATATTTAGAAAGGTGGAAAAAGTTTATTGAATGGAAGGCTGGTAAGCAAATTTATTTTGCTTACATAATTTAGGTTGTAAGAGTTGTAATCTGTAATGTTCTAATGTTATGTGTCTGTTTTGTCTCTTTTTTGTCGAAATAAAAAAGACCCCCTCTTTCCTGCTGACTACTGAATTAATGCACATACGTTTGAAAAAAACCCCCCATCTCTCCATGCATGCATGCCTCCACGGGGATGTAAACAAAAACACACAGCGAAGGCTCCGGCGCTGCACACTCATCAACATTTTATGGGCTGTCAGTCAATATTCATGAGCGGGGTTTATTTGAACGTACTAGTTACTGGTCAATAAGTTTACCAAGAGCAGCAGCCAAGGCCTGTGTAAACATCCTCCTCCTCGCAGAGAGCACTGACAGATACAGTTTCCTCCTCTGCTTGCTGATCAATACCCAGTGTGCTCTAAATCTGTTGTGGATGTAAAGAACAGCACACTAATGTCTCCTCATTATTATCAGTGAACACAGCTGACAGCCCGCTGTGGACTCCACACTACATTTCTATTAATGCATGCTATAATACCGGGAGCATGTCGTTACTCGCTCAGTGCAAGCCAAGTAGGTAGTTTGATACACTATACAAGCTGCCAAGAAGACACAGGTCTGTACAGCCAGAGAACAGCTCGCTGTGTGTGTGCATCGATGTACACGCAGATATATGTGCTCCGAGTCATTATTCATGGTGCAATATGCCATAAATACTCTCAACATAGCACACACTCCCGTCACGCTGTGAACACTGGCTCAACACTCATGCATTATGTATGTCTGCATCTGTGTCTCACATCCTCTGTGCACTGTGTCTGTTCTGAGGGGCAACATTGCTGGCACGCTGTAATGTGTGTGTGATCAGCCTGCACCATTTCCTGCTCTGTATGGGATTTATTAGACATAAGCTCAGAGTCTCAGCCTGTTCATGTCGTCTTTGATCTCCATTTTGACACCTATAACATCCAGATATAATAAATGCATTCAAATCTTCTCTTAGGGATAAATTTGATATTTTCTGTCTAGGTTAGGGAACAATTAATAAAGCCTGCATTCATATGATAGTGGAAAAATTTCTTCCTAAAGACTGGATCAAGTTTTGGATGAAGTCTGAGTGACATTATTCTTTTATTATTGATGCCGTCCCATGGTGGTCTCCATTTTGCTGCCTCAGACTAACACACTGGCTGCATATGCCGCAGATACGAGGTACAGTTCATTAAATTCTTAAAAGCAAACTCAAGACCTACCTTTTCATTCTGACTTTTACCTGATTTTTGTTTTATTCTCTGAATCTGCATTACATGTTTTTGACTCTATTTTATTTTCAGTGTCACTTTATTGTGTTTTATTTCTCTTTTTCATTTACTTTCTTTTATTGTTTCGTTTGAAGACTAATTTATTTTGATTAATTTTAAATGCTTTATTGCCTTTATTGTATATTATTGGTTTAGTGTTAGGTCTTGTGTTTCCTAATTTTTAATTCAAGATAGCATTTCCTCAGTCATCTGTGGCAGTTTAAAGAGTCCTTACCTAGTGTCCTTGTGTGTGTGTGTGTTGAATATGGGTTGGGGGATGGGTGGGGTTTTGTATTTCACTTTGTATTCCTTAACACTTGTCTTGAATGTACAGCACTTTGTGTTTCATTTTTGTAGGAAAAGTGCTTTATAAATAAAGTTTGATTGAAATAATGAGACTGTGCTGATGAAGATAAAACCATGGGGTTCATGGTCACACCAAGTCTTTTTTTTTATGTTTTTGTGGGTATTCATGCACAACTACACTAAGTTTCCAATAAATTACATCTTTGGTTCACTGCTAGCTACTGGTTAAAGGGCAGGTGTTTTTGCTAAGGCGTCACAAAATAATTAGCTAAAAGGTTGAGTGATTCATTAACTTGGAATATTTGGTGAAACTGAACAAAACAGAAATAGGGTGACTAGACGTCCCAACTTAGCCAGGACCATCCGGCTTTCAGGCCTTGTGTCCTGTGTCCCCACAAAAAGCCAAAAAATGCTAATCCAATATAGGACAACTGTGATACCCAAACTGAAATAAGATACAAGGGCTGATTGATAAGTTCTGAGCCTTGTATTGAAGAAGATAAGCAGGAATGTCCTTTTTCAGCTCTACTATTCCCTGACTATTTAAGGCTGTGTACCCGAAGACTGGTGTCATTTGGTCAGTTTATGTCAAAGAGGTAGCACTCTAAAGTAAACAAGGCAAGTGACTTTTGCAAAATGGACAAAATGCCCCTGTTCACAAGTCTGTCATTGCCATGGCTGCCATTAAAGATTGTGGCTTTGAATTGATGAGCATCCGCCTTATTCGCCTGATCTCGCTCCATCAGACTTTCATCTATTTCCAAAATTGAAAAAGGCCATTTCCGGTCCCCACTTTCGGTCAGATGATGACGTCATTCATGCAGTGGAGGACTTTCTGAACGGTCAAGAAAAGGACTTCTTTAAAAGTGGCATTGAGGCCCTTAAACATCGCTGGCAAAAGTGTATAGATACTGAAGGGGATTATGTTGAAAAATAATGCAATATGTCTGCCAAAAGTCAAACCCTTAAATATGAGGCTCACAACTTATCAATCAGCCCTCATACCAAAACACTTAACTATGCTTGCAACAGCATTTTGCCAGTATATAGATGTATAGCTATCTTAATGCCAAGACTAATGTAGATTTGTGTATTTAGATCCAAATGCAAGGAGCTCTGCATCAGTAAAAATCTGGCGTAAACCAGAGGATGACCTAATAAAAAAGTCAAAAACGGTTTACTGAGGCTTCACTGGTTGTAATATAACCCATTCTGCATCCTCTCACTGCTCAGCGTCTCCAATCCTGTAAGATTCTAGCTGACTTTTAACTTTTCATGAGATTCACTGTAGCTTTGTTGCTTGCTTGTGACCAACTGGTTTCCGAAGTTGTGCGTAAGTTCAAATATATGAGGTATGGCAATTGAAAAGTGAAACTTGTGCTGTTATCCAATTTTAATGGACATAAACACTTTTCAGTGCCTTTCTCCTTCAGTCTCCTCATGTTGTGCATTAACACACCACTGCATTCAGGTCTCCCACTAATCAAAACAGTGCAGCAGGTCTTCTTCAGACAGTTGTCTCAGAACTTCTGATGTTCCTTTCTTGACTTCTGACACAGACTCTAAACGTTTGGTCTTAGGAAAAAAGAAAAAGTCATGGTGCAAGATCACGTGAATGGGGGGGGTGATTAAACTGTGATTTGTTTTTTGGGGAACACGGTGCTTTACTGAGAGCGCAGTGTGAGCTGTGCATTGTCTTGATGAACAATTAAATCATTTCTCCACAGTTGTGGTCTCTTTCTTCAGACTGTTTGTAATAGTGTTGATTTGCCTGTTGACCCTTCTGGAATCCACTTCTCCAAAATTAAACCCTTAATGTCAAAGAAAAATCATCATGGCCTTGAATTTGGACTTTTGGTGACGATAATATTTTCCAATGCACTAGCTGCTGTTTTGTCTCAAGATTGTACTGAAGGATCTAAGGTTTAGCACATTTGATCCCTTCTCCTGAAAAACGTTAGTTTCCCTAAGTACTAAAATGTCTCCACAATTTTGCTTGTTTTTCCTTTTGATCAAGAGTCAGAAGTTTTGGGACAACTTTGACACACATGCTCAAATTTTCTTGCAATTTTTCATGCATCTTTATCAATGGAGAATATTTCTGCCCTCATTCTTATACTGAGTCGAAGATCAGTGCAAATGTTTTTTTTAGTTTGTTGGATGTTTTCAGAAGTTTTTGATGTGCATGGGTACCCAGGACGTTCATTGTCATGGACATCTTCTCTGCCTTCACATCTTTTGGGTCATTAAAACTCACATGCAGTGTTCCCCATAAACCTCAGTTAATGTACCAAAAAATTGGGCTGCTGTTTTGTTCAATTTCACCGTAAACTTCAAGTTAATGCATTTCTCAGTTTTTAAGCTAATTGTTTTCTGATGACTTAGCAAAAACATGTGCTCTCAATCAGTAGCTAACGGTGAACTTAAGACTTCAGTAATTGAAAACTTGCAGTAGTTGTGTGTAAATACCCAACCTTTAATATAAAACACTTGATGTGACTTTGAACCACAAGGTTTTATCTTCATCTCTTTAGATACACAAGTAATTGGTGTACCTAGAAAAGTGGCCAGTAGCATTTAAACAACACTATGAGTGAGCTTTAAAATTAAATTAGCAGCCACTTGATCATTTGAACTTTCACTGACTGACTGTTAGAAAAGCAGGGCTTAGAAACTGCACCATGCTTACAGCAGAAAAAAAAAAACTCTTCCTGCACCCTTTTTCTTGTTTCAATATGAAATCTCTGAGTTTTTCTGTGGCTTGTGACACATTCAAAAAGCCTGTGAACATACTGTAAGAGTGATCATTTAGTGTCAAATGTTTCTTTAATACATTCAGCATAAGAAGAGCGTTTGGCTGAGGGTATTTGGTTTGCAAATCAGACATGCCCTCACATGTTCAAGTGCTTCATGAAAGCTCTTAGAAAAAGCCTGAGGAGGGCACAGCTGGCTGAGTTCACTTCATCATCATCATCATCTTCTTCTTCTTCACTACAGCTCAGACTGGACCGCTGCCACTGAGCCTCAGAGCTGCTCTGTCAGTTTCAACAGGTAGCACAGACACAGAGTATTTACTGAAGGCTAGCTGTAATAGATGACAGCCGATAAAGGAGTGCTCTGTAATCTCTCTTTGCTCATATTGATCAGAGATAAACATCTGACTGACACAGAGCTGCTGTCTTCATGTGGTCTGAGGACATATTAAAGGTTTTTATTGCACCCCTGGCACCTCCAAACTCCCTGTTACAAACACACACACTCACGCACTTCACTCTATTTTCTCTCTGATTCGCAGCCTTGTGTGTGACACGATGAGTCAGAGGCAGCCTCAGAGGAGGATGAATGATGGAGGATTTTGGTCACTTTGTGGCTTTTTTACTCCGACCAACAGCAATGACACAGCACTCTTACCCTCAAACCAAAAATGGAGTGGGAGTTAAAAATGTTCAACACATGTTTAGGGATGTTTTAATGAGGACTGACCCCAAGTAGTCAAATACTGGAGGATAGGTCTGAAAGAGCCTCATCCGATCGAAAATCTCACAATCAAGTGCCTGCTTATGAGAAAAGGATTCCTCTACTTTAGTCGTATGAATGTTTTATTCTTAAGTGTGTGTATCATGTCTTCTCCTTGTGATAGAGCAACTCAATGAAAAAGACAAAAAGTCTGCGACATTAGGACCTCCTCCTCTCCCACTATGTAGTGCCAAAAGTCACACACATGGTCCTCCACAGATGTAACTTAAAGGGATATGCCAAAATTACTTTTGTTTTCGTGTCTTGTCCATGACAAGCAGATAGACACCATTCTTAACAAGGAAGAGACAGGCAGAGCTTGACCACCACTAGTTAGCTTAGCAGAAACAGTAGGAGTCAATGAGTAGCCTTTGCCCACTTCTGCCTACAGTCATCAGATAAACTTTTCAGCAACTCTAAACTGGGCTTGTTGTGTTATGTTACGTTTTTGGACTAAGATTAGTACTTTATGTAATTTTCTAAACTAAAAAATCTAAACCATAGGGCGCATGCACAAACCACCACTGACATTCTTCTTAGTAGGTCATCAAAACAAAACACATCCACGGTGGTTTGCGCATGCACCCTGCGGTTTAGGTTTGCATGTATTTCTTTTAAAAATCACATAAAGTGCTAATCCTAGTCTAAAATTAGATAACATAACATAACATAGTACATAAAAAAAACAAAAAACAAGTCACAGCAAGCACACAGGACCGTTGAGAGTTGCTGAAGAGTTCATCTGATGACTGTAGGCAGAGGTAGGCTAACACTACCCACTGACTCCCAATGTCTGAACTAAGCCAATTAGTGGTGGGCGAGCTCTCTTTCTTGTTACTGCACACACAGACCAAAGAATAGTGCCTATCTGCTTGTCATGGACTCGGGAGTGAGGCAAGACATGAAAAGAAAAAAATGTTTGCGTATCCCTTTTATATCAACTTCTTTGTAAGTTATTGTCCTTGATTCAGATACTAAACTGCCAATCATTACCCACCCTCTCTCCAATTCTTACTCTGTCCACCGTCCTGTCATTCAGACAAAGGTATAAAAAGCCCATTTTTTAAATTTTTTTTATTAAGGTTAATGTCTGTAAAAATGGTGCCTTCTTTCTCCGGTCAGCTTTGAGCTGAATAAAAAAATAATGCTTGTAGCAGGTCTTAGCATGGCCAAACATACCAATCGTGCTAATAGTTTGGTCCCATCAATAATGATACTAAAAAAAAAAAAATAGTATCTCAGTAATGGATAAAATGTGTATTTTTATTGCTTTGATAACTTAAGACTAGAATTTTAAAAAACATATACATATAATTGCTTAATTCAGGATTGACCACGCTTTGTTGACATCTATGGGCCCCTCATGACACTAGGCCCCAGAAATCTTTACCCGTTTCTTGCCCCTGAAAGGCCTCCTTGCCCAGCCCCATAAACAGACCTGCCACTGTCTTATCCTACCTTTGTTTTTTCTTCAACTTAAGCCCATTTGCCAGCAGAGGTAGGCCCATTGCAGAGCATAGATGTTAGAATCAATGCAGAGCTGTTGACAACATGGCACCTCGCAGCACTGAACTGATAGATAGATAGATAGATAGATAGATAGATAGATAGATAGATAGATAGATAGATAGATAGATAGATAGATAGATAGATAGATAGATAGATCATGGCAACAATAAACATTGTTTGTCATGACTGAATACACAGCCTGTTTCAATTATATAAAAAAATAAGTTTTGCTGTCTTTAGAAACTGTCAGAAATATCTGAGGTCATGTCAGTACTAACCCAGAAAACTAACATCATGTAGAAGTTTGTTGATATTTACAATGTATTTTCCTTTTTGTTAATAAAAAATTCTACATATTAACTCTTTAAAAGTAGACTCCATGTTTAGTCAACAGCTTTGTCATATTATCTGACATAAAGTAAAATGGACATTTTAATTGGGTAGGGAGCCAATAGGCTCATAAGGGCAGACATTATGATAAGACATTTCACAGGTTTTCTAAATTACTCAGTGTACAACACTTTGTCAATACTCCTTGACAGTAAAAAAAGATGATTATCAAAAGTTTGGAGGAAACAGTTTGGGATAAGCTGAAGCTGAATCAAGGAGCTCCAACTAAGTATGTGAATGTAGTGTCTAAGTTTGGTCCACCATTTACAGCTAGGAGTCAGAGGAACTCGACTCTTTCTACCTACCTCCATCAGGGTGAGCTCCAGCAAAGTCAGAGAGGTCAGGGTGCTCTGAAACAGAATTAAAAACCTATGCTGTTCCCCTCTTGCACTTTTTTCAAAAGAGCTCAGAAGAGAGAGACCAAGTATTTGTGTTGGATCAGACTAGAAGAACATCCATCCATCAAAAGACTTGAGATGGTTCAGCTGACTTTGTCTATTTATGGATCTATGGAGTCAGAGGAGGTTAACAAATGAGGGTTAAATGAAAAGTTCTTCACCTCAAAAAAATTGCTGTGATATAATATTACTGAACAAATTCTGTATTAAAAAACAGTGAAATCCAGAGACTGTGTGCAGGCTTTGGGGGACTTTCTTTAAATTTTGTATAAATGCCCATCTTGACTAAATGATTGGATTAGATTTTAAAGGTCATAGCTCAGAATTTAAGACCATGGAGCCTCATGGTCATCTCTGTCTTTTAAACACAGTCCTACATAGAAAGCACTCAGAGAGCGTAAACCTCTGCCAGTGTAGCTCATATATGTCTGTTACATCTATAAACAATAGTTCCACGATAAAGTTATCATCATAATATGATTCCTTGACCCTGAAAACCCACACCTAGCACTCAGAATCATGTAGATATAATTTTTAGTTAGACATTTATTGTGCAAAAACGATCCAATGGCAGTTATCTGTATCACCACCAAAATCTTATCATTTTTAAGTTGGGTCATTACCAACATCTCCTGAATATTTCAGCAAAATCTGCACAGTAGTTTTTGCATAATCTTGCTAACAAACAAACAGATAAGCAAAAATACGCCGTGATAAACATAACCTCCTTGGCGGAGGTAATAACAATATTACAGAACTCTGTTAAATTTTACACCAACCTCCACTCTGATTTAATGCCAAATTGATTAGATTTTTAAGGCCACAAGTCAAGGAATTCATGTCAAACTATCCACAAATGAATGGTTCAACAAAAGGATGACCTATTAAATTTTAGAGGTTTACGGTGGAAGGTCAAGGTCTGCACCCCATGAACACTTGTTGATCATAGGGAATATCTTATGCAGACTTTGAAGGCTGTCTTCAAATATGCTCAGAAGTCCACTCTTTTCAAGGATGAGTTGAATAGTTTTTGGATCAGTCATAAATCTAAAGTTAGGGCCATGGTATCTCATGATTATATCTGTCTTTGAACACATTATCTTGAGAATATTGTGAATGAGCTCTGCCGGACTTTGCATAAATGTCCACTCTGTCTCAAGCCTAGATTGATCAGACTTTAAAGGTTGTTGGTCAAGGTCAATGGACCTCACATTCACCACCTGCTCCAGAATGGAAAATCTTCGGGCACTCTGAGGAATTTCCATCAAACAAATGTCACTCTGGCTCAAAGATGATCCAAGTAGATTTTAGAGGTTGATTCTTGAAGATCATACTGGAAGAGACATTTGTTGCTGTCATATGTAATATCTTTATTAGGCCTCGAGGGACCTTCTCCAAATTTGCTCAAAAGTCCACTCTGAACCCAGAATGAGTTGATTAGATTTAGAGGGCAAAAACTACAGTTAAGACTGTGGGGCTTCATGACCATCTCTTGCTTTGAACACAACATCTTGAGAACATCAGGAGGCACCTCTGCCAGACTTGGTACAAAGGTCCACTCTGACTCGAGTCTGAAATAAAAACAGTTTAAAAGCCATTAATCAAGGTCAGTGGACTTCATGTTCATTCTCTGTTTCAGAATGCAATATCTGAAGAAGGAATTTTCCATCTAACTTTGCACAAATGCTCACTCTGACTCCAGTGTGAGCTGATTAGATTTCAGACTTTACAGGTCAGAGCCTTGAGGCCTCCTGCTGATAAGACCAACAACCACAAAAATCAATCCAGCCCTTTTTCTTGACACATCCATGCATTTCACTGTCAAGCATTTACACACCTCAAGATGGGATAAAGTTGAGGTTGGTAGCTCCAGTTTGTTGTTACTCAGGCTGTTTTTTCAGTACTTTCTGGTAACAGCTCTGTACGTCACAGGCTTTTAACAACTTCAGATAAGCACATACTCCAAGCTCTGCATCACTTATGTGACAAACCAAGCTCCATAACCACAAAACTGAAAAATGTTTTTTTTTTCAGTGTAACATTAAACTCTAGAGGAATTTGCGAGGCAGTGCATATCACATATTAGTTTTTTCAGCCAGGAGAATGTAGATTTTACTTCCCTATAGAAACAAATGAAGAAGCCTCAGAGGAGCAGAATAAGTGCTGCTTAATAATTCAGAGGAAATGTTCTCACTTCCATGATAATGTCTTTTTTGAGGACAAGTGGGCATTTTCCTGACAAGCATGAATGCAATTACTTTCATAACAGCCAGTGATTCAGGCAGCAATCAAATCAACACAAACTGAAATTATCTTCCTGCTTGTATAAAACTGCTGTAGTGAACCTTGAACAAAGCTCACTTGCATAAAGGTGTGTAATTTTCAGACTTCTTGTATAAAACTGAAAGCCCTCCAGTGATCATCACCTAAATGTGATGGAGGGATTCAATCCTGTGTACAGCCAGGGGCCACAACCCTTGGTGGGGTCTCACACAGGTCAAACAAACTGGATTCAAATACTTGGACGCAGTATGAACTTCCTAATGTTAGTGTGCCACATGTGTTTAAGTTACGTTTTTATAAGAGAGAATATAATGGATTTTCCTAATGTCAAAAGTTTTGGGTTGTGACCAAAAAGAATGAGGTGCAAGCAGCCACGGTTTGGCTCATCTCGGCCAAAGACGTGAAGAACTCGAAAAAGAGCTGTTTCTCCTTCATATCAAAAGGGGCCAGCTTAGGTAGCTCTGGCAGCTAACGAGGATGCTTCGTGGACACCTCCCTTTGGAGGTTTTCAACAGTGAGAACACCCCAGGGCAGACCCAGAGCTTGCCAGTGGGAATTTAGTTCCCATGTGGCCAGGGAATGCCCCAGAATCCCTGAGAGGAGGGAAAACGTCACAGGCAAGACGGATGTCTGGGTTAACTTACCTATGCTGCTGCCACCACAATCGAATGTTTATTTAAAGGAAAAGGACAGTTGTGCCCCTTACCATAATGACAACATGTTTTGTTGGTTTTCTGTCTCCTGGGGCCTCTGCTTGAAATTTGATTCATTTTACTGAAATTGTTATGAACTTGTACTTGAAAAGTTCTAAAATCAGTATTTTTTGTAAGGAAAAATGTACAGCATTTCACAGAGGATCTAAATAAAATGACAACAAAAAAAGGAAAGAAAAAAAAACGTAACTGATCGAAGCTTCCCATCAACTGGTTTTGTTATGATTCCAAAATTCTAACAATCCATCCATCCATTAATTTTTATCACTTATCCCTTATGGGGTCAGGGGAGGTGGAGCCAATCCCAGGTGACTTGGGTGGGAGGGGGTACACCCTGAACTGGTATCCAGCCGATTGCAGGGCCACATAGAGAGACAGACAATCATTCACGCTCACACTCATACGTAGTCTCCATTCAACCTAATGAGCATGTTTTTGGTCTGTGGGAAGAAGTCTGTGTGCCTGGAGAGAATCCAGGCATGCACAGGAAGAACATGCAAACTCCACACAGAAAGGCCCTGCTCAGCCCAGGGATCGAACTGGCGACCTTCTTGCACATGCACTACCTGCTGCGCCACCTTGCCACCCCAAAATTCTAATAATGATAATGGTTATAAGTTGTGTACTGGAACAATACTTGAGACAGTACAAATAATATTCAGATTCTCTCAGCCCTCTGTGCGAAAAACACTGTGCCTGTTTTGCACCTGTCTTTCAAATGTGCTAACTATAGACGCAAAAAGTGCACAATCAGTTCTGGGGTTTTATAAATCACATTGCGAGTGCTAAATGATTACATTTGCATCTCCTCCTCCCAGTATTTTGTGCGTTCTGATCATCTGTATTCTGCATATTCATGAAGGCAAACACGCTAAATGGATTGCACATGCTTTTTTTCCTCATTTGACAGACGCAATCCTTCAGTGCATCCTGTTAGTAGATCAGCTTTGCGCGCACTAACAAGTTAGCATGTGTTTTTAGACATGCAAACCTTTAGTAGATCAGGTCCTTAATGTTCACACATATGAGGCTTTCTGTATCTTTCTGGTCAAACATGGATACTCTTGCAAAAGTACATCTCACAGATTAAATATGAATTCATATCTTAAATCAGTTTTGTATGTATTGGAACAAAGTGCTACTTTGTGTTTATATTCTAGTTATTATATTATTTGGGTAAAAAGTTATCATGTACTTCACTATGATATCCTATTAAGATCCAGCAATTTATTTATGTTCTTTGTGCACAAAATCGCAAAGCTTTGTTTTGAAAAGTTAGTCATCTGGAAAAAAACTTTTGGACAATGTAGAACAGTGATTCCCAACCAGGGGTTCGTGTACCCATAGCACAAGAGCACATTGTAGGGGGTACGTGGAAACATTTCATCATTTATTTCCAACTTGGAAGTACTAAGATAAGCCTGTCTATAAAATGGTAAGTGTGCCATATGACTAGTTTCCCTGGGGAGACATTAACCTGTGGCACAGGTTAATAACCTGTGCCACAGGTTAATGTCTTTTACAGACACTTGTAAATGTCCTGGCTTCATTGAGTTATTTTCCAGGACTTCACCGCAAAAGAAGCACTGAGGCTGCGGTGGGTTTGCAGACATAAAAGTGAAACCATATATGCCATGTTGGTTACGTTGCACTTTTGAAGAATCATCAACACATATGAGTGAGGGGGTACTCATGGTATGACAAAAAGACTCAGGGGGTACACAAGACTTAAGAGGTTGAGAACCACTGATGTAGAGGACACCCTGGTCTTCCAAATATCATGCCACCAACTGCACTGTCACACTTTATGGGGGCAAATAGAAGGTTTTATTTTGCTGTTAAAACACTTGAATATTATACATTAGATAAAGAAAGGGCTTAAGATAAGATAAGACCATCCTTTATTGATCCCCATTCAGGTATTGCAGCAGTACAGGGCAAGTACAAGGGAAGTAGTGTGCATTGAGTTCAAAAGAATTACACATAATATAAGACAGACCAGAAGAGTAACATATAATAAGACAGAGAAATCAGTAACTGTCCAGTAGCAAGCACACAAAATAGAAGGTATTTACAATTATCAAAAACTAAATTAACAGAGTGAGTATCATTCAGGACAACTGAGCCATCTGTGCAGTGCAGAGAAGGTACAGTGACAGTGATATTAAAGCCCCTTAAAGCAGTTTTATTCACACCTATATCTGAGGGATCACTCTTAAATCTGTTCATTTTAATTTGTCTGTGGCCTTGAAAGCAGAGGATGCTTGAAGAAATACTTCTCAAGTCGTGCAGTAGTAGCACCTCTGAGAGTGTGAACAGGTAAATGAACACACACTGAGCATCACTCTGGAAATACACTGTTGAGCCCACGAGTTCAATCAGGACTGCTATAATTAGGCTCAGATATTAATGAGTGTTAGCTGTGTGTAATCTTAGCTGTCACACATGCTCCAGTTATTTCACTCCTGGAGCTGCTGCAGCCTCAGTTTTGTTTTCATTGGTGCGAACAATCACAGAGATCTGAGGCTGAGTTTGGAGAACAATGCTCCCATTCATATTTCAGGATTTCTGTCATTGTTTACTCACTGAATATTAAAGACTTATAAGCTAGATTAAAGCGCTCCAGACAGCCTATCCTGCCTTTTTTTCTCTCTCCTGTCAAACGTACTCTTCTGCCTCTTTATGTCTTTTCTGTCCGTGTGTCTCCCTCCTTGTGCATCTGTCTCCCCCTCTCCTCCCCTCGTACAGCTCGGAGGATACCAACTGAGTGTCAGTTCAGGGAGTGTGTTTAGAGGGATTTCTGCTGAGATGAATACATATTTAATGACAAATCTGCAACTGTGCCTCTTTCAACCTCACCCATCCTCCCCCCTCCCTTACCTCTCTGTGGCTAATGTCCCTCTGTGTCCCTCCTTTCATCACCCTACCCGAAACAAAGGGAGGAAAAAGCTTGTGTTCTCGCCTGTATTTGGTAAGTTAAGCTTGAGCAGAGGCATACATCCAGGCTGAATTATGTTTGCAGTGTGCCTTTATTTTTATTTATTTATTTATTTATTTATTTATTTGTCCATCAACAGCTGATTATTCTCCCATGGCTCCCGACTTTCATGCTAGACTTAGCATTTCGATTCAGCGCACATCCAGCTTTATCCTGAAGCCAAATAAGTGTCTGTCTCCAGTGGGAGTTTCAGCCCACAAGAGCGCAACCACTTCTGCGTTTGATGGAGGGGTGTGTGAGGAGGGGGAGGAGAGGGGGTGAAGCAGAGAGAGACATCGAATGCTCACTCACAAATGATGAAAAATGACAATGAGTGATCCCCGTGAGGGGACACTGCAATCAGGAGAAGACATTTCAGAGTCAGATTTATATCAGACATGATGCTGAGAGATGTGAGATCACGTAGTTAACTCGGCTAATCTGCTGTTTTTGAGGTTCAAATTACACCATGGAGGAAGTCCGTCAACTGACTCATCGGCAATTAATGAAAATCTGATGCGGTAAATGGTAAATGGACTTGAGCTTATATAGCACTTTTCTAGTCTCTTTGACTTAAAAGCAAAGTAGCTTTACACCGCAGGTCACATCTACCCATTCACACCCATTCACTCTCACATTCACTCACTGATGGTTGGTGTTTCTATGTCAGTTGTGGATGTGAACAGATGACATTGCTGGGGCCTTTTACCAGTTTTCATTTTGATTATATTGAGAGATTCAAAAAGATGTTGACTCTTCTTCACAGACCCTACTTTAGCTGTGGCTATATGCTCTCACTTAGGCCAAACTTGGAAAAGAATCAAATAAATTAATTGCAAATAAAAAGCTTGTGAAAAGCAACTTATTTTCAATTGTTTGAAAAGGAAGGAAGACCATATTTTTTCTAACCAAGTAACAGTTACTAAGGATGGTGGAGTTTGGTAGAGAAAACCCTTCATTTAAAGGATGGAGCTTGGCAAAGGGTCAGTTGTAGAAAAATTGTTTCATTCTTTATGAAGACAACACACCAGCTCACAATGCGATCTGGGTATTTGTGGTCCAAAAACAACTCACATTGCCTGATCACACTCCTATTTACACCGTGTGCCATTTTCCTTTTTCCTAAGATCAGATCTGTGCTCAGAGGAACATTTTTAGAGTCTAGAAGTTAAGAAAAGAACAACAGAAGTTCTGAGACAACTGTCAGAAGAGGACCTGCTGCACTGATTTGATGAGAGGGAGACCTGAAGGCAGAGGTGTGTTCTCCCTGTGCATGCATGGGTTCTCTCCAGGCACTCCCGCCTCCTCCCACAGACCAAAAACATGCTCATTAGGTTGACTGGTGGCTTCTAATTGTCCTTCAGTATAAGTGTGGGCTTAAATGGTTGTCTGTCTCTCTATGTCACCCTGCAATCGGCTGGCGACTGGTTCAGGTTGTACTCTGCCTCTCCCCCAATGTCAGCTGAGATAAGCTCCAGCCCCCCCATGACTCGAAAGAGCCAAGCAGTATAGGTAATGGATGGATAAACTGTATTACAGCATCAGTCTTGTTTTTAATAGCCATACCTTGTATTTCATCACCCAGTAGTATATTCCTTGTACTCTTTTGCCATAGAGTGAAAGCATGGATATTGAGGTAAGGCTATCAAAACATTATTTGAGCCTCATACCCTGAGCTTGATGTCAGGAAGATCGCCACCATGTGAATTGAGCAAATTAGGCAGACAAGCCTTACAGAATACCCCCTCCCTTCTGTCTGAGCTGAAAAAGTGAAAAAGGTTCCTGTTATTGTATTTCCCTCTCTTTCCTCTTCAACCCAGACCCAGAAGCAGCGGATTACGTCTACTGAGGGGGCTTTGGGGGTCTGTTTGTAACAGGAAAATACCTTACCAGTACATCTTAATGACAGGTGACAAATGAGGCTCAAGTTGGACTGGGTTATTCCCCCTCCATAAATCAAAGCAAAGTGCAGACAGGGTGTATGTAAGGAGATTGGTTTACTCACTGCTCCAGAACAAACCTAAATGACACCAATGAAGCAGGCAATCCAGATCACAGATGTGGGCAGGGGGAGGTAAAATCTGCCTGTAGGCACTTTGTCACACCAGCAGTAGCTCACCTTTTACGACCAGCAGAGTGCAGGACCAAGTAAAACACACTGCACGGCCAATGAAATTATCACATCACAGGATATCTGCCGTCACTGTTTCAGGCTCAAACATCTGAAGAGCACCTGGAGAGAGATGTATTTTTACCGAACAGGAATCCCTTCTGACTCTCTCCTATAATCCGTTCCTTTTTCTGAGGTTGTGGTTAAGAACATCTGGAACAAAACCCTCCTTATACTCCAAGACTAAAACTGATTTAAGGTCTTTTCTTTCAGCCATCCATCCTCCCGGTGTCCCATTTTTTATTTTACCTTCCTCGTCCTTTTACTTGGGGCTGTGTTGGATGAGACGGATGTTTTTTGCCGGACTTTTCATTTGCCAGTGAGCCTGGCACAGGAATAATTACCTGTCTCTATGATCAATTACCTGATTACTCACCAGAGATGCACACCAAGTCTGGAGAGCAGAGCCCGGGCCTCACGATGTACAGTGGAGGAGGACGGGGTTTCTGCACTGTCCCAACAGCAGAGGTTGTAAAAGGACATGCACTCTTTACTCTACTATATTGAAGAACTGATTTTTGTGTAAAAGTGTGGTAAAAGAAAAAACTGATTCAAATTCATTAGTTTAAAAGTTACAGGCTCTCAAAGGGTATTTATACCCGCTTTAAAAGTGCCAAACCTCACATCACTTTTAAACATTTATGTAATTTATACTCAAATCATAACTATTAGCTGAATGAAATGACCGCTCATTTTGCTACTGAAGTAAATGTAGTATATTATACACCAAGGGTTGAGCACCATTTTCTATCAATCATCCCTGCTTCCAATTCTGGTTTCCACAATCTAATCCAGTTCTTAAAGGGGTAATTTGGGTTTTCTGAAGTGGGGTTGTGTGAGGTAAATGGCATGAGCCTGAACGTGTGCCATTATTGCACAGCTTAGTTCTCTCTCTTGGAGTTCTCAGAACAGACACTGTACACAGTGCCAAATTCTCCACGTAATAAAAAGAACTGTGTGAGAAAACAAGCTACAAAAACAGTGCAGGGTCATCACAACGAACAATTTGTTTACACCCACTTACTTTTACACTACTGAGCTGCTTTGATTTGGCACTATTTTTAGACACAGCACAGCCTGTAAGAGTGGTAAAAAAAATTGTAAATACTGAAGGTTAATATCCTTCATTTAACTTTATCTTTTCACCAAACCCAACACACCAGACACAACGTTCAAAATATTTCATCAGTCCAGAGAAAGTGCTTGAGGAGGGCAGAACCTTTCATAAGCATATCCCGCAGGTGACTGGACAATTGTTCCATCAATCAACATTTATTTCAGGCAACATAGGCGGCACTACTGCTTTACAGAACGTGAGCCACTTCCTAAAACAACTCTCGTCAAACATGTCAGAAAAGGAGTGAAAATATCCCTACTATATTTCTCCATTTGCTTTTCATTTAATAAAGAAATGTGGTCCGGAGCTTACAAAACTGCTACTGAAGCTGTTAGCATCTGTGCTAATCTCTGTAAGTGATCTGCTTTGGGCCAAGCACAAACGCTGTAGATTAAGGCTCTGTTTACACGACAACGTTGTCTCCAGGAACAGAAAGGTTTTTCCTTTGCGTTTTCAAAAGTGCTCCGCATTTACATGGAGATGATGTGAAAGTTAAGCGAGTTCACTTGGATCTGCGAGAACAACTGTAAACGCTGTAGCGTGCATGCCAGGCCAGTAGTTGGTGATGTAAGTTTGTAGTGAAACAACGGTGTTACGACAGGCATACGCTTTCCAGTGAAGACAGACTTTTCACAAACAAAAATGCCGAGTGGACGCACAAAGACGCAGGAGTTTCTTGTTTGGACAACAAATCTGTCTGGATATTTTTGTCTGGATAACAAACCGAGCACAGAAAGCAGCACACACTTGTTGCTTGGTAGATAGAAGAAGCTGTAGTCTTTTGTTGTTGTTGCTCGCAACCTTCGTTTGAAAGAATACCACGCATGCTCCACTAGTCATTGTTTTCCCTGAAAACGCTGATTCCTGTTCACACAGAGATAAATACCAAAGCGTTTTCAAAACTTTTCACTCTGGACCCCAGATTCAAAAGTTTACAAATTCAGGCAACGAAAACTTTTAGTTTTCGGCTATTTCATTGTCTTGTCAACAGGGCCTTAAGCTTGGCAAGATGGATCTGCCTATACAAACATTGAATCTCCGATCAGGCATCATTTGAGCAGCCAATCAGCACAGAGTTCATTATCAGAGCCTCCAGTATCCCCCCACCCTGCCCCCTCAGATCCAACCATAGTCCAAAGGGGAAAGGAAAAAAGAACCACACCTGACCCTCTACAGAGGTGAATTTTTTCATTTTTCTATTTAACCAAAATTAAATCCTTGCTTAACAGACACCAAAGACATGATATTAACAGTCAAAGAAAACAGGAAGAAGAAACCTTTGAAAGGAACAGCTTATAGAGTAAGGTAACTGTTTAATCTGTTTACATCCAAAAAGTTAATGATAATAAAAGCATTTCAAGTCAAAAATGGTCAAAACCCTCAGAAGTTACTTTCAATACAGTTTAAATTACCATTTTTGTCTAATTATTCAATGTTTGATGCTTACGTCTTCAAATAAAATAACTTGGCTGAATGAATTATATTTGGTGGATTTCATATTATATCTTTTCTGCATATATTTTAAAACATATTCACTTTACAGATGGTTGTGTTGACAAATTTTGCAGAGCTGTTTTGCAGCAGGGCAAGATGTGAAATCTTTTTCATGGGCCCAAAAATTCAGGCAGCGTCCCTACACAAATGTACAATAGGTTACAGTTCGCATTAAAAGCAATATGAAAATAAAACCCAGTAAGTAATGATGAACAGATTAAAGGAATTGAGCCCACGTCTGTCTAACACAAAGACACACTAATATGGGAACAGCAGACCACACTCTTATTATATTATCCAAACAGCTGAGCAGCTGTCAGAGTCAAGGACACACTGACTGGTGGGCCGCTGAAACACAAGGAAGTCATTAAGAACCATCCTGACACACATCTCAGCAAGGAGGGGTCCCTGTGTGGGGCAGAATAATCCCATAAAGTGCCTTGTTATGATGAGAAATGTTTACCTGAGGACATGCACACAGAGAGAACAACGTCATTGTGAGAGATTCAGATATTATCCCCACACTCTGAATAAACACTGGAGTTAGATTATCATCATGTTGTATGAGGTCTCTGCAGCGTTCTTTACGATGTACAGTTTGATCTCTAAACACTCACGTATGAGCTCAGTGGCCTCCTCGTCCACACAGGGATCAGCACACACACAGGAGGAATCACCATGGCAGCCCCTCTATCCACAGCCATGTCACATCTCATCCGACACATGGCACACACACAGGGCTGGACTGCAGAGCAACATGTAGCGAGGCTTCCCCTGAAACCACTGACGGAGAACATTTGTTCCCTCTTTGTGCATGTATTCGTCTTCTTCTGCACAGCATGTGAGGCAGCACACAATCTGTTTCTCTTAATCGCCCAGTGACACGTTACACACAGTCTGCCCTACTAACAAGCTATTCAACACTTAAAGCTCTCGCAACATTAGACACCTGTATCTCTGCACTTTTATCAGAGCTATATTAGAAAAGCAGAGCAAACCACAGGTCTTGTGATTGTTATTTACTCCATTTCCCCTCTTTTTTAACCTTGAAGTTAATTTGAAAAACAGTTAATGAACCTTTTACTTTTCACTTTTTTAAATTCATTACCTCTTTCTATCATTTTCAGATTAATGCGGGGTACACACAGAAAGACTGTCGGGCTGTTTTTTGTCCCAACTTTCCCCATTCCCAACCAAGGTGGGTCAACACCAGATTTTCTTTTGTTTTACAAGATTAATCATATAAGATTATCCTGTGGTCGGGGGTGTGTTAAGAGTGAATTTGTCCTGATAATTGGCTCTGAAATGGGTCAGGGCAGACAATCGTAAATATTAAACTTTCAATATATACGGCCAAAAATCTTTATGTGTGTGGGGAAAGCAGACAACTCCTGAGTCATGACTCCGTGAATTGTGACGTGGAACAGAATAAAGGCAATCAAGCATTGTCCATTTTTGTTTTCCTGTTAAACTTTATTTGCTAAAAAATAAAGGAAAAAGAAATAGTCAAATCAAAAACAAACAGTACTCACTGAATCACCTTTGTTCACACTCTTTTTATGATTTCAGACATCAGGTTATGGTGAAATTTTATTTATTTGGGATTTCCATCTTATCTGTTCGTCTGCCGCTCTGGTTTTATTTTTCTGTACATTTGTTTTATGGTGTGTCTTGGAGGTCAAAATGTACGAGTTGCAAATAAGATACATTGCTGGGAATGCCCCCTTAAAACATCATTTCTACTTAGGTGATTGGATAATCTTCTAGTCTTCAAGGTAGTAACTGGAACATGTTTAATTGGGATGTGACATAACGCTCAATTTATGCGTATGTGACATACGCTCAACTGTTCTTCTCCACTTCTTGACTTTGATTGCAGTGAGAAAATTCTTCATTGGCGAGTCTTCAGCTTCAACTTCAACTTTATTATTATCCCGTGGGGAATTTTGTTTTGCACCAGGCATCAGCACACCAGTACATGATAAAACATAAAACTTAAAGGCAAACTCAGAAAAAATCCTGAGCCCAAGTGAAAAGGAAAGGCACTTAAACCACAAAAAGCCCAAAGCTAAAGAAAAAGACAAAGCTCCATAAAGTCCATTCAGACATTTAGACCCTGTCCACATGGAGATGAAAATGATTTATTTAGTTTAAAAAGAGTTTTTTGTAAACACAGAATTGTTTTAGGAAATCTCTGTCCACATGAAAACACAGAAATGCTGTATTATATATGCCAGAGCTGTAAGTGGCGCTGTAATGCTGCCACAGACTGTACCAAACACAGAGAAGATGACATGCACATGAAACATGCAATGTAAACAAACACAAGAAGATGAAGTAGAAGACGACTAAAGTGCCGGAGAATGTTAAGTGGATGTCCTGACGGTCAAAATCAGATCTTTTACAGTCTATGATCAGTATACAGCCATATAATGATATATTATAGGCAGAAGGCACCCTACAGGAAAAACACTTCCCTCACAACGCTGACGACTTGACAGCGCATGCATTTATGGTGCGTTCGAGTTGTACTGTGAAGTTGAGATTTCTGAGTTCCAAGTGGGAAATTTCAACTGGAACGCCCCCTGAAGTCGGAATTCCGAGTCGGAAAGTTGAAAAATCCTAACCATCCCAGAAATTGAAGTTGGCTACCCCAGGTATAATGGTGCATTCCAGAACTGGGATAGTCCTAGTTGCAAATTTAATCAAATTTAGTCACTGGGATTTCCCCCCTTGGTTGGGATTTATCACTTCGGAGTCAGACGTCTTCAGCTAGCTCAACTTTACCAGCTCCTAACTGGAATGTGTCTAGCTGGGATGTGATGTATTTCCCACTCCCCTCTTCCCAGTTCTGGTGTAAATGGAATAGACCAATAAGGGGGAAGCAAATCTATGATATCATGGTTTCTAAATATTGCGCATATTCGTTGTACACACAAAAAGACAAGGGCAGCGTCTAGTGTTAGAAATGTATTCACTCTTGAACCCAGTTTTAAAAATGAATTGTCGGGCTTCCAAAATGCCGGTTTCATGTGGACGAGACGCCCATATGATTGAAAAGCTTTTGAAGATACCCCTTAACTCCTCATGTAGATGGCCTTTTATTTCTTATTGAGGATGCGTGAATGACAGGTGTGGACACGGGCCCTTAAAAGTAATGAATTCCCAAAACATCCCACAAAAAATAAATGAAAACATGAAAATCAAAGCACATAGTTGACATATATCAGAAAAAAAACAGACTGTGAATTTCCAGATCAGCTCCCAGAGAATTAGATCTAACACTCAGAGAAAATAACAAAATCTTTCCAATCAATTTACTCCACTTCAGCCTGTGATGAGGACTGGCAGGACTGAGCACAGGAGCTGCCTTCCAGACTCTGCTGGAGGAACAAAAACCCCAGAGACTGCAGGAAAAAAGTCGGCTAGTATTTACAAGTCTGAGTCAGAAGAGCTGGCTGGTTCAGCTGGACTCCACTTCTCTGCTGAAAACTTCTCCTTGAGAAATGAATTTATGATTAGAATCAGAAATACTATTAATCACTGAGGCAGATATTTATAATAATGTTTGCTCTTATACAGAATTAAAGTTTAAGGAAGTCTGAAGAATAGAACTACAAAATTTACTTAATGACAGATATGAAAAAGTGAATTGTATGCAAATAGGCTACAACATGACAGTCTGTCTCTCACATAAACTCAAAGCAAAAACCTAAAATCCCACTAAAAGCCTTTTAGACATCATTGCATCCTGCTTAGTTTGTTCGTCCTCTCACATAAAGCAGAGCTTGGGGGCAATCACACACAGCTATGAATAGATCTTTTCCACACTGAACAGAAACCTTCAAGCTGAGATCTTTCATCAGATTCAGACTGTGAGTGGCAGGAAAACACAAATACAACACTACGGTCCTTTCTTCTCCTCCAGCAGACGTCACATTAACATAATAAGACTGCCTGGATCCCTTCAGCTCTTCACAATAATGACTCCACATTTAGAACAATCACATGCTAATCAATACATACAGGAGAGAGAGCCACTGTCACTCTCTCTGGATCAGATAAATGCAAATGATGCTAACAATCAGCTGTGCTTTTCTAATTTATATTTCTCAAAACAGCAACGAAAGGACAGAGCAGGTCCAGGCTATGAATGACTCAATCAACTGCTCTGCCTCTGATACAGTTATTGATTATTTATGAGTCAGAGCAGTTGATACAGATACTAATCATATTTTGTGCTTTGCTTTTGCCTCTGCATCAGAGGTCCCGAATCACAGAGCAGCAGAGTGATGTTGTGCTGTAGAGAAACAAAACAAAACAAAAAAATTATCCCTTTATTTGAATAACTGAGACCCGGGGCAGGGACTGGGGGCAGTAGGACTTTGAGATAGAGAGGTCCAAATATCATGATGCATTATTTCAGTGTGAGACCCACACACACAACCTGAACTGCTCGCCAGCTGATCCCAAATCCACATGGAGAGACAGACAACCATTCACACACTCACCCACACCAAAATGCAATTAAGAGTCCCCTAACAAGCATGTTTTTGGGTGGAAGGAAGCCAGAGTGCCCAGAGAAAACCTAGCCATGGGATAACATGCAGAGTCTATTCAGAAAGGCCCTGACTGACACAACACAAACCAGCAACCTTCTATCTGCAATGCATGTGCACTTCACATGGTTGTATATCTATCTATCTATCCATATATATATATATATATATATATATATATATATATATATATATGTATATACATATACATATATATATAGATATAGATATAGATATATAGATATGTATATAGCTATATGTCTATATATATATATATATATATAACATATATAGATAGATAGATAGATAGATAGATATGTATATAGCTATATGTCTATATATATATATATATATATATATATATATATATATATATATATATATATATATATATATATATATATATATATATATGTATATACATATACATATATATATAGATATAGATATAGATATATAGATATGTATATAGCTATATGTCTATATATATATATATATATGACATATATAGATAGATAGATAGATAGATAGATAGATAGATATGTATATAGCTATATGTCTATATATATATATATATATATATATATATATATATATATATATATCCCCTGGTCAGTCTCCAACCAGCATGAAGACTGTCTGAAGATAGTCTACAAAAGAACTAATGACAACAGAGACTGAAAAACAAAAACTTTGATCAACTTCCCCTGCACACTGTAATGGGTCATCCATTCAGGAATTGTCTCGAATCTTCCTGTGACCACCATGCCCTTGACTGAGGATGCCTGGATCCTCGTATATCTACCGGTGCAGCTAGACTGGGCTTACCACACGCTTTGGACTTACCCTGCATTTCCACAAAGAGCGAACACGCCGCGCACCAAAGTGTCGCGGTCACTGTGCAGCTGGAAGGTGGATGGCACAAGATCTCCAGAGAGCCACAAGCTCTCATGTGAATTGCAATATCACACGATAACAAAACATGTTATAAACTGAGAAAAGAAATAAACAACACATCACTTTACTTCTCCATCATTTGTATTACTTCTATCTGCCTATATCCTTGGAGAAAGGACGTGTAGAGTCATATATAACGTTATATTTCTCCACCTTCAAGATTAACTTTTCATCGTCAATGGCATCGTGTTGCCTCTGGGACTCTCTGACCAACTGTTGACCTGATGCTTGTGCCTCCAGTTGTGCAGTAATGACAACCTAATGAGGAAATTTACGTTCGAGAGTCCATGTATTATGTTTCATTTTGAAAGTACCTGATACTCCACACTTTTGACTTCCTTTTCTGGTGCTTTCTGAACCTGCAGCGTATCTTGAGCGAAGTGCTCCAGGCACGTGCCACTGCCAGACTGGAGCACCAGCTTTGAATAACAATGTCGTTCACACCACTTATTTGAGTCTTATTTGGACAAATAATCAACCCATTCATCTCGAGATGACGAGTCCAAACTATGAGTTTAAATCTTCTAGTATTTTAATAGTCTTACCAATCAGTCAGGGCACCTCTAGTTTCATTGGAAAAAAGAAAGATTCAGATTTTCCACCACCAGACCTCTTACTGGTCACATGTAATCACTGATAATTCACCTGACTCACCGGGTACAATGTGTCTCCTATAGCACTTGAATTAGAGAGCCATGTTACATAAAGGAATCTGCACTCCCCTGGTAGAGTCCCCCTGCTGTCAAAAAGCTGCAGAGTGGGAGGTTACCATTGCTGCTCACAACATCGTAATTACAAGCTGTCATTACCGATCCTCTCCATACTCTACCTTTCTGTCGTGAGAGTACGTTTCTAGATGCTCTTTTGATCACACAGTGCAGAGACATACTCACAGGTACATTTATGTGCTTGGATGGCTGCTGTATCATGTCTGTTTCTCTCTTGACAGCTTACTTATTTTCTAAATGTACACTGTCAACTGAAACTGTTCAGAGGTTCATGTTTTAAACTCCTTTAAATGCCTCAGAGGTATCACAGTCAGGGCCTGTGGCAGGAAGTTTTCAACATGTCCAAAAGGTCTTCCTTGTAAATATGGTATCTCAAGAAAGCTTAAAGGGATTTTTAGGGATAAAGTAATTGCCTTCCAAAGGTCAAAGATCAAGTGATGCCAAGGCTATCTTGCATCCACCCTTGATTATTTCTTGATAATGCATATGTCTTAAGATGCTTTCAAGGGTTTTCCTCAAACTTCAAGGATCAACTGAGTAAATGATGGAGCACAAGGGTCATTGGCATGTTAACTTCTGTTCATCCCTTGATAGTAAGCATCACATCTTAGAATTAGTGTAGAAGTATATGAGCCCTTTTCCACCAGCACACCTTAGCCCTACTCTACTCTACTCTACTCTACTCGGCTCTACCCGGTTTGCGTTGCGTTTCCACCGGCACGGTACCTCCTAAAACAAACCAATTTTTAGTACCTACTCTGCTCTGGTTCTAAGCGAGCTGAGACGGTACTAACTGGCTACTGATTGGTCAGAGAATGTCGTCAGCAATGAGTCATGAGCGCGACGAGCTAGCTAACATGCTAGCTGTAGCTACCATTAGCTTACCCTCATATGTCTTTTCTTTGCAGCTCAATTGCTCTCATCCTTGGTATTAATTCTTGCCGCCTGCAGCCTTCTTCTGCTTTCCTCTTTCATTCGATTTGTGACAAAAAGCCACAGATCGAGCAGCAAGTATACTATTGCCTCCAAGTCCTCCATTGTTTTGGTTGTTGTATCGCGCTCAAAATGACGTGAATGCAGTGTAGAGTCGGGGAAAGCCGAGCCGAGTAGAGTAGGGCGAAGACGTGCTGATGGAAAAGGGGCATAAGTCTAAGGTTAAGTGCACTGGGCCTCGTGTTCATGCCTAACCTTACCCAGCAGCAAGATCCACTGGATTCCATGTCCGTCATCAGGCTGATCCATCTTGCCAAGCTTCAGTGTACAACAAATGTGCTCGGTCCAAAATGGCACAGCCCAATCAGCGTCTTTTAGGGGAAGAGATGGGAGCTACGATCAGGATGACAGCAGGAAGTGACTGCTCGTTCATAGATTAGCATAGATAATAACACCTTCAGTAGCAGTTTTATCAGATCTGGACTGTAGTTCTTTATTAAACGAAAAACAAAATCTGAAAGTATCCATATTTATAAATGACATTTTCACTCCATTTCCAACATTTTTTGTTGAGTTTGTTTTATGAAGTGGTTTACATTTTGTACTTTACACTGAGGCAGTAGCACCCGCCGAGCACATTACCTGACTGGCCCGTTATGAATGTGACTGACAGAACAATCGTTTGAAGCCCAGATGACTAGTGAAATCTGTCTTGTGTGTCAGGCTAGTTTATGCCTTGTTTGTGAACATAATATCTTAAAAATGCTCCAAAGTATTTCCTTCAGCTCTACACAAAGGTCCACTTGGTCTCAAGAACAAACTGTTGAGGTTTTGGAGATTTAAAGATTGAATCAGGCCTGGAGTGGCTTATCTGGAGAAACAGGAGGGTTCTCAGTGGGCTGGGCTGGCTGCGGGGTTATACTGGCTGCGGCATAGTAACAGATAGATTATACAGGTTGCATGATCACTGCATGAGCCCAACTCTGCACTGCTTTGACCTCTATCCCCTGCTTTTACCTCTCTTGTCTGCTATCTCTCTCCAGGTATTGCATGCAAGACATTTCTGGGTGCTCACTGACGATGCACCTAACAGCAAGAAGAGAGGAAAGATATTAAATGATTCAAATAGTAGCAGAAAGGGGTCCTATATCATGACAACTGAAAAGTGTTTTGCTGTGAAATGCAGTTGTCATCCCCAATTTACTCCGTGTATACTGAGCATAAATAGAAAATCAAAATGCGCTCCGTTTTGCGCCCAGGGGTGCGTTTGTCTGAAAACTAGGAGTAGTCAGGTGCAAAGCTAGTGTTTTTCTCACTTGAGGTTGCAGAGATTGGTTGCAGTATAGACCTCCTCATACCTGGTCTAAAGTCTAAAGTCCTCATATTGTTCTTTCTATTTTGACATTGTAGGTTGGCACACATCTGCAGATCAAAAAACACACTTTACTGAGCAGGATGCACATCAGCACAACTCTAAATATCAGAGCATTTGTTGGGAAATTCAGTTCAAAGTTCATTACAGGATGGAAAGCTGAGACACATTGTGCCTTTTTTTTCCAGTGCTCCTCGGCTCTCGTAATAGCGAGCCAAGGATTCCTGCAGGAAAATGAAAAAATAAGTTGCTGAAAGCCCACAGGTAGTTGTACAATAAACAGGTCCATTATAAACATATGGAAGTCTGATCCTGTTGGTTTTTAAACTGGAGATTTTAATAATCAATGAAGTTTCTTTACACAGAAGTTTCCGACTTGTCTTTTGTATTTTATGGTCTGGAAGCTTCAGTAAATAAAAGCACACTGAGCATTTCATCAGCGCTCTGTGTGTTCTTCGAGTGTGGTGGCACAATAAAACGAGAGGAATTAAATAATCCAACCAAAATTCAGACCAAACAACCAAACCTGCTGTGTAAATACCAAAACACCAGCCGCCAGGCACACACTGATTTAAAGAGATTGAGCGCTGACACTCTGATGGTTTGATCTGTGTTCCGCCCAAAACACACCCTTTTATAATCCAGACACATAATCCATCTTCTTTGTGCCCTACGCTGAACTTTGTACAGAGATCATGTGTCCTTAAAATAGCAAAATATAGACTGACACACCCCAGACCTCAGTGAACCACACGCTTTAGACAACACGTTTTTGACAGGGTAAGAAAGTTACTTGAAATAGACTAGCTTCAAGAGTGTTGATTAATGACTCTATGAACATTCCCTTATCATGGGTTTAGGTGCTAATAGGTGCAACACATTGACATATGATTTATTGATTTGGTTCAAACGATTGATCAAAAACAGCAGCAGTTAAAAAAGAGAGACAAGAGTGGCTGCAGCAGACCATAGGAGGTTGGAAATATTGTCCAAACACAAGTTGCTGTCTAAAACTGTGTTGTGGTTAAAAAAAGTGACAGAAGTTAAGTAATACAGCTTTACTTTTTCTATTGACATTACATTTTTAATCACAGATGGCAAAGATCAAATACATTGTACATTTTGGGCTCTAATTTCGTAGACCAGGCACAGGCAGGGTACACCGCACCTGCGCTGCGCCAACGGGGTGTGTCCAGGGCATTTTGCAAGTTTCATGCACGGCGCAGTCCGGCGCAGGGAAGTGCACCCACACCCCCGTCCCTCCCACCAGCGCAAGTGGCAGAGAGGGAGGAGAGAAGGCATGAGTGGGTTTAACACAGCCGAGTGTAATCTTCACTAATCAAATGAACGCCTCTCCTCACCTTTAAGAAGGTCAGAGCCGCTGTCACCTTTGCAGCAACTGGGAGAGCGCAGGGACCACAGGGCCACGGGGCCGCGCATCAGAGGCCACGATGCACGTCACCGTGTGGACCACCTGTGTCATGAATAGGAGTACAAAGTTAAGTGATAATTACATTTAAACGCAGCAGGCTAATCCATTCATCACGCTTGTGATCCCCCTGCATTCCTGGTCTGTCATCACCAAATAGCAGAACCTCTGTTGAAAATATATCTCCTCCTCATCCTCCTTGCAATAATGTACTCCATCTTTTTAGATCACGTTGAGAACAAAGATTAAAACACAGAAATATGGGCAATCACAGGTAAATCCTGTAACAAACACATTAAATAGTGGTTGCTGTGATTGTTTGTTGCATTGAAATGTGCCTGACACTCTGGACACCTGCCTTTGAGGTTTTGGTGACGTGTGCACACTGTGCGCCTGTCAGCCAAATTACCACTGCATGGGGTGTGCCTCGCCTGCGCCGAGAATAGACCAGGTTGGAGCTGGCGAGCTTTCAGTGCACCTTCCGTGCAGTTTTTTGGCACCAAATTGTCACTGCGCTAAGCTGAATCTTTACACACCTCCCCCTGGTGCGCCATCACACCCATCTCGGCACAGCCGGTCTATCAAATTGCCAAATTGGCTGCGCACGGCAGTGCGCTGGACAAATTACCACTGTGCGGGGTGCGCCAGGCTGCACCACCCTGCGTTGCACCAGGAAATTAGGGCCCAATGTGTTGTACATTTCGTACAAAAATGGTGATAGTAAATATACATTGGAATTACATTTTAGTTGGACAAAAAATGTTTATTGATCAAAAGTGTAATTGTTAATTTGAGCGACACTTTTCAAACTTTGATGAAGTACTTTGAGTGATAATTAAGTGTTAAAGCTATGATTAAGTATCATCGTTTTTTGGGTTATTCTTTTATTCCTAGTGTTCTGTGTGTCCTGTGCTTTTTCTATGACATCTTTACCTGCCTTTGGTGTCTCAGTGTTTATGTGAGTGCTATGTCCAGTTCTTAGTGTTTTCTGACACTGCCTAAAGTGCAGTACACACGTAAAGATTATTGGGCTGTTTTTATCCCGACTTTCCCTCTTCCCGACCAAGGATGGCAAACACCAGATTGTCTTATGTTTTATGAGATTATCCTATAAGATTGCCCTGTGGTCTGAGGTGTGTTAAGAGTAAATTTGTCCTGATAATCAGCTCTGAAACGGGTTGGGCTGACAATTGTTAATATTAAACTTGTTCAATATTTACGACCAAAAATCTACGTGTCTGGGGAAAGCTGATGACTCTCGCATCATGACTTTGTGAATTGTGACCTGGAACTGAATGTAGCCAATCAAAAAGCGAGCTGACTGAGGAACAAGGAAGCAGACGTGAATAAAAACAAGCACGGCCGACTTGAAACATAAACATTAAGTTCGTTGGACCTAAGAAACGGAGGACCAGCTCACATGTTCATGCTGTCTCCAGGATTTTTTTAACAGTCTTTTCTTTTATTTAGTTAATGATTTTTCCATCAAAAATAGTCTCAAGACCACCATCATTCCCTCTTCCCGTATGTCCCATGTTGCGTGTTGTGTTTTCCGGTTGGTGCCATAGACACATACTTTTGTGGTTGTTGCTATTTTTTGTCTTCTTCATTTTTGTTAGATCGTTTGATCACATGGGATTTCTGGCTTGGAGGACTAGATTCTAGATTGGTGGTGGGACAGACTCATTACTTGTGTGGTCAGTGTGCCATGTTGTGAGTCGGAGCTCACCACACACAGTACGATCAAAACTGTTCAATGCATGATTTTTTTAACAGATTAAAATTTTCTTCAGATTTAGGAAATCCTAAAGTGTGGACCCCACTTAAGGGAACGTCCACATAGAGATGAGTTCATCAGCAAAGGTTTTTTTTTATCATATGGGTCCACACAGATCAGATGTTTTTGGAGCTCTAAAATGCACAATTTTGAAACAGGGTCCCAGAGTAAATAAATCTCAAAATGCTGCTCTTGCATTTTTGTGTGTACAATATACATTTTTTCAGAAACAATAATCTTACAGCCCCACTTCTCCCTTAACTGCATGTGCTAACTCTGACAACAATAGAAACAATGACACAGTGTCGCATTTATGCTGCAGAAGCTACTGAGCTCATTTTAGCTTTTACAGCAAAATCTTCTGTCCGACCACCATGAGCAACAAGAGGACACAGAGAAAAGCATAAACTAAAAGTTTTTGTTTTTGTTTACATCACACATGTTTTTTGCACATGCTCCACGTCTTCTTCTCTGGTTCTGGTGCATGTCTGCGGCAGCTGTCAGCGCCACTAAGAGGCCTGGCACGTGTACTACAGCGTTTTCATAAGGGCAGACACAGCTCTTGAGACAATGACCTGTTTGTTGTTTTGTTGTCAGTTGAAGCCCATTGGCTCACAGTTCCAAGCTGAATTCAGAGCAGAGATGGTAGAATGAAGCCAAGCAGCACTGGACTAGCCAATCACCACAGAGTAGACCTGTCAACCAGTCAGAAGACTGGGCCTATAGGGGGAGAGAGTTCTCCTTTGGAGGTCATGGTACCTCCCCCTTTCAGGGATTTTCTTCAAACTCTGCACAAAGTCCACTTTGACTGAAGCAGTGGCTAAATATTCTATTCCCATATTATGATCACAGTGATGTCAAAGTCTGTGAGCACAATATTTTAAGCATGCTGTCAGTTTGGCACAGACTACTGACATCATTTAACATGAATTCAGTTCATTCTTTGGACTAGTTAAACCCATTTTCATGGCAGTTCAGCTAGATGCTGCTATATTAATCAACATCATTCCTCTCCAGATTATATTCATAACAGAGATTAATTTTAATATTAGATTGATTTCTCTATCCATGGTTGTATTGATTATACATCCATAGTAACTAACTTTTCAACCATATAGACATGAGATCCCTCTTGAAAATGAGATGCCACATCTCAAGGGGCTTAGCTTTAATAAATTTGTATTCAAAATATATGGAGCTATACAAATAAAGATTGATTGATTGAATCTATATTCAGCAGAGGCAAACATGATGAGGACAGATTTATAATCTGGATGACCATGGGTTTGTTGCTTACATGAAGTCTGATTTTTAGTCTCTTTGTCTCTGCCTGGATGGATACATCTCTGGATGTATGTATATGTGTGCATGTGCACATTTTATATGTGTGTGTGTGTATATATAAAATAAAGAGTATGGCTTCAGCCTGCTCTATTGTAAAGTGCCTTGAGAAAACACTTGTTATGAACTGGCACTATACAAATAAAGACTGATTGATTGGTTGATTAATTGATTGATTGACCTTTATTGGGGGCTAAATTTATTCAGTTTTGGAGGTACAAGATCCACATGACCATGAACTACTGCTAAAACCATACCAGCCCCTTTTTTTAGATCCATCACTGTACTTTGAGAGTGTTGTGTGTCTATTAATCAGTGAGACGGGTAAGAGCTACTATTAGTTGCTGTGTGAGTCATTGCAGCACCGTAGTGATGTTGATGATGTCTAATTATGTGGGGCCAAAGCACAGGTGGTAGGCGGGGTGACGGTGGGAGCTGAGTGCCTGTTACAAATGACATACACTATCTTGAGATCTTTAGGATTTAGTTCCTGATGCTGCAAGACACCATCAAAAGCCTGCCAACAGGAGAGAGTGAGAAGAAAGGTAAGGAAAGAGGAAAAGGAAGGGAAGTAAAGAGAATAGAGAGAAACGAAGATCAGTGAGGGGATTCCAATAAAATGAGGTCCTCAGTGCCTGTGGATCACTTCTCTTGGAGCTAATGATTTTTTTCTTACAGATATGTTTATGACAGGAAAAAACAGCTTAATGCTGTCAATACTTTTATGATATTGACATTTTATGAGCTATTTATTAGTATTTTATTTAACTTTACTTATTATTTAGTTTTATGATTCTTAGCCTATGTTGTTTTATGTTTTTATCCCATATCTCCAGTGCTTCCTCAGTGGGGGCCGCCCGCACTGGGGGCTGCAATTGGCTCTGGCTGGGATGTCTCTGTCTCGTGGTGGGCATCGTCTTGGCCAAGTGGGGGGTCTGCAGCACTGATTTGCTGCAGTAGGCCCCTTGCTGGCCCTATAGTGAGGCGCACCCGGGTGGAGGCGTCCTGGCCCTGGGCCGTGAGCAGCACCCAGTGCAGTCGGCCTCCTGGCGTTTCCTGACCTGACTCCTCTGTACTCAGCCACATGCTTTTAAGATCATTTTATCTGTGTGCATGTGTGTGTATATGTGTGTGTATGTGCCCGGTGGAGTCTTGGGGGGGGTGATGGGGGACATGTATAGCACTTTGTGCTACATTTTTAATGTATGAAAAGTGCTTTATAAATAAAGCTTGATTGATTGAAAGTTTGAATACTTTTAATGTTGAGAAAATAATTAGATTTGAGGTAATGCACAATTTCTGTTATGATCTTTAGACCAAATAATGTACCAAATAAGTACAAGGTGATCAAAGACAATACTGCAAAAAGATCAAGTCAAACACTTCTGTGATAATCTGTGTGTTTGTGTGGATGTTGTCTGCTTGTATTTTGCACATACAATACAAAAGCCTCCCCCCCATATGTCTATAATGATATTAGTTGTTCTTTAAGAACGTTTGTTAATTGTTATCAATATCCCTGTGCATTGGTGTGTCCATGTCCTTCAGCAATACTCATCAAAAAGATCTGCAGTGTAGTTCATATTTCAATCATGACACTGTGGTTGTTTGTGCACAAGAATGTGTGGTGATGGAAACATAGCATATAATGTTAGAGTAAACAATGAGCAGCATTTTACTACAATGCGGTTACAGTAATCAGCCACTGTATAAGGTTCACCTTCCCAGAGGCCACCCCTATCTGCCCTCAGAACTGCATTAATGGCATTGACCAACCAAGGTGCTGGAAGCCTTCCTCAGAGATTTTGGTCCATATTTACATGATAGCATCACACAGTTGCTGCACATCCATGATGTAAATCTCACTTTTCACTGCATCCATATGATGCTCTATACTATATTGAGATCTGTTGGAGACTTCCACAGGACAGTGAACTTATTGTCATGTACAAGAAACCAGTTTGAGATGATTGAACTTTGTGGTGTGATGCGTCAATCTACTTGAAACAGTCATCAGTAGATGGATACACTGTGGTCATAAAGGTATGGACATGGTCAGTGTCATTACTCAGGTAGTCTGTGGCATTTAAACAATGCCTAACTGGTGCTTCATTGCACAATAACACCATCACAACCAGCCTGAACTGTTGATACAAGGCTGGATAGATCCATGCTTTTGTGTTGTTTGCCCCAAATGTCAGAGCAGAAATACAGACTCCACAGATAAGATAACATTTTTCCAATCTTTTATGGCCATTTGCAGACACGTGACTAATATGGCGTCTCTCAGGTCTGTGGACAGCAGAAGTACCACTGTTGTCATTAGGCTATTATGGATATTGGCCAAAAATTAATAGAGAGAATTTTGAGCCACTAAAGTAACAGAAAATATCATTAATACAGAATAAAAGTGACCTGAGTCCATCAAAGGAGTCTGGACACCTTAAGAAGCATCAGAGACAGAACTAGAAAGCACTCAGATAGCACAAACCTCCACCAAGGTAGCTCACATATTGCTGTTACATCTATAAGCAAAAGTTCTATGATTAAATTACCATCATAATATGATTTCTTCACCCTGAAAACCCACACCTAGCACTCAGAATCATGTTGATATTGTTATTATTCATACAGTTACTGAGCAAAATGATTGTTTGTTAATGGTAGTTATCTGAATCACCACCAAAATCAAATCATTTTGTTTGATTTCAGCAAAATCCATTCAGTAATTTTTTCGCGTAACCTTGCTAACAAACAAACAAACTAACAAACAGACAACCAAACAAACAAACATACATACGCCAGCCAAAACATAACCTCCTTGGTGGAGGTAAAAACAAGCCTAGAGCGGACTAAAAAGTCCGCTGCACAACAGTCAGACACCATGTGGTCATGTGTAACAATCATGCCAAATCCAAAGTCCTTACAATCAACTTTTCCACATTTTGTTGTTCAGTCTGTATTTCAACAAGTCCTCCTGGTCATGCCTTCATGCCAAAACGAATTGAGTCAGTGCCATGTGATTTGCTGATTGTCATGTTTCCATTTATTTTTGCACATTCATGTTCCACGTCTTGTCTTCCCTGTTTTATTTTGAGATTACTGACCCCTGATTCTGTCGTAGGTGTGTTCCTGTCTGCCCTGCCTTTGTCTTATCACACCTGCATGCTGAATGTTTCTTCCCCACCTGTTTCCCATCAGTCCTCATTGCCTCTTGTATTTAACCTCATGTCTCTCACTGTCTTGTCACCTGTTCATTGTACTTTGCAGTCTTTGTCCCAGCACTCATCATAGCACGGCTCTCATTTAGCATGTGACACAAGCATTTGAATCTTTTCACACGCTCACACACAAGCCTGGTATTTCTCACGCGTAAAAATTCTGATGTACCGCCCACCGAGTTACACCGTTATATATGCTTTGGAAAGTGTAGCAAAATGCTCTGAGTATCATAAAGTCCAACAGAAGCTGGACGCGACCCAGTCAGTGAGATAAACTACCCATCAGCCAATCAAAAAATAACATACGGCGGTATTTCAGCCAATCAGAAAATAGCACTGCTGTAACCGGATAAAATACGGTTGATGTGACTGCAGAGGATGCATACTGCACGCTCACAACAAGAGAGCCTTATTACATGAGTACAGTAAGTTGTCTTATCATTTGATTTTGTAGCCTACTGATTAATGAAATTATTGTACAAAAGGAAAACAACAACAATTCTTATTCTTATTCTTATTCTTCCTCCACACCTACCATTAAACAGTAAAGTCTATTCACAGTGACGTACAAACTGTGGTGAAGAGGTATCACATTAAAACAAAATCATCAATGTTAAGTTGGTAAAGTAAATAGTTTATACTTAGAACATGAGAAATGTTTGGCTATAATAAAAAAAAAATGCATGTATTACCTGCCTGTTTTTTCTGACCTTGCTTGCATGACGGTTCCTGGATATTTCTGCCTGACCTGATTACCTTTTTGGTGCACTGACTCCTGCCTGCTTCCTGTTCTTGATTTTTGTCTTGCTTCTTTGGACACTATTGCCTCGCTGACTGACAACCTGTGTACTGAACTAAGCCTGTTTAATTATTAAAGCTTTTTGCCTTCTTGCCTCTGGTTTTGGTGTTGTGCATTTGTGTCTAACCCATCTGTGCTTTGTTCATGATACTGATATACAAATGACATGGCACAAATCAGAAGGCCTGGAGCACTTTTGTTGTTGTACTTAGTTTTGCTGTGTTTCTGCTCTCGCAGGTGTTTTCTGGGTTTTGTTGTTTTGGTTTTTGTTTTGTTTCTGACTTGCAGCACATTTGCAATTAATACATTTGTTTTTCATTCTTGCAGCGTGATTTCGTGTTTGTATTTGGTTCTGACAATTTGGTTGTGTTTCTGTACTTGATTCTTTTCTGTTCTTCAAGCTGTTTCTCTCTTTTTTTTTTGTGACACATTTTTTATTGAACAATTTGAACATTAAAATTTTTTTTTAAAACACAATGCCATTGCCTAGCCATTACTGTTTTGAGAGAAAAAAAAAAAAAAAAGGGCATGAGATACGTATAGACATATTTAAACACATATGTAGAGTATCTATACGTATAGGTAAACATATCCATGTACACACACCCACTTGTTATACATAAAATTAACTAAAGAGAAGGGAAATAAAAATGAGAGGTGAGAGTCGGAGACTACACTACAGTGGTCGGAGGGGGGGCTATATTTCGGACCCAGAATTAATGGCTCGCTGCATTAGGTAATAGGAAGTCGCGCAGTCAGACAGTGTAAGTCAGAATAGTGACTTATATATTAGCAAGCAGTGTTGCATCAGAAAGAGAAGTTATAAGAGCATCCCAGGTTTGTACAGTGGATGCTCGTGCTTTATGTGTAACAGCCAAAGATCTTTCTAAAAGGGCAATATTTCTAAAGTAATTGAGCCATTCCTTTGCTGATGGTGTGTCGGTGGAGAACCATGAATTTATTATAGTTTTCTTAGCCGCAGTCAGTCCTGCAAATATTATTTTCTTCTGTGCCAAACTGACGTTGTTGCTAAGGCCAGAGTCATCATTAAATAGGAATAGGGGAAGATGCATAGGGAAAGGAAATTTCAAAACATTTTTGAGATAACTATGTACTTTGGCCCAGAGGGTATAGACTGAGGAACATTCCCAAAAAACATGAAGATATGTGCCAACTGCATTTTGATCACATTTCGTACAGTTGGGATCATCTATCAATTTCATCATAAAACGTTTGTATGGTGTGGCATAAAATTTGAGCACAAATTTGTAGTGAATAAGTTGATGTGCTGGATTCTTTGATGAGATGGGTATGTTGGTCCAGACATTGTTCCAGTTCAAAACATAGCCCAGAGTCCCAAGTTCATGGTTCCACGATCCAATCACTCCCAAAGGTTTAGCATTTTTAGAAAGTAGCTCAGTATAAATGACAGAGACCAGTCTATTAGAGGATGTTTGAGCGGAAATCCATGTGTCCAACGGATGTTTCTCTCTTTTTGAACTGCATCTATCCGCCAAAGACTCAATCCTTGTTGAATATAACAATTGTGTCTCCGCTGGTCAGAGTATTGCTGCAGTCAATCCACATTTTGTTGGAGGAGTGGCAACAAACCGAGCGCATGCGTAGTACTGAAAGAGTACTGCGCATGCGCCGCGCATCATCTTTTTCCCTGACAAAGCTGATTCCTGTTTATATGGAGACGGAAACGAAATGTTTCCAAAACTTTTCACTCTGGACCCTGGTTTCAAAAGTTTGTGGATTCAGGCACTCCGGTCACTGATCTTGTGTAAACTGGAGGCGCAAACACAATAAAAACTCTGCTTTTGGCCATTTCTTTGTCATTTAAACTGGACCTGAAACAGGTGTAAGACACCACTTAACTACATAAAATGCTGCTCTGAATTACCTTTATCTACAACTTCAACAAGAGTCCAAACCAGGATCATGTGACTAATCTGACCCAGAGATGACCTGAGGGTAACACTCTCAGGTGACTCTGCTAACTCTCGGGGTACATGTTGATCTTTAGAACGTTTATGGCTTTTATTCAAGCTCTGACCACAGTAAGCTCTTAGGACTGCAGTAGCTTTTTCAAAGGAGAGTTGAAACACCTAAAAGAACTCAACCAAGTCTAGTCGTGGCTATGGATTGAGCTGTAGATTCTATAAGCATGTGCTCCGGGAAATGTGGGCGAGCTTGGAGAGACAGAAGACAGAAGAAAAATAAGAAGAAGAAGAGTTTGAGTTCAGAACTGATTTCCCAGCAGCTGCACAGTCAGATTCCCCCCATGGCACTGTTGGTTCTGCCTGATTATTTAACAGGAGCAACTGGAAGTGGTTGACATGGTTTCATGGGCTTTGTGCTGCGCGCACTCTTCAATTATGGATGGGAAAAGTGACACTGTGACAGCTGTAGCTCTCAAGGGGTAGGAGAGAAAGAAAGAAAGAGTGAGGCAAAGTGGGAGACAGAGGAAGAGAGAGAGAGTATCCAAGGAGTAATTCTTTCCTCCTCGAGAGGGAGATAGGAGACAGACTTGTGCATAGACGTGACACACACAAAGTTAGTGCACGAATTCACACACGTACACACACACACTCCTTCTTCTTGTTAAATTAAATATGCCCGGAAAATGACGGGAGGGGTGGGGGTAATGAGGAAATTATTCACAATCCTTGACATGCCTTAAATCAGATTATACTCTCCGCCTGCCTCACCGGGCCCAGTCTAAAGACACAGACCAATCCATTTCTTGCTTTAGGCTCAACGCCTCCTACACACACCCATGCACACATACACATGGGCAGAATGAGAGGTATAGAAAAGCTCATCTGCATCCATCTCCGGTAAGAGACAGGGGAGTGAGAGGGAGTGCATTATCCACAGCTTTCTCCACGTGGAAAAAAAGAAGTGAGCTAGAACCTGCTGCCATCTTGGAGAGTGATTACGTCCGATCATGGAGGGCGTCACGCTGAGAGAAGAAGAAACAAGCCAAAAGAGCGCGGCTCCCCAACAGCAGGCTGCCTAATGAAATGCATATTAACCAGCTGAGAGGGAGGCGGAGAGACGTCACCCCCCTCCCCTCTTCCCCGGCTAACATGCCATTACATACCTCCAGGGAGGAAACACAGGGGCCCATTGTTTAGCATTAAGGGCTCTTACGCTAACAGAGACGTCCTTGCGGGTGCACCCTGCAATTATACGCTGATGATGGCTATTCGTGGCTACGTGTGAGCAGGTGGAAAGGAACATGTAGGATAAAAGTGACAGGGATTACAGCTCTTTTTTCCCCAGCCAGATCATTTGGCACCACTCAGGAGTAAAAAAACAGCTCTTTCAGCCCTCACTTCTGGCTTTTATAATCCTGCCAAATTTAAAGCCTCTGGAAATTTGGAGTGAAACAGCATGCATAGTTTAGAATCTTGATCTTGAACATCCACAAATATCTCTAGAGGGGGGTTAGAGGTTTAAGTCGTAGGATGATGTCTAGATATCTTTAAAAGCAGGGGGGTGAACATGAGACCCAAAAATCTTGGCCAGGCTCACCCTTAAATCAGCTGGGCCCCTGAAAGGCCTCATAAATGTGGCCAAGATAACATTTGATGATATCAAAGCACACGTCAGCCCAGTGACGTTAGCACAATTTGCATCCTGGGCCTGTCTCCAATCAGTTTTGGCACTTACTGGAAAAGTTTGGTGCATGTCTCAGCACATCTACACAGATATAAAACTGACCTGAAAGCAAACTCCAACAAGTCCACTGATAATGATAATATTACAAAAACTAGAAGTGCTCTGAGAGCACAATCCTCTGCCAGTCATTTCAGCTAGACATTGTTGGCCGAGTTATCGAAAACTCCAAACTCCAATCTACAACAGTTGTGAGTGGCACAGCCAAATCAGAGCTGTTCAGAGCAGGAAGAGGTCGTAGCTACAAGCAAGAAAACAGCAGAAAGTGACTGATCGTATAGAGATTAGCACAGATGCTAAGAGCCTCAGTAGCAGTTTTACAATTTCTGGATTACATTTTTTTATTGCCGTAATTTCCAGACTACAAGCCGCTACTTTTTTCCCATGCTTTGAACCCTCTGTAACATATATGTGTGTAAATATCTCGTGTTACAACGTGGACAGTGCCAGAGCATGTGAGCAGAGTGGACTGTGAAATGTCCCACTCGCGCACAGAGCCGTTCTTGCGCCCGCTCGTCCTCTGAGAGGGAATGCACACTGCTCCACTCATTATCCCTCCACCTGTCACTCAAATTTCTACCCTTCAGATGCATGGTGTGAGTGGTACCGGAGTGAAATTGGAGCAGGAACGAGCAAAAAATAAGGTGACGCTCCAGCTTGTTAGAAAAAAAAAACGCTCAGCGCTCTGGCCAAAGTCCTTCCCCTCGCGCTCACCTTGAGCTCAAACCCGATCAGCTCCGCTCACTGGACACCTGCGGCTTATAGACAAGTGTGGCCTAGATGTACACTTTTATTTCTTTTAGATTTAGTGGCTAATATTCAGGTGCGCTCAATAGCCTGTAATTTATGGTAAATGAAAAACAATTAACAATTAACAACAATTAACAACACTGAAAGCATTTCTCTTTAAAGGATATTTCTGCTCCATTTCTGACATGTTTTGGTGAGAGTCTGTTTTACTAGGTGGCTCATGTTCTGTCTTTTTGACCCTGGCAGTAGTACCTGCCTACTACATTATCTGATTGCCTTGTAATGAATGTGAGTGACAGAACAATCACCCAGTCACCTGCCAGAAATGCCTCAGAAAGGTTCTGCTTATTCCCAAACACTTTCTATGGACTCTTTCCCTGATGGACTGGTGAAATTTATTCAACAGTCTGTCTGTTGTGTCAGGTTAATTCGAACATGGATCACCAGCAAAATCTATTCACATCTCCCATGTGCCATAATCAACATCCCCTGAAAACATTAGAAAAATTAGTTGAGAACTTTTTTAGTCATTAAAAAACTGGTGAGAACTGCAAAAAGTCTGCAGCATCAGGACTTCTTCTCCCCACTTTTATGACTCCAGTAGCTGCTTGAAGTGACATCCTACTAGTTTAAGCCTACTAGCTTGCAGTGGCAATCTCAGTGCAGAGCGGATAGGGTAGAATGCATGCAGAGCTGTTGACAGTGAGTGGGGTGCCCCAAACCAACCAATTACCACAAAGTAGACTGGTCAACGAATCAGAACTGGACCCACATGGTAAAGGGATCCTCAAAGGGGCAGGAGCTCCAACACAGCACCTTCGACAAAATACAGCGCTATCGGGGTTACTCTGTATATGAAAAGTAGACTTTTTTTGAACATCATTGATTGTGAACACATCCTAGCAGTTATCCAAATTGAATATATGAATGGGCTCACACCCATTCAAACTCATTAATACCAATCTACTACTTTATGACTAATATCTGGACTGTAAGTGTCTCTCAATTTCTCATTTTTGGCCAGATGGTATGGCTATAAATGGCCAACACTTTGGCATTTTGATAGAACCTCCCTATGCTCAAATCATTTCCAGCCCCCCTGTGCTCACTGCTGTGACGTCATCTGATAACAACCCATACAGTCCACGGATGGCAGCATTACAACCAGCTGATCCAAAACATCAGAAGTCTCCAGCACCAGCCTCTTGAATAAATCAAAGATGGTTTGTTCCAGCTATCATACATGTGATCCTCTCATTTAAACAGGAGGCAGCATCTCAGCAGTGACCTTGTAGGCAGCCTCAGCATGTATGATCTATGGTAATGTATGCAAATTGAGAGCGGTGATTGCATAAATTAGTGCTCAAGATGTGTGTTTGTGGACACGTTTGTGTGTGTATCTGTGCTGAAATGCATGTGTGTGTGTGTGTGTGTGTTGGCGATGTGGTGGGTTGCACAGCCCACAGCAGTTTGGGTTAAAGCCCACAGCTGGAGGCGCTGGAAGGTCTCAGAGGTAACAACAACATTCAGCTTACACAAACACAGCCAGGCAGACAGAACACACACATGCATGCAGGTGCAAGAAGTCTCACACACATCACACTTGCACACGTTTAATTCGCTCAATTTCTGCTGTGTGGGCTCATTTGCAAACACACTCAACCTCTGACTATTTATAAAGCAGTGCTGCTCCCTGGCTGCATTCCTCCACATGACTGCCTCACCTTTATAAAACCATTATCCAAGTGCTTCAATTACTAAAATGCTTTACAGGTTTTCTAGTTTAGGGGATTCATCCAACACAGAGGTGTCCAAACTATGGCCCAGGGGTGTCCAAACCACGGCCCGCTGCTTTTCTTTTATTGGCCCTTGGCTAATTCTAATATAAGACGAGAAAATGAGGTTTGTGCTTGACTGTTACTCCCTTCTTAATATCACTGGGTAAAATTTGGGGACAACATGAGTAAGTATTGGCTCCTCTGTTAAACTGAAATGTCTGTTGTTGTGTATGTTGTCTTTTCTCTGTTTTTATTTTATTTTGTTTTGTTTTTCTTCTTTCCCCATTAAATTGTTTTAAACACTTGTCCATTTTCCCCTTCCTTTTCTTGCCTTGTTTTGTAAATCTCACCTTGTCCCACCAATAAAGCTTTAATATATATATTTATATTAAGGGTCAACATGAATGATAAGCATAATCGCAACCAAAGTGATTGCAAAACCTTGATGGCCTGATAAATTAAGACAAATGGTTTATGGTAGCAAAGCTGCTAAACCATCTGCTATCTGCTTCATCTTAAAATCCTATTTACAAAACATGTTGCCCAATTATTCTGTAAGCTCTAACACTCCAACAAAGTTTGTGAGCTTTGTGCAGTTTGTTCTTGTTTTCTGTTTAATGTGAAAACTTACCATTGGTCTCCCCCCTCTGCTGCAGAGACCACAGTTCTCCCCTTGTTTAGTAATGGATCCAGTGGTACCAAGGCCCAGACAGGTCACCTGAGATCTAAACTGGCTGCCCCAAACTCTTCATTTAGCAACTATTTGCCTTGTCAAGCCACAAAAGAAAAGCTGTGATATTTGCCTTTTTTAACATTAGATTGGTTTTCAACTGTACTAAGGTGGCCTGGCCATCCTCGTGGTTTACATATATTGGCCCTTGGTGAAAAAAGTCTGGACACCCCTGACCTAACAATATAAAAAACTGGGAGTTTTATCTGTCACAGACTTAAGCACACAAATTGGAGAATTTTTAGAGCTAAAGGATCAGGCAGTCTTCGTCCCAGAGGACAGAGGAGAGGGAGCTGTTATCTCTACCTGCCACCACAGCTGAGGACAAGGACAAAAACAGCAATCATTAAAGAAAAAAAATAAACTACTGCCTGGTGATTGTATTCCTGATCAAGTTTTATTTATTAGACAGTTGAGCTACAGTGGTGGATTAAAAAGAAGGGTTAGGATCATTGAAGTGGTGTGACTGGAAGAAATCTGACTTTAATAATAGTGTAGGTGTATTCTTTGTTATATTATCTAAAGTTACACTGACATTAGTCTCAGACCCCATCATTTTTAGAAGATCATACTTTAGTAAGAGCAGACATTAGTACAAAGTTTAGAGAGCTATATTAAAGTTTTCTTTTTTGTTTTGTTTTGTTTGTTTTGAATTCCTTATTTTGTTTTTGGAAAACAAAATTTACATCATTTTGAAACTGAAAATCATTTCATCAATTTCTCTGCAGTCCCCAGTTTTTTTTAATATTAAGGGTAAAAGACTCTTTGGGAGAGCTTAAGAGGGAACACAAGATTAGTTAATAACTTTAGGTAGTGGAAAAAAGGACAGGAGAGTAAATACAGCAAAGATTAGACCCACTAAGATAAAACAGTGTCACAAGGTGCATGGTTGATTACTTCCACTTGGTCAAAGACAAACTAAAAGGAAAAAGAAAGTTTGGAGCGTTGATGCATTTGTGTTTCTTGTTATTCTTTTCCGTAACATAACTTTCATTGACAAATCAATCTGCTCCTGTATTGTGGGGGGTCCAGGAAGCAGCCAGCATTTTATTTGCAAGCAGATATAAGATACAAGACTATTTCAAATTGATACACTGCTGATACTTTTTGCTGTCATTTTTTAATACAGATACTGATAACAATATCAGTCATCTCCTACAACTCGTATATAATGTTTATGAATTTGACATTTTCACCTTAAAATTTTACGTGACATACTGTATGGGGCGGCATGGTGGCACAGCAAGTATTGAGAAGGTTGCTGGTTTGAATCCTGAGTTGGTCAGGGCCTTTTCTGAGTGGAGTTTACATGTTCTCAATGTGCATGTGTGGGTTCTCTCCAGGCACTGTGGCTTCCTCCCACAGACCAAAAAACATGCTCATTAGGTTGATTGGTGACTCCAAAAATTACCCTTAGATATGAGTGTGAACGTGAATGGTTGTCTGTCTCTCTATGTGGCCCTGTGATTGGCTGGCGACTAGTTCAGGGTGCACCCCGCCTCTTGCCCAATGTCAGCTGGGATAGGCCCCAGCACCCCATGGCTCCGAAAGGGATAAAGGGCACGGATAATAGATGGATTGTAATTGTTCCATAAATACAAACTGAACATCTTTAAACAGGTTAACCCATGTTCTTGTGATTTATCAATCTTTTTAAACTAAACAATTAATTAGAAATGCATAAAACTGTTTTTTTTGTCATTCCTACTTTAAAAAACCCTGTAATGTCTGTGTGTATGCTTGTGGGTGCAGCTGAGTGCTGTTTGAAACGTCTGATTGGTCTCCACAGTCACGTGACACAGAAGGTGGTTCTGCCTTGACACGGTGAAATAGAGAAAGACCGAGGAAATTAGGGAGAAGAGCACAGATGAACATTTTGTTTGAGAAGTCATTTGGTATCAACATTTTAGGGAAGCTATCGATATCAAAAGAGAACTATGAATATTTCGATACTCTATATCGATACTCCCTACACTTCCTCCAACGCTCAGCATTCCCCCAGCAAAACACGTCCTCTGTCTCAGTGGGACAAAAACAAATACTCCAGCTAAAGTCCCTCCACATTTGACAGTTTGTGTATTTCCTTAAAAAAGAGCCACATACATAAGCAGTTTTCATTTGATACTGATTTTAAAGCATTTTTGATAAATAAATGGCAAATGGACTTGAGCTCATATAGCGCTTTTCTACTCTTTTACTTCTCAAAGCTGCTTTACACCACAGGTCACACCTACCCATTCACTCTCACATTCACTCACGATGGTTCTGAGTTTCTATATTAGTTATCCATCAGTATCAACTAACACATTCACACTCTTTCATACCCATTTACACGCAACTGACATAGCAGTGAGAGCAACTTGGAATTGTGTCTTGCCCAAGGACACGTCCCCATGTGTCACTCGAACATGCAACCTCCCAACTACTGACCAAGCGCACTATCCAACTGTGCCACCAACAAGGGCAAAAGGTAAGGGCTAATTAACCTTAAACTCTGACCTCCATAATCACAATCACATTGAATTTGCGTCAAGGTGGACACATTTTTGTTTAGAATTCTTCAACTTTTTAGATGTAATGGTTTTATCCCTCAGAGTGGGCATTTGTTCAAATTTTAAAGAAAATCCCTCAATAAATTCTTAAGAACATATGATGCAATGATACTGACCTTCGACCTCTAAAATGTACTTAGTTCATCCTGATGTCAGAGTGAATATTTGTGTAAGAGTTTCAAAAAATCCCTTGAACCATTCTTAAGGCATCACCTCCTCACATATTGAATATGAGGCCCACTTCTTCTGACCTTTCACCTATAACCTCAGCTTGAAGTCAGTCATCCTTAGGTCTGATTTGACATTAGTGCAAAGTTTGAAGTAAAACCCTTTAAAGAAAGAAACCCTCTTTTTGTTCTTGAGAAATGATGTTCAAGAACGAGGGCTGATTATGAGGCACAATGATATTGACCCAAACCTCTGATCTATAATTTTTAATCATTTCATCCTTAAGTCACAGTTTCTGTCACAATACTGAAACCCAGGGGACCCAAAAGCACGACTCGAAAGTCCAAAATCTCAAAAGCCTTTTAATGCAGTCAGAGGTTCGGTACACAAAGTGACAATCAGAACAGGCAGAGGTGAAGTCAAGAAATATTCCTAAAGGAGATCTGAACACAAAGGGACACATGAGGAGAATGCTGGAGGGTGAAGACATGAAGTACGACAATCTGGCAGTGGACCAGAGGGGAGAAGTGGGATATAAACACACGCACACACAGACACACACACTAGGTAATCAGACACAGGTGACACAGGAGGGAACACAGGCGCAGGGAATAAACAATCAGGGAGACACAGAGAGGGACGGGCAACCTGAAACGAGAGACAAGAGGGAAACTTTCAAAATGAAACAACGATAAGACATGATACACGAGACATTGATAGGCAAATAGTAGCCAGAAGGCTCTATGATGCTGACTTTTGCCCCACGACCTTCTAAATCCAACCAGATCATCCTTGATTAAAAGTGGATATTTATGAAAAGTTTAAAAGGTCGTGAGAGACCAAATACCGGTAGACCAATGGCCTACAAAATGAAGTATTCACTCCTGAGGTCAGACGCGAAATTTTTGCTAATTTTGAGGAGAGCCATTTTAACATGGGGCTCCATGCTTATAGACAAGTAGCACTATTAGCACTATTAGCACTAAGTACTTTAGACAAGTATTAAAAGATTCATCCAAGTCATTTAACAAAAATATGGTTTTATACCAAAACAATTTGATTTCATAAAATTAATATTAATTCTGTTTACTATAATAATGATAATTATTAACATATGCAAATAATTGTGTCAAGTAACATAACATGTAGTTTAGAACAGATATATTGTGAAGAAGCTTTTTGTATGTATATACTTAATTATGAGAGTGTTTATGAAAACAGACGTGTAAATTTAAATAAGTATGTCTATGTATATACTGTTACTGTATAAATGATATGTAGATATATATAAGTGTATACAGTATGTACAGGGTGTTTTGTTTTTCTCTCTTGATGTTTGAGAGAGATATGAGAGATTTATTTTTCAATGAAGATTGATTGTAGTTGGTAAAATGGAGCTATTGCCCATGTATTTATATTGTTTCCATGAATAATGACAGCTGGTAATGAACTATGATTTTAATTCATTATTAAATCTGAATTGTAAGGAAAGGGCAGGACTAGATAAGCTCTTTGCTTCATTCTGTTCCTTCTGGAAGTGGTTGAGGTGTTGACATACATATGTTTGTACTCACATGTGTAAATTTATTTGATGGACATGTACAGTTGTTTGGTGTACATATGTATTATTTTGTATTGTTTGTTTTTTAAGTTTAAGATGAATAAAGAAAGAAAGAAATCTACGGCCTAGTTGGAGGCCCCTTATCCTTAACCCTACAGTTTTTAACAGGATAACATATGTGGCTACCTTAACGTCTTTAAGCTCCAATATGATAATGAACCGTAGAGGAGTACAGTTTTAGCCAAGCAGTTTCAATGACAGCAGTGCAGCATGGTCTCTTAAACTTACCTGTAATGATGATATTATTGTTGTAAACTCAGCCAAAAAGACATCTTGTTGGGAAATGTTCACAAAGTTATTGATGCTCTCGCAGAAATCTGACATATGACCTTAATTACAATAAAACCATTTGACAGATGATTGAACTGCAGGGCAAACAGGTACTCATTTCAACATAAAGAGTAATCTGATTACTCTGGCTGATCACTTTATGCTGTGTCATCCACAGTGCTGTTGACAAATGCCTAAAACAACCGCTATGAAAAAAACAGTCCTTCAATTCAAGACTCACACTTGGCAGCATTTTATTGGTCTGAACATTATAGAGATCAAAGGTGTTTATTTAGTACAAACAGATGAAAGGCTCCAGAAAACACTTGTTAAATAAAAAAAACAGGTGAAAATGAAGCAGGATTAGAGGCAGACGCCCTCGGGAAACCGACGCTGATCAAAGTGAATACAACATCAAAAACGTGAATAAAGCTGTGAGACACATATCACTGCTCTGCTTTATTTTACTCACCTGTTAATTTAGTTTTTGATCATCGTCTTTAAAGGAACATCAACGCCCCTTTAAGTAAAAATAAATAAATAAAAATAGATCAGTTGCTGCTAAGAAGTTTCAACCTTAAATAACCACATGTTTTGGGGAATCTGTAACTGCACTGAAACTGTTAAAGTACTCAGATTACTTTTATGTTATGAACAAGTAACATGGGTATCACGGTGGTGAAGGTTGCTGGTTCGATCCCTGTGTTGGTCAGGGCCTCTCTGTGTGTAGTATGTTCTCCCCGTGCATGCGTGGGTTCTCTCTTGGCACCCCAGCTTCCTCCCACAGATCAAAACTATGCTCATTAACTTAACTGTTGACTCCTTAGGTATGAGTGTGAGCGTGAATGGTAGTCTGTCTTTCTGTGTGGCCCTGTGATTGGCTGGCGACTGGTTCAGGGTGTACCCCACCTCTCGCCCAAAATCAGCTGGGATAGGCTCCAGCCCCCCCAACCCCCAAAGGGATGAGCAGTATAGATAATGGATGGATGGATGGACAAGTGACATGACCTTTTAGTTTCTTTTTCAAGCTAGGTTCAAGTGAATTCAGTACTTCATTTGGTCTGCACCAAACGTAGTAGGGGTGAGGCACCCTTTAACAGACTACGGATACAGGCGGATCAGGGGTTTCACTTAGTATGTTAAAAAAAGGTTTTGGAAACATTTCTGTTAACATCCTCTAGCAGTCATCACAACTGAAGATATGAACCTGAACTACACCCATGTTTCATTTATGGAAAGAAAACATGACAATTCAGTTTACGGTTTACCAAAATGATTACCTCTGACTGATAAAGACCCATTCACACATCAACATAAAGTAGCTGACACTGGCCAATGCTGCGATATCAACAAAATTTCTGTGAAAATAAGTTCCCAGGGCAAATTTCGCTGTTTTCGCTGTTCAACGCAGGTTGAGGTATCTAGAGAGAAACACTGTGCTGGTAGAGTATGACATATTTCAATGGTCCCCTGACTAATTGTAGACTGATTTTAAATACTCGCCAACGTGGATGTGATGCATCGGTAACGTGCTCAACTTAGGGTAACTTTGGCCTAATGGAGCTTGACACTTCTCAGCGTTGTATAGATGTATTGTGCCAGCACTCTACAAACGGCATATAAAAGCGGACGTAACTCTTATTTCACCATGTGCAGGTACAGCTGGTCAGGATAACATATGGCTGTCCCCAAAAGGGCACCTCAAGTTGTACAACAGGAGTCCAGTCCTGAGGAGGAAGCAGCTGGACGGACAGAGATGAACACAACTTTAACTGAGGGTAGCAAAGGTCAAATCCTGCTGGTGTTCACGAGCCTGTCAGAAAATTTTAAGCATGCATAAAATACCTTACCTGATGAACACTGTTATTGCCCAGCTGAAGTTAACTTAGTGCGCATTGCCTGACCTAGCTTGATGTGGATTGGTGTTTCCCTCTATGTCGCAGAAACTTCAGTGTGTGAATATGGCTGGAGATTTTCCTGATCATTCTGTGCTTTTAAACACAATATTTCAAGAATACTTTGTGGGATTTCTATGAAGCTTTGCACACATGTCCACTCCGATTGAAAGACCAAATGATCTACGTGTGGAAATCATGGGTCAAAGGGTAAGGTCACTGAGCATTGGGATTATCTCTTGCAATATCTCAGCAATGCTAAAGGGACTTTCTTTAAACTTTACACAGCTGTTTCAACTGACTCAAGGAGGAACTGATTACATTTTGGACTTTAGAGGTCAAGGTCGTGCAGGGTTCCCACACGTCATGGAAATCCTGGAAAACCTGGAAAATGATTGACCAATTTTCCAGTCATGGAAAACATATGGAAAATGAGGAAAAAAGTAAAATTTCCTGGAAAAGCTAGAATTGTCCTGGAAAATTATCTATCTTCCTTCTACCTTGTCAGTGAAGAAAAGTCAAACATAGGAAATGAAGTAAAAATGTACTTGGTAACTAATGAACAATTAGCCATAAAATATGAGTAGATAAAATAATGCAAGTAAAGGAATAAAACATGAAAACTCAAAACAATGGTGACAAAATGAAATAATAAAAATATCGCAAAATAAAATTTGGGCTACTTAAACAGTAAATCATCAGGGTGAAAATAGTCTTTTTTGTTGCGTTTTACTTATCTAGGTTGAACAACTGGCTTTCCTACTGCACATCATCACCCAACTCCTGGAGATAGCAAAACTTTTCATGTCTGCAAGCTTCTCGAGAACTTACAGTATTACTGACAGACTGAATGCAGGGCATTGACTGAAGAATCCATCTACATCTTGCAAAAATGACAGTTGACTGGGGACTGATCATCTGTGCATCATATTCTGCTTGTAGTCTGTTCCTCATTTTCATTATACGTGCAGCAGCCATATTTGTCAAGGAGCAGCTGCAAAAGTTGGCTGGAGGTCATATCTAATACTATCATTTTGCAGCCTGCTCTCTGCACAAGGACAGGATCATATTTTACTGCTGACTCAACTTTTTCTGAAGCATTGACGATCTTGTGCCTCAAATGAAGGCCTCAAATCACAAGGTTTTACAAATTTAAAGGCCATAAAACCATAAAATAGCCCAGGAAGAACATCTTTGCATTATCTTTTTGAGTCCATACACATCTGTTTAACTTCAGGTTAACACATAAACAGCTCCAGCATCCATAATATATGTTTTCAATAACCAGCAGCAGGAGGAAAAACAAGGCTTTTCATCTGCTTTCAATGTGTCCTGATGTGTTACACGATCCATGCAGGTCATAAATAGTTGATAAAACTGTTTTTTACTTCGGTCTCAAGGACACAAAGGTTCTGTAGGATCAGCTTATTAAAAAAAAGGGGGATGCAAGGTCAATCAAGTGTGCGGTGAATAAAACAGCTATACAGCTTCTTCTGGAAACAATAAATAATATTTATGAGGATTATAAAGAGACTATGGATGGCAGAGCAGCAGGACAGCTGTGATAAAAACACTTCAGCGCTACCTGTACGGCTGTTTTTATTCCTCTCTGTGCAGAAAACTCCTGCAATGGCTATTGTAATTAGCTCATAGCAATCAACATAAGATTATCTGCTTAATGAGTGAGAAAAACAAACGGTATCCATCCGAGAGGTGGAGGAGCTGGAGAGCGATCAAACACACAACGTCATTAAAAAGCTGCTTTACACTTTAAATTAGCATCAAACAGCCAGCAGATAATTAAACCGAGGTGGAGGTTAGGCCCACTGGAGGTAAGAGATTTGTGAACAAATAATCAAAGTTGCTTCTTAATGAGGAAGAAACAATCAGGCACTATTTAATATATTTTTAATATACTAATAATGGATATTACTGCATGAGAGGTCCACTTAATCCTCAGCAATGAAGAGCATCACAACTTACTGAGAGTTAAGACTTGTAGTTTAGTCAGCAACAGGCGAATTCTGGAAAACTTAAAGGCACAGTGTGTAAAAATGAGATTATCTAACAGATTATTGATGGAGGATATTTAATGTAAGGATAATTGAGCTGTCACATGATGACACACACTTAGTGAGCGCCATCCTTGCAGGAAAGAAACTCTCCCCTCTGCTTTAAAGTAGTAAGACATTGAGCATCTATATGTTTTTGACAAGGTTTATCATTGTTTTTAAAAGAGTCCATATTATGTCGTACAGGGATAGTTAAGTATGTTTGAAGTTGGGTTGTATAAAGTACTTCACAACAGTCGGTGAAGTGGGTGAAAGGGAGTCACAGCAAAGGTGCACCTTTAAGGATGATGGGCTGAGACAACCGGTAAGGTACAATGTTGTTGACGTTTACAGTTATATTGTGGAGTTGAAGTTTTACGTCAAAACGGGCCACAAAAGTATGTTGGGTGTAGTTTGCGATAAATTTCAGAGTGTTTTACTTTTCCTTCAGAAAGTCTATGGGCCCTATTTTATAATCAGTGCAAAGTGTTTTGGCGTGAAGCAAAGGTGTCATCCCTAATCTACTCCTGATGCCATGTCATTTATATGCTGTGCACTGACGCTGTTAAAATAGCAAATCAACAAGCACTCCTGTTTGTGCCCAGGGGTGTGTTTGTCTGAAAACGAGGAGTGGTCAGGCACAAAGCTGGTGTGTTTCTAACTTAAGGACATGAAAACTGTCTTAGCTTTAAACCTCCTCATACCTGGTCTAAAGTCTAAAGTCTGTGTGTTTCTGCTAATTTGATTATAGATTTTCACACATATGCAAGATCAACACACACACATTCTGACCTTGATTGAATTACACAGGATGTACAGCAGGACATCTCTAATGTTATAGGAGCATTTGTAGAAAATTCAGATTGAAGTTCGTAACGGGATGAGGAGCTGAGTGACAGTGGCCTTTTTTTTCCAGTGCTCCTTGTTGCACGTAGTAGCACACGCAACATAGAAAGGAGCCAAGGATTCCTGAGAAAAAATAAAAAATAAAACTGCTGAAAGTTCACAGTGTTGTACAGTAAGCAGATCTATCATAAACATAAAAAATGACATCCCGTCATTTTTTACTGGTGATTTTAACAGTTAATGAGGTTTCGTTTCCGGAAGTTTCTGTCTCGTCTTTTGGATCATCTCTTATGCTTTGGATACTTCAGTGAAAAAAGCACTTGAATCTGAGTAATAACACAGATCATCAGTGCTCCGTGTTTTCTTTGAGTTTAGTGGCACAATAAAAGAGAGAAATTAAATAATCTATTTGAAATTCAGACAAAACACGTAAACCTGCTGTGTAACGGCAGCTGCCTTGTGCACACTGATAAGAGCTGACACCCTGATGGTTTATCTATGTTACGCCATAAACACACCCATGTAATCAAGGCACATAATCCACCCCCTTTGTGCCATGTGCCTGGCTTTGTGTCGAGAACAAATTAAATAGCAAAATATAGACCAAGTGCCAAACCGCCATGCACCACACGCTTTTGACAACACGCTTCACGCCCTCAACTTAGGGCCCCCTGTGATTGGCACTACTTTATGATGCAGCAAATGGCTCTGTGTCCTTCTAACTGTCTGCACTGGTTCTGCCAGTCTTCTGTTACACACTATGGACTCAAAAAGACACACCAACGATAATGGAAACTATTACTGAATAATTCTAATAGTTCTTCAGACCAAGATTTAGTGAGCAGAATCAAAGCGCACAGGCTGAATAACACATAGCCAATCGCTGCAACCTTAAAATTGGGACAAACAGAGACTTCCTGGAGGAAAAATAATTGTACATGTGACCCAACATAGTTTTCATGGCTCTATTTTATGAAATGGGTGAAATTTCTAAAAAATGAATGATTATGTATTATCAATAAATAGAACTGAGGTCGGTAAAATAAGTTGATGTACATATTAAATTAAATATACTTTATGGATGGCCTTGATGTATCCACTTTTTGGACATAAGTGTTAAGTTTTTTTGTTTTATTATTCCAAAGCTGACACAGCACACACAAAAAAAAAAAAAAAAAATAGCAAAATTAACATTTGGGATAGTCCTTTACATGTCCAAGACTGTTAATCCAAAAGAAAAAAAGAGGGAGGGTTCACAGCACTCTTTTGTTGTGTTCACTTTTAGGACTTAATGGGCTTGATGTGACTTTTTTATAGCTTTCATAGCACAAAACAATAAAAATGTACTAATATTAATTAGTCACTTATGTATTACCCCTGCAGTGTAGCTAGATCCACCTGACTCAACGTCTGTAATCGGAGGATCCATCTTGCCAAGCTCAAATCTACAACAAAGTGCTTTGTCCGCCGCCTTGCTTTCCTCGTATTACTTTGTAATAGAGACATAATTATTTCTTATCATTTATTGTCACATTTCGTGCACCATGTTGCAGGGTTAAACCTCTAAAGAATATATTTGTCTCTTATTTCTGAACAGGGCTGAAGTAAGTGAAAATATTTCTTACAGATAAAGTAGAAATCAATATTGCTGTAATAATTTAAGGCACTTTTCTGGTGTTTCCACTTTTGGGATCCAATGAGCAATGTTAAACTTTCTAATGGGACCTAATTATTTAAACATAACTATGTGTAGTTAATCAACTTTAAAGCTTCCTCCGGCATAAACAGAGCAGCATTATTAAATTAGCATATGCCAACTTCTCGCTGTACCCCAACTCTACTCTCTAATCCAAATGTAATTACCCCGTGTTTCAAAAACCAATATGAGGATGGCAGGCAGTTTTAAAGCCTTCCTCAAACTCAGCAGCCCCACACAAGACTCTACAGCCCTTCATAGACAGTTTGTGTCAAAGAGCCTCGAGCCATTGAGTAGAATCAGTCAGTATAACTAAAAAATGCTGTTTTAGATTGAGTGAGGGGAACAGACAAAGTCATGTCACTGGTAACACATTTTGCATTAATTATTGTGGGGGGCCTTTCTTGAGGACCATCAGCTTTGTCAGACCGTTGTGTCAGAAAGCCTCCATGATCTGCATGATGACAAACTTGTATCCCTCACTAATAATCTGCATGCCTGAGGTGTAATGAAGTGTAATGAAGCCGCAGTTTCTGGCTGTGAGGGTGACAGCTGAGAGCTTAGTGCACCTTGTTATCATGATTTAAACAAAGGTGGAGGAGGCTGTTTGCACCCTCAGGACCTTGAGATAGATGGGACGAGAGACATTGAGGGAAAGAGAGCGATAGTGAGGGATGGAGTTAGTGCAGAGAGTATATCAGAGACAGCCTAGCTTCATTTGCATTCACTACAGACCGACACACCGAACCGAGCCCACCACCACCACCACCAACACCTCCACATCCTCCATCAGACCCCGAGGGAGCTGCTGCTGCTGTTCGGCTCACAGAGGAGACGCCCGGGCCTCCTCGACCGATGAGGCAGCATGATTTTATTAAAGTGAAACAGAGTGATGGGGAAACAAATGAGAGGCAGAGGGAGGGTGAATTTTGTTTTCATTATGCTGAGGACATCAGCTCGTCTGATCTCAGTCTACCATCTGGATGTCTCCGTGCAGCATCCTCCTCAGGGTGTTTTTTTTTTAGTTGGTTTATTCCCCTCTGATTTCATAATGTGTGCTAGAAAGAGTGCACTGTGCAAACCCCCCAATAACATGTATGGTATCCCATATAACACTCTGTCATCATTCTTTTTCAGCTACTGTCCAAAATGATTTTGATTTTGGTTGTTTCACTTCATATCCTGAAGCATAATGACTTTCATTTTTCATTCTAACGACCACGACCCCTTTTAACTCTCACAACAAAATTGTTCAACTTTTTTCAGGTAGGAGGATGGGAGGAGGGAGTTTATTGAAATAGAAAATAAGGCCAGTAAAGGCCTGGTGGGTGCTTTTAACTCCAGCAACAGCTGATTTCATTTTGATTTCTAATCACTATGTAATCTAAGATGGACTCACTTTGCTGTTTTTTTAAATATATGTCTCTAAATTGTGGATTTTTTTGTTTTCATGGAAAAATGTGTCAATAAGGGCAAAAGGTTCTACTAAAGAAAAAACAAAACAAAAACAGCTAATGTTCATAACCAAAGAAAATAAGTGTTACAAGATAGGTAAAACTAACTGGGACAAGTTAATACTAGAACCACCAACTTTCCAATCCCCCTAGAAACGCCAAGGGGGTCAATTTTTGCCCCTCTACCCCTGCCTTGCAGTGAAGTGGTTCATTTCCATTTGTTTCTGAAATAATAATGGAAACTTAAAAAAATAACTAAGAGCATTTATTTTTTTGCATTATTTTGCAAATTCATAAGTTAAATGATTCGATACAACATGTACAAAAAAAAAAAAAAAACGCTACACTCTTGGATGACAGGCAGTGTGAGTGGAAACATTGCGAACAGGTTGTGAATTCTCAAGTTGAGGAGAACATTTATTAGGCTGACTACATCAAAAATACGACAAAAATGGCAACTCAATTAAACACTTTCCAAAAAAGTCCCCTGCAGAAGAAAACAAAGAGACATAAGTCCAACATTTTAAAAAAAAACGGCTCTCTTCAGAGCCTCAACTCTAATGTGACACACGTCAGCCAGACTGCTGATTTCACACACCTTATATACTCTGCTACCTGCAGCTCTGATCACAGCCTCACTGACTTACAGGTGTGATTACCCTCACACCTGCAGACAAAGCAGGTTAGAGTAAATGAAGCAATGATTTAACAAAGGGAAAATTCCAAATAGATCTTAAAACAGAATATATTAAAAGGAAAACAGAGTCTACACGTCCCCCTTGTGCAGTATTCAGAGCCAAAACTAATTCAATTAATCTCTAATGTATTTTCAAAGTAAAATGTTAACATCCATTTACCCATTTTCTTCACACAATCACAAGACTCAGGTGCTAGAGGACTGTGCCCCTTCGTCTAGCCTTAACAATATTTCTAAATAATTCATGGCCCCATAACAAACTCACTATTGACATTATTTTAGCAGAAGAAAAGAAAAACAAATGCTGCTCTCTCTATCTCTCTGTTGAGGGTAGATACAAAGATCGAGAGGTAAGTCGAGAGTTTTGCCTTGTAGGTGTTTCATGAAGAAATTACTATAAGAATTTATAAATTACAGATTTATCACTTTAGATCCATAAATACAGAATTTCAGAGTAAAATGCAGCACCTCATGGCGAGGTGAAAAACTTTCTGATGCTCGTTGCCATGACTTGCTCCATGATTGGCCCTGTTCCATTACATTTGACACAACCTAACGGACACGCTCAGCTGTCCTCGGTGCCCTCCACACATATCAGGATTTCTGATCAAAAAATTGCCACTTTGAGACAATCAAAGAGGATGAAATGACTCTTAACACAACTCACACCACAGGATTATCAGGTAAGATCGTCTCTAAGAGCACCAGATATTAGGGCCTTTTCAGACTGATTATCTTGTGGAGAGTGCACGCTTTAGCTGACATTAGAGGTGGAGTTCTCACTGGACGGGCTGCCAGCTAAACATAGGGCTGACATAGAGAGACAGGTAACCATACATGCAACTAGGGGCCATTAAGAGTTACCAATTACCCAAACAGTCATGATTTTGGTATGTGGGAGATCCATCCTTTTTCTATACTGCTCATCCTTTTTTGGGGCTGCGGGGGGCTGGAGCCTATCCAAGCTGGCTTTAGGCAAAAGGCAGTGAGACACCATGGACCGGCTGCCAGCCTTCAGGGTAATTTGAAGTCACAAATTGACCTAATAGGTATGTTTTTGGTCAATGGGAGGGCACCAGAGTGCCTTGAGAGAAACCATGCATGCACAGGGAGAACATACTAACTCCACTTGCTGTGAGGCAAGGGCAATACTGGCAACACTACTGGGTAGCCATTTTCCCCTTTTTTTTTTTTTTTTTTTACCATTCTCATAATCTATTTTTATTTAATTTTCAATCTGTATGACTGTCAATCTTTTTTTGTGGTTAAGCTAATGTTGAATCTTTTGATCTGCTAGAAGGTCCTCATTATCTTTCAAAATAAAAGCAGGCTTTTATCAGAGCAGGATAGAGACATCTCATGGCTAAGGGCTGCATGAGTAAAAAACAAAAGCAAGACGAAGGCTGAGGCTTCACAGTAAATTTGAAGTGTTCCTATTTGGAGATCTGAAAATCGGATGATCTGTCCAGAGTGGTGCAGGAATGAGTCCAAAAATGCAGTAGTGAGTTGGCATTTTAGCACTTACAGTTCCCATGGTTGAAAGTAAATAAGATTTTAGAATAGCTTTTCTGATAAATAGCTAAAATAAGGTCTTGAATAAACACATGGTTTCATTTTGCAAAATGAATATGCTTGTGCCCCTATTTTGAATTTTAAAGCTTTATTGTGTTTTTAAAGGGTGGTTTCAAAGAAACTGCCAACTAGGACTATGAAAATTGCCAGGGACCCTACTGAAAACAGATCTGATTGTTTTTAATAAACTATAGTAATTAAACTATAGCCACAGTCATGGGCCCCAACTTGATCCGGTCATTTGCTTAAAGGGTTAGTTCGGGTTTTTAAAGTCAAGGAAGGAAGTCCAAATGCCTTTGGCACAAGTAAACATGAGTGCCAGTGAAGGACCTTGTAAGATTTGTCCCTGGGGCGGACCATAGCCGGTACATAGGAGTGCATGGTGCCACCAAAAAACTCATAATTAACCCACTTAAAGGTTAAAACTACTCAAAAACTATGTGGGCTCGACAAACTGCTACAGTAAGACTCTTTACAGTGTTTAACTTTTCCTCCACAAAGCCGCTGTGCTTACCCAAATGCGGTAGTCACACCACTTTGTTGTAGTTCCATAATAGCTTGAACAGCCTTTTATTCTCAGTGATTATGCGTATGTCTAAATAATCATGTCCACCTACAGAAATACATAGTCCCTGCACCACTCTATGAGGGTAGGAAATCCTGAGTGTTCGTCTTTTTACTAAATAAATGCACCTCTTTTTTAGATATTGTTACTGTCACAATACAGATCCCTTAGCACCGACAAAGAAAGAGCTTAAAATTAAGGTAAAGGACATACGTCATGCTTGTACATGAGCTGTCTACACCACAGGAATAAATCCATATCTGCTCCAACACTGCCCCTGGCTGGACTTGTCTCCATTACATCGTGAGTTTGTCAGACAGCATGGACACGCCTCCTCCCTTTCAGTCCAAGTCCTCTCATTCCTTTTCACTTTACATAACACTCTCCAGATCTCCAGCCACAGCTTATGTCAGATTGTTTGATTCAATAAAGTCATGAGGAATTTTTCTACTAACACACTTTGTCCTGATTTACTCCCACAAACTTCATAACACACTGTAACAGACCTCAGTTCAGCAGGTCAAACCTGGGATGCAGAGCGTAGAGAGGTGCAGAGGATCCTCCCAGTCCTCCTGCTGAACCACACTGCATCCATCCACTGCAGTAATTAAACACAGCCCACCACTGCACACAGACACACACACACATGCACTAATTGCAGGCAGGAGGCATCCCACTCATTATAGGACAAATTAAAGCAATCAATTGAAACTAGAAACCAGCAGAGAGGAATACATTCAAGGAGGCCAGATCCCTATAAAGATGGCACAGCGCTGTGTCAGCTGTATTAGCAGACAAAACCCAGTGTATTGACCAGGTCTGACGCACAATCAGCATGTTAATCAACTTCACGGGAAGCTAACAGGATGCTAAGGAGCTAAAGCCACTACATATGAAACCTCTCAGCCCGTTTACGACACAGATTTATGTTCTTTTCTGCAGCAGCAAAAATGTCTTGGCTGACATGTTGGTGCACACATCTGCAAGGCATTTCCTCGTCCAGTGCCTCTCCTGAGTTTCCTCCTCTATTTTCTCTTTTTCTCCAACAAAAACACACAACCCAGAGAGGATGAAAGTGTTGAACATCATGGAAAATGAAACAAAGTGTTGTAGGTAGAGTAAGGCTTTCTGTTTGAGAAGAACAAGCAGTGGAGAAAATGAACCCATCTGCCAAAATCAGCCTCTGCATCTCCACACGAGCCCACTAAAGGGAGAGCGAGAGTGCGAGCAGATCCAATTCCAACATTCCCGGTGTTTCTACAAACACATCATGGTCCTGTCACCAGGGAGCCCCCACCTTTCTCTTCCCCCCGCCCTCCTTTCCCCTCCTTTTCACCCAACAGCACAGCCAACTGTTGCTCCATCTCCGGGCCAGATTAGGGGAAGTGCTGGCTCCTGAAGAATGCGGGCCTGCTGCTGCCGTCGCTGCTCTCAGCTGAGGATTTATTAGGACTGGCACGGCGGCCCGGGCTTTTGGCCTCCGGCGAGCAGAAGGGAGAGGAGGAGGAGTAGAGGGAGGAGGAGGTGGACCTCTGCTGAGATATTACATGCCATTAATACAAAATATCATGGTGCCTGTTAATGGAAATGCTGCAACTTTAAACCTTGTATTTGAGTTTACGTCGGTGTTTTCCTCACTTACACAGTCACAAATGATAATCAGATGTTTGGATAGCAGATAAATATGTTTTATTGGTAAGCAAAAACAGGAGAAACAAAATTTTATGTAACTGACCAGACAAGTTTGGATTTCGATCATTTAGAGTTTCTTGTTAAATTAAAGAGTAACCTGTGCAAAAACAGAGGGATATACAGAAAGAGGGAGACTAATGCTGTAATACAGTGCCATTGAACATAAACATTTTTCAGTGTCTTTCTCCCCCAATCTCTCCTACTTCTGCATCATCACACCGCTGCATTCAGGTTTCCACTGATCAAAACAGTGCAGCAGGTCTTCTTCAGACAGTTGTCTCAGAGCCTCTGTCTTTTTTTTTTTCTTAACTTCTGACACAGACTCCAAATGTGTTTCTTTGAGCACCGACTTGATCTGAGGACAAAGTAAAAAAGCCATCTGCTAGAAAAGGTGAAAAGAGAGGATGATCACCCACTGTGTGTTTTCAGGAAAGACACTGCTTTACAGAGAGTGCGGTGTGAGCCGTGCGTTGTCTTGATGAAGAACGAAACCATTTTTCCACAGCTGTGGTCTCTTTCTTCAGACTTTTTCTCAGTTTTTCTAGAACCTATTTATTATAATTTTGATTCACCGTTGACCTTTCTGGAACCTACTCTGCCAAAGTCAAGGAGATATCAACATGGCCTTGAATTTGGACTTACTTTGTCGGCTTTCTTCATCCTTGGTTCAGTGATTTTTTTTCGAATGAACTGACTGCCATCCTGTCTCATTTTGGCACACACTTTTGTCAAGGTCAAATGTTTACTGAACTGTTTTGATCCTCCGAAGGGCAGTCTCATTATATAATAGCCTTACCTTGTATATATTCTGAAAATATGCAAAGGAATTTATGATCCTAAATAGAAATGCTCAGAGGACACAAACTTTCACGAATGCATTTGAAATGTCAACAAGTCCTTTAAAAAAATCCTAGATCTACATCCAGATTTCGATCACCACCAAATTCTAATTACTTTCTCTGTGCCATGGCCAACATTTCTTGAAAAAGTCATCCAAAGATGTTTAGAACTTATTGACTTATCTTGCTCACAGGCTGACAAATGGACAAACGCCAATAGAAAAAGAAGTCAGAGGTAATAAGCTGCAGTACTTAGAGGTTAAACAGTAAAAATGTTGAATTTTGCCTTATCATGCAGTGTTAATGCATTTTTTTTAAAGACTTTCTGGAAATGCTGCACATGATGCACAATGACCTTGACCAATGAACTCCAGAGTCTAATCAGTTCATTCTTGATTCACGTGTAGAGAGCTTTTAAAAATCCTCTGAAAGATTTTTAAGATATGTTCAAAAGTAAGAGATGAACACAAGGTGTAAAAGCTTGACCACTGAACTATTACCTCCTGAATCAAAGTAGTCCATCCCTCTGTCAGAATGAACATTTGTGCAAATTTGAAAAAAATCACCTAGATGTTTTGTTTTTATAAATATTGAATTCACAATGGAGAAATCAGCAACCTTGACCTCAAACATGTTACAACAAATAATAAACATAAGGCCCCATGACCTTCACCTTTAGCCGCCTATTATCAAAACTAAAAATAGCTCATCCTTGAGTCATGGAGGACATACAGGGGTAAAGAAAATCCTTCAAAGCATTCCTCTGAAATTGCATTCAGAAGGAATGGATGATCAACATTTCAGGATAACACTCCAATAACTAAATTATTTTTAACTTTCACACAGACATTTAAGACAATTGCCATTTTAAGCGTCATTAGCCAAACAAACTTTGCTGTACTTGATCTTTGACCTCCAAAATATAATCTTTTCATCCTTGAACCAGCATGGTCATTGTGCATAGTTAAGAAAAACAGACCTTTTTGAGTTTTCTTGTGATGGTATACTGACAAGCAAGGGACCCATTACCTAGATCACTGACCCAAAGCCTCCAAAAATCCAAATACTTCTTTCCTGAATCAAACTGAATATTTGTGCCTAATCAATAGAAAATGCCTTAAAGCATTACTGAGATACCACGCTCACAAGCAAGGGATAAGAAATAAGTACAATGTGTAAGAAAAAAAACAAAACAAAACAAAAAAATGAATCAGCAGCACACATAGAGCGGTATGATCACAGAAATTATTGAACTACAGTAGCATAAAACCAAAACAATGCCAAACTAACAAATTTACAATATACAATTTCTGCACCAAAGTCATTTCAGTAAGAATTAAACAATAGAACTGAACCTTTTTAATATTTGCACCCGGGACATTTTCCTAATAATTTCATGTCATTTCAACTTTAATATTTTCAGTAACTTGCTTCTCACACATGCACCTCAAAGTGGGAGATCATCTGTATCTGCTACTCTCACGTTTCACATCTAATCCACTTTTTGACTTTTAAAGTCACACAAAACTCCTTAATTTCTTCCAGTTTTTAGGGAAAATTCTGGTTTAGGGAGATTATTTTTACGCCCTTCTGTGATACCTTTGCATTAAGATCAGGTGAGCTGGTGTTTGAATTCAACAGGACATTTTCTGGAAAATTAAGAGTGAGAAAGAAGCAGGCTGCCATTACAATGACAGTGACTGCATGTGCTTTGGTTCAGGCTAGGGTGATGGCTGGGTAGTGCATGCAGAAGCAGAGGACTCTTATATGGTGATCTGTTTGGTTGGCGTCTTTAAGACATGTATGAAAACATTAACATAACAACACAAACATATCAGTGGCTGGCACAATAATGACAAAGTGAGCAGTAAAGGTACAAATCAGTTTGAGTGAAATCATCAGCCTCTCCACCCTCTCACACTGAATATTCCAGATAATTAGGATGAAAATGTGTAAACATGGAAAGTTGCTTTAAGATACAACATGAAAGCACTCAGAGAGCTCAAACCTCCACCAAGGTAGCTCAAATATTGCTGTTAAGTCTATAAGCAATAGTTCAGTGATGAAGTTACCATCACAAAACGATTCCTTGACCCTGAAAACCCACACCTAGCACTTAGCATCATGTTATTATCATTATTAGTTAGACAGTTATTAAGCAAAAAACAATTGTTTGCTAATGCTTCGTTTATCTGGATCACCACCACAATCTAATAATTTTTAAGTTGGGCCATCACCGACATCTCCTGAAAATTTCAGCAAAATCCGCCCAGTAGTTTTTATGTAATCCTGCTTGAAAAAAACAACAGACAAACATACAAAAACATAACCTCCTTGGCGGGGGTAACCAGAATGTTGGTTGGCTAGTTGGATGCTTTGTTGTCTAATTGGTTGGTAGCTCTACTAGACATAAGGTGGTCAGTTGGTTTGTTCATTTGGCCTGTTGGTTGAGAAGGTGGTTGTTTGACTGGATGGTTGGTTGAATTTTGCAGGTTGGTTCAAAGCTCATTGGTTGGTTTATTGGGTGGCTGGTCAACTGTTGCTTGGCCATTGACTGGATGTCCAGATGCCTTTTTACAGGTTGGTTGTATGTTTCTTGGATGTTCGCCGGATGTATGTATGAGTCTTTTCAAGTTGGTTGGTTAGTTGTTTGGTCTGCAGGCTGGCATGTGGGTTTGTTGGCTGGTGGTTCATTTTGGTTGTTTGACTTATTGGTTTGTTGGCTAATTGTTTGTTTGGTTGATTGGTTGGATCAAAGTTGAGTAGTTGGTTGACTGGTTGGCTGGTTGATGGTTGCTTGGCCATTAACTAGATGGCTAGATGCCTCTTTACAGATTGGTTGCCTCTTTACAGGTCAGTTGGCTGTTTCTCTGCTGTTTGCAGGATGTATGGAGTCTTTTCAAGTTGGTTGATTTGCTGATTGATAGGTAGGTTGGATTGTTGGCTTTGGTTGCTTGACTTATTGGTTTGTTGGTTAATTGTTGGTTGGTTGATTGATTAGTTTGTATGTTGTTTGGTTGGTTGGAAGTTTGGTTGGCTGGTTGATATAATGAATGTTTTCTTTGGTTGAGTAGCTGGATGGCTGGCTTGTTGGTTGGTTGGTTGGATGGTTGGTAAATTCGTGTAAGGTTGGTAGGATGATTTATTGTAGGTTTATTGTTCGGCTTGTTGTTTGTTGGATGGTCTGATATCTTTTTCCAGGTTTGTTTGCTCAATAGCTGGTTGGTTTACAGGCTGGCTTGTTGGCTGATTAATAGTTAGTTTATTCGTGGTTGGGTGGTTGGCTGTTTTGTTTGTTTGGTTATGGTTGGTTGGTTGGTGTATGCAGCTGTTCGGCCAAAGTTCTTGTAACAAAACAGATATTTCCTCAAGGTTGTCTTGATATATAGTCTACAATACAACAGATGGACTTCTTTAACAGATGGTAAACCTTGACCTCCCATGAGAGATCATCACAATAAGCCTGCAAAACAGGTCAAAAAATATATTCTAGTTTTTTTAAATTGTTTATACTTTAGGTTTAAAACTTCACTCTAAAATGCATTTGTGTATTTTCAGTGGATGAATCCTCCTCTGAGTTGCTGATCACGATGACTCTAAACAAATGTAGTAGTGAACATTAAGCAGGCGGCTGTTATGTATGAATTTAAATGGACACTGTCTGAACAGCAATAACAAAACAATTACACCAACAACAGCAACAAGATGTGAGCAGTGATGTGTATCCAGGCCGAGCGGCTCGGAGATACACGGCTAATGCAGCGGCCTGGATCCAGCCTGCACACATCGATCAGATTGACAACCGAGAGGCCATGTCACGAACGATAAGGCTGTTTTTTTTATATGGTGGTGAGGGAGAAGAGCATCTATTAGGGCGAAGGGAAGAGGAAGACACATGTGAAGCTGCAACATGACGATGGGGGGAGGAGGAAGAGCATGTTCTGAATAAGCAAAGACACACAGAGGTCACCTTTTCTTTCACCTTGGAGGCCGCCATCACGCTGTAGATGAACAAAGAGCACAGAAACCATCAGCTTTTTTAGTCTAGCTGGTGCAAATATGGACTTCTATTTCCTCAGTGATCTGGTTAATATGTGATGATATGTGATGTCTGATTGAAAACAACTATGATGAGAGACACTTGTGAGGCCGTCCCATGTGCATAATACATCATAGAGTGGTTCTGTAATAGTCTATTGTTTGAATAAATTAGCTTAAAATGTATTAATCATTCACACTCCTCATTAAGAAGCAGTCATAACTGTGATATTTCAATGAGCTACTTGAGGAATTAATCATCATGCTGTTTAAGCCGTCATCACTTATCTTACAGCACCACCTACTGGACTTAGTCAGAAATACATGTGAGACGAAGCAGAGAATAGTGGCGTGTCCTTCAGTGTCTTTGCAGTTCATCCTTTATGATGCATACATTATCAGAGGAGGACCTGAGGTGATATTGATGCACATGGTTACGCTGCCTTTATGTCTGTATGAGAAGCTATAAAAAGCCTCTTTATGAGACTTATACTGTAGGCTCACCAGATAGTGATGTACTTGTTCAACTATATGAGGTCAGTTCAACAGAATAATCTGTCATATATTGATATAATATGATTCTGTGCTGCTACAATTCAATTCAACACTTTGGTTTAAATGTATTGATTACTACAATGTGTGTTAAAAGGCATTCATTTTCACAACTTGTTTACCCAAAGCTGCTACATTACAAATGAATCATAACCATTTAAAAATGTACACATACACCAATAGGGCAGCACAGTGGCACAGCAGGTAGTGTACATGCCTCACAGTAAGACAGTTGCTGGTTCAAATCCCATGTCTGTCAGGGCCTTTCTGTGTGGGGTTTGCATGTTCCCCCTGTGCATGTATGGGTTCTCTCAAGGCACCCTGGCTTCCTCCCACAGACCAAAGACGAGCTCATTTGATGGTGACTCCGACTTGCCCTAAGGTTTGATTGTGAGCGTGAATGGTTGTTCATCTCTTTATGTGGCCCTGTGATTGGCTGACAACTGGTTCAGGTCACACCCTGCCTCTTGCCCAATGTCAGTTGGGCCCTTGTCCCCCAAAAGGATAAGCACTACAGATGGATGGACATTCATTCATTCATTCATCCCAGCTGTCATTGGGCGAGAGGCGGGGTACACCCTGAACCTGTTGCCAGTCGATTGCAGGGCAGCATGGAGAGACAGACAACCAGTCACGCTCACACTCATACCTAAGGGCAATCTAGAGTCACCAATCAACCTAATGAGCAGGTTTTTGGTCTGTGGGAGGAAGGTGGAGTGCCCAGAGAGAACCCACGCATGCACGGGAAGAACATGCAAAATTCACACAGAAAGGCTCTGCCCGACCCGGAGATCGAACCAGTGACCTTCTTGCTGTGAGGCACATGCACTACCTGGTGTACTACCGTGCCGCCCATGGATGGACATATACTAATAAAATACATATTGAAATAGATGGTACTGTATTTTCATTGTGATGTGTTAAATCAGTGGTTCCCAAACTTTTCACAGCCTGTACCCCTTCAGACACTCGACCTCCAGCCATGTACCCCCTACTCTCTCGCACTTATAGCAGCTAGAAAAAGAAATGTGTCTGTAAGCCTGCCGCCACCCCCACCTTCCACATTTAACATGCATAACATACAAAAAAAAATCTCTTCAAGTGAGTCATTTCTTACAAAATACATTTATTTACCAGCAATTTCAGTGGGTAACACCAGTTCACTTTAGGAAAAAGAAATGTACATTTCTGGCACATTAATTCATTAATGAACTTGAAACTGTAAAGTACAAACTCACCACAGCTCTAACGAGAAGGGTGTCTGACTGAACTTATGTTACTATAAGAATCTTAGACGATTCATGACAGATTTCCTTCTCCAAGATGCCTCACCAATCCAGCCTCCAGGCCCTCTGCCAACACTTCAGGCCTTTATCAAAGCTCACCATACAAACATTTGCCAGTTTGAACTTTAACTACTGAAACAACTGATTGAAACCTGACAGGTATTCACGTACCCCCTACATCACTTCACGTACCCCTGGGGGTACGAGTACCCCAGTTTGAGAATCACTGTGTTAAATAAAGCATTTAATGGGTCAATAGACATATCACTTTTTGTTTTGTGTTTTTAGATTATTTGTGGTAACCCAAGTTTAGTTAAGTTAGGTTGAGTTAGTTAAGTTCAGTTGTTTGGTTAATTGGTTTATTGGTTAGGAATTTAGTTTTTTAATCAAGTTAGTTGTTGATTTGGTTGGTTCATCAGTTGAAATAGGGGTTGGTCTGTTGGTAAGCTGGTTATTTGTTAAATCAATTGACTGACTAATTGATTAGTTGGTTTGTTTAATTGATTTTTTGGATGGTTGGCTGATTAATCAACTAATTAATTGGCTGGTTGGTTGATCTGTTATGTTGTGAGGGGGAAATCGTTGGTCGATTAGCTGGTTTGTTGATTGGTTAGTTGGTTGGTAGGTAGGTTGGTTAGTTTGTCTGTTTATCTTGGAAGGCTGGCTGGTTTGTCAGTAAGTTTGTTGGCTAGTCTGTAAACTGCTGGATATGGCTGTTTGGTTGTTTTGTTGGTTAGTTGATAGTCCTTTGGTGTTGGTTAGCTGGCTGGTTGATCAATTAGTCAATTGATTGGTCTCTTGGTTGGATGGTTTGTTGGCTGGTGGGTTAGTTAGTAAGTTGGTTTATTGATTGGTTGGTTGGTTGGTGGGTTTATTGGGTGGTTCATATTAAGTCGTGCAATGGTTTGTTGGTCATTATGTTGGTTTGCTTACTGGTTGAGTCAGTTTTTAGTTGGTTGATTGATTAGTTAGTAGGTTGGCTAATTTGTTTGTCAGTTTGTTGTGGTTGGTCAGTTGTTTGATTGGTTGTACTGTTGATAAGTTATTTCAGAGGTTCTATATGCTAATCTTTGGTCAGTCTGTTGATTTATTGGTTGGTTGCTTAATATCCAATCTGTTTATTGGTCAGTTGAATGGTTATTTGATTGTTTTGTTGGCTGGTCGGTAATTAATTGGTTTGGTTGGTTAGTTGGATGGTTGCATGCCTCCCTCTGCCAACTGGCAGGATGGCTTGCTGGTTGGCTTTGGGTTTGACCTGTTGATTGGTCATTTGGTTTATTCAGACAAAATAAAAGGAGGAAGTCATGCACTTTGAGCAATGTTTTGTTTTAGTTTAGATTTTAGTTTTGAGAGAAAAAGGTCAAAATGTCAAGAATGAAGAATTACAGTTGTGATGTTTTTTTTTCTCCAAACATTTCAACTTGTGTTATTTCCACTTTTTCTAAGTATTTCAACTTGTCAGTGTCATTTTTAATGTTTTTCTCAACATCTCATAATTTGTCTTTCAAGTACAATGTTTTTCTTCAGCATCTTAACCTTTTTCCTGAATTGGATTTTTTTTTCTCTGACATTTTAACTTTTCACCCAGTATTGCTCTGTTTTTCTCAACATTTTGACATTTTCTCTCAGTGTTTCTTATATCATCATTTAACCCTTTCCCTTGGAAAATTACACTATTTTACTATTTGTACTTTTCTATCAACATAATGACTTTTTCCCTTTTGCCTCTCAAAATTGTCAATTCTCTCACAATATTTGAACCGTTTTTTGCAACGTTTTGGCTTTTCCCATATATTCTAACTTAAATTCTTAAGATTTTAACTTTTTTTTCCTGTCATTATGACTTTTTTTCTTTTAACATGCACCATTTTTTAACAACAAAAATTTTAATTGAACATTTCAATTGAAGGAAGTCCGGCCTTTGGTGCTTTGACTCAACATAAATGGGACAACTTATGAGTATAAATATTATGCAAGACCAATCTGGGAATCTAAGTCCAGTGAGACAGTAAGACATTGTTGTGCAAGTGTTTCTAATCCAGTGGATGAGTTTTACAGAACTAAATCACACCTGGAAAGGGGCCTTACTGGGTCTTTCAGGGGCTCAGACATTTCTTTGTGTGGTCCTGCTTGGTGATATCCATGATGATCACTCAAAACAGACCCAACACGGCTGCATTAACTTGTTAACGTAATTGAGTCATTAATGACTGTCACCCATCATAGCAAAATGACAATTATTAGAAGTTTGCTCATTTTAATATTATTTATTGATCTTTTATTACCTCCACCAAGGAGGTTATGTTTTTGCCAGCGAATATTTGTTTGTTTGTCTGTTTGTTTCTTTGTTCGTCAGCAAGATTATGCAAACACTACTGGATGGAGTTTGCTGAAATTGGTTGGTAATTTTGAGCAATGATGTTGGTGATGGCCCACCTTAGAAAGAATTAGATTGTGGTGGTGATCCAGATAACCGTCATTGGCGAACAATCATTTTTGCTCAATAACTGTCTAACTAATAACAATATCAACATGATCCCAGCACTAGCTGTTGGTTTTAAGGGTCAAGGAATCACATTATGATGGTAACTTTATCATGGAACTGTCGCTTATAGATGTAACAGCAATATGTGAGCTAGCTTGGTGGAGGTTTGTGCTCTCCTAGTGCGTTCTTGTTAACTATTAAAAGTATGGGTGCAAAAAGTTGGCTCAATTTTAGGATAAAAGAAAATGAGCTTGCAGAGTTTATAGCTATTTGAATAACAACACTGCATTGTAATTTTTACCTTATTAAACTTTTTTAAATGTTTAAATTTTGAGTTTTATTTTCATGAAAAAAAAAACACATTTTAGCTTTTTTTTTTAGCTCACGGTTTCTTTTTTTTTAATGTTGTTTTAAATTCCCTTGGTTGTGATTATTTGTGATTCATTGATTCTTTAAATAAATGCTTTATCCTGGTGTGATTTGTTCTTTTTTGCTTCATTATTGTGCTCTGATGTATTGTGTGAAGCATTCTGAATTGCCTCAGTGCTGACAGGTGCTATACAGATATGCTTTCCTCGCTTTGCATAACAGTAAAAGTTACAGTCTGACCAAGATCCAAAAACACGTTCAACCCAGAAGCCTTGATTTTACAGGCTGCTGTCATATTTTTATGGAGTGAAGCATTATGGGTCCACATTTTTCCAGATTTGTTCAAAAGAGACCACAACACAGGACTTAAGATAGTTTGTAAGGAGTGTGCAATCTGTTCTGAGGCCTTTGCACGCAAAAGAACAGGCAGCCGTAAAGCATGTTCATGAGTCTAATAAAGCAGAAGAAAAGGACATCAGCAGGTTCACAGGAGTGTCATCAGGGACACAGTTGTTCATTCTGTGGAAAGTGTACTAAAATCAAATGAACTGAACTAGAGTTCAAACTCATTTCATTATTCACACGTAGGGAAAACAAAAGCTTCCTCTGATTCATCTACAAGAACATACACATTTTCATACACATGGGCAAAGACGTTTCTTGCAGTGAACCTTGGCAGCTCCAGTAAGACATGAGAGGAGGCAGCAGCTGGCACAGTGTTCAGAGAGAGGCAGGCAGAAAGATGACGGGGGATATACGGAGTCTGTCAGAAGCAATGTCAGGGCACGGCTCTCCTCATCTGCTCTCTGCCGAGCTCCATTCATCTTGGCAGATAGCAATTTATATGTCAAGTTAACCTCCCTCCAAAGACTTGGCTCCGATGTCTGACTGGGGCAGAACAACTCCTCTGACAATTCGATGGTGCAATAACACAATTACAGGGCAGTGAATAGAGCGGGGAACAGCTCTAACAGCCGCACTACATTAACCTCCTTTCACCACAACGGCTGACTTCATACTCACATACAGACACTGTGCTATGGCAAGGCAGAAAACACAAGCTCTTAACAGAACCAGGTCAAAGGACTGACGTTAAATGTTTAAAGAGGCTCACAGGCTGGAATGTAAGAAAAGGTCTGCTTCTGTCACATCAGATTCTGGTATCAGTGCCATAAGGTCATGATAACAGGTCATCATGATGGGCCCTTGGGCTCCTGAGTGAAGGGGCCTACATATGTACACAACGTATGCACACACACGTTGGTGACAATTTATATCAACAGTATGACAACATGTGTTAAAGAGAAAGATAGATAACAGACAGATTTTACCCTTTACCTGACCAAAGTCTTTTCACACTTTCAAGCCAAAACAGAAGAAATGACATTAAGTGTGGTTACCTCTGCCAAGGAGGTTATGTTTCTGCCAGCGTATGTTTGTCTGTTTGTTTGTTTGATTACGCAAAAGCTACTGGATGAATTTGCTAATTTTCAGGAGATGTTGGTAATGGCCCACCTTAGAAATGAGATTAGATTTTGGTGGTGATATGTATTTTTGTCTAGATGCAAAAAAAATCCCAAATTTTTAAAAAATCCCATAAGTTAACACTGGGCAGAATATTAATAAAATCATATCTCTATCATTTTTTTCAACAGATTTGCTTCCAATTTTACAGGATAATATGGGGTCCATGTCTCTATCATCAAGTTAAATTTCAGTTGGATCCGATTCAGACTGACATCACAAAAAAACATTGAACCTTATAATGGGAAGTCCCATTGACAACATTCAATAATTCATATAAAATCAAAACATGAAGTGATGTTCCCAAAACTTGTTGTGTTCACTCAGGATAACAATCTCCATGTATGTGCTGAGTTTGGTCCAGATCCTGGCTCTATTCTGGATCTGGTGATCCAGAATTTTATCTTTTATTCTGTCTAAAATAGTAGTTATGTCTCCTTGTTAATTGGCTGTAGCGCAGCAGAAGCAAGAACAGGGCAGAGGAGACATCAGAGACACCAGTAGTTAGTTTGTTTGTCTTATTTAATTAATGGAAGTACATTTAACTGATATTTGTTAAAGAAATCTAAAAATGAACTATGTGCCTGAATGGGGCAGATTTCTCTCATTTAATTTGTCATGCCGCAGGAAACCCATTGTGTATGGCGCGCACTACTTTGTTTTAAGATCATAGATTAAGATTATTTCAATTTAATTTGGTTTAAATGTTATGTTTAAAATACTGCCACATTTAATTTAAAACATTACCTAACAAATGACTAACCAGTTTATTTCATAGGTAGAGGATTTCAATATGTTTGTTTATTTTCTGTCCCATGAATGATGTAAAATTGATAAGTCAGTTATTGGTTTTTGTTCACTCTTTGATGTTATTCTTTTGAAGAAAAATAAAGGAAAAGAAAAACTTCAAGAAACAAAGAATTGAGTTGTCCTGTGTCCTCTGGTGTCGCCTCCAGCCTTTAAGTTCAGGTAGATCTGCAGTTAACCCTTAAAGAACTTGACACACACAGTCAAACAGAGCCTTGCTCCCCAATGTGAAGTCTGGGACCCCTGGGGAGGGGTGCACCAGAGGATCTCAGGAGGGAAAAAGGCTCCATGAGCTTTGAGGCTGTCAAAAATTGGTTTGAAAACTAAAACAACGAAAGCACAGTAATACCAAGGTAAAATATGCAATTTTTTTTGTCAATTACAACTGTCTCTGTGTCAGACTAGGTGACCACTGTCACATCCCCTGGTTAAGCTACCCCTTTTATTTCCGCCTCATGTTTCTTGTCTTGTCATTTCCTGTTTTATTTTCATGATCACTTACCTTGTGTTTCCTCTCCAGATCACTCCCTCCTGCCCTCCCCTACCTGTGCTCCTCGTTCATCTGATCCATGTGTTTCACCTGCGATGATTGTCTGAGTGTGTTCACCTGGTGATCTCTGGTTGTTGGGCCCTTCCTCATGTATTTAAGCCATTCACTCCCTGTCTTCTGTGCGAGATTGTGTTGTTTCCCTTGAGTGCATCCTTTTGAGTGTTTTTCTGTCTGACTCCTCGTGTTTCCTGACCAGCTTTCTGATTCTCCTTTCCTGATTTTTTGCCTGCCAATTTTTGTACCTTTGCCTGATCTTTTGAACTCCTGTGTACCGAACCTTGTTCTGATTAAATGGACTGAAACTTGCCTCTGAGTCTGAGTCTGCTTTTGGTTCCTTTTGGCAATCATTACAACCACAGAGCCACAGAATCATGCCGTGATTTGCCAACATGCATGACAGACAACAAAAAGTGAAAAAACAGACTGCATATAATGATGGAAGACAGAGGACAGATACTGAGGACAGCAAACAAACAAACTGTATTTAGAGCAGTCATTATCAAATGATGCCATCACAGTGCTTTTAATTTTTTTGTATATGCATTTAGACGGTGGTAAGACACATGCTAGAGTCTTATTTGTGGATTTTTCATCAGCATTTAACACAATCTACCCATGTATTTTAGCAGAAAGACCGGCAAATAATTTTAAGTTGGACTCCACATTGATAAAGTGGATTTTAGACTTTCTTTGTGGTGGACCACAAATGGTAAGAGCGGGGGACGCTACACTAAAGCTGCTTGTCACATCTATTGAAACACTGTGAAGCAGTGTTCTGTCACCACTCTTATATATTTTATATACTGACTGTTGTCGCAGTGTTCACCCTGGGAGACGTATAATTAAATTCTCAGATGATACTGCCATAGTTAACTTACTGAAGCAGGATGAAATTGGGCATGGACCAGTGTTAAGTGAATTTGTGAGCTGGTGTGAGGCGTCACATTTACAGTTAAATATATCAAAGACCAAAGAGCTGGTCTTTGATTTTAGACGTGAGCCTCCCCTACACACCCCATCTTTGATAAAGGGAGAAACAATAGAGGTGGTAACAGAGTACAAATATCTTGATCTTATTATCGACCGTAAATTATCCTGGGATCAGTGTGCAGATGCTATTTTTAAAAAGGGTCAGCAGCGCATGTACTTTCTTAAGAAGCTCTCCAATATTTCTCTTTTACATTAATTGAACATGCTAGATTGCCTTGTGATTGGCGACTGGTTCAGAGTGTACCCCGTCTCTCACCCAATGTCAGCTTGGATAGGCTCCAGCCTCCCGCTTATCCCGCTGGAGGCTCCATAGATAATGGAGGGATGAACATAGCATTCTAGTCGTGGACTTGTGTTGCGGGCAGGCCTTTTGTTGTTTTCATTATGACAGTACATGAGATGAAATGACCCATTTTTCCAAAACTCTAAGAATGTCAAGTTGGACTGTAATCATGCACGAATCGAGCAGTCTGACCTCAGCACAAGTGTTTTCTCTCTGTTATAGTTTTTGCACTCAACCACGCAGGCCAATTTTACCTTGATTTAATCAATGAAAGCGAGGGTGGGAGATATGGCCCAATCAATAAAATCCCTGCTTTTTTCCAAATAAACAACAATTTCCAATTTAATCTTTTTTCCACTTAAATAAAATAAATAGACATTAAACAAAGAAAGTTTTGTTTTAATTTATTAAAATAAGTTTTTAAAAGAGTACATTTATTATCCTTTTTTTAATTTAAAGTACATGCTGTTATTATTGTGCACAACATAGTTTGGGCGTACAAGTAGGTGGGCTTGTCCTCACTGGCACTAAAAGCTGTTCTATTTTCATAAAAAACAGAAAAACTGACTCTTATCATTACCTAATTTTGTTACAAACACAATAATACATTCCTAGAAAAGTGTTCCTGCAAAAAATGGTGGGAAAAAAAGTGGGTTTTTTTCAGTATTTCTATTACAAACATTGCATCAACTCTCTAGTATTTGTTGTTCTGAATCCACTGAAACGAAATGTGGGAAAAATTGTTAAATATTATTCCATTCACACTTGTAGAAAAACCCTGAAATTATCCTGAAGGTGAGCTGAATGTGTGAACACAAATATCAAGGTTTTTCTCCCTGGAAATACCCTGAAAAATAGCTGCTGTGCTGGTATTTTCCCCTTTCCCTACTCCTTTACTGACTGACATGAAAACTGAAATGGACAGTCCTGCTGTGAGGGGCAGACTCTCAAGGTCAGGGAAACATCCAGGTAGGTCACACGAGGCCCATTTGCTTTAAGGGTTCACATTTTTGGTGTTCAGATACGATCTTCTGCCTTCGTTATTACCTCTGCCAAGGAGGCTATGTTTTTGGTCCTGTATGTTTGTTTGCCTGTTTGTTTGTCTGTTAGCAAGATTACACAAAAACTATTAGACGTATACTTTGCTGAAATTTTCAGGAGTTGTTGGTAATGGCCCAACTTAAAAATTATTAGATTTGATAATGTTTGCTCAATAACTGTCTGACTAACAATGATATCAACATGATTTCGAGTGCTAAGTGTGGGATTTCAGGGTCAAAGAATCATATTACGATGATAACTTTATCATAGAACTATTGCTTATAGATGTAACAGCAACATGTGAGCTACCTTGGCGGAGGTTTGCGCTCTCCAAGTGCTTTCTAGTTTAAGCTGCTGTTGTCTTTGCCCAGAGAACTACCGTTTACTGGATATCTTCTTCTTTTTGGACCACTCTCTGTAAACCCTAAAGATGTTCTTGTTTTAAAATCCCAGTAGATCCGACGTTTCTGAAATACTGACACCAGCCAGACATGTTAAAAGTGACTTACGCCACCTTTCTTTTCCACTCTAGTGCTGGTTTTGAACTTCAGCCAGTCGTCTCAACCATGTAAACACACCAGAATTGATTGTTGCCATGTGACTGGCTGATGAACTATTTGCATTACTGAGCAATGCAACGAGTATATCTAATAAAGTGGCTGGTGAGCATAGGTTTCAAGCTATCAATTTCAATAAAGCATAATAATGCCATTTTAACAGATAAGTCAAAGTACAACTCCTGTCTTTCTCCTTTGTCATTTAGCTTTGTAATAAAATGTATTGGTGGTAACTCAAAGACAATGGACGATGGCTTCAGCAACCTACATGGCTGCTGGATCCTGGGGAAAGCTTTTGCATTTTTACCCCTCGTGTTGTTTTACAAGTCTCAGTCTACATGAGGGCCATGTGCTGCCCACATCAGTATGACTTGCAAGTCATTTTCAAATAGCAACAACTTGTTAGCATAGAGAAACCCTGATAGAATCGGTCCTGAAGGAAATTTCATCTGAGCTACCAAAACAACCTAATGTATGAAGACCGAACACATTAAAATGTTCAAAATAAAATATAAAGGTTGCCCTTTAATATTCTTCAAGAATAAGTTATAGTTTTGATATGTCCAAGAAATATGTAAATAAATACGGATTTGATTGCTTATGTTAAATGCTCGTAAATAACATAACCAAACGCAAATGATCAACAACAAAAAAAAAACAAAAACAGAAATGTATGCAAGATTTACTCACATCACTACTTTTTGCATTTGAGTTTAGAAATATAGATGTTGGCATGATATAAATAATCTATCCATTGTTGTTATTCTGAAATGATCCAACAGTTTGTGGCAGTTTGGCCCACTGGCAATGAGATTAAATTCAATATGGTCTTCTCAGTCAATTAGCTGCCCCTAATATGCATACAGGACCACACATTCCCCCTTCTTGTTGCATGTTGGGTAAACCAACAGCTAACAATCAACTTGAAATAACTTTTGAATAATATGAACCAAAAAATTCATTTATCTTGTTAAAATTTCGTAGACACTTTTATACTTAAGGTGTATCAGCAAAAACACATCAGTTAACTTAACTTAATCTTTTTAACATAATAGTCAAGAGCAGGGATGGGTGCCATATGCAGTCCTGCAGCTCAGTAAGATTGCTAACATGAAGGAAACCTGACAGAATCCACCGAAAATCATTTAAACTGAGATACTAAAATGATCCAGTGCATGAACAGGGATATGTAACTGAGGTGCTTCTGCATAATCTACATCGTTGGTGAGTTTTTTTTTAAGTAATTAAAAACTTTGCTATAATTGTTTTTTGTTAATCTCCTTTTATGTATTAGTTAACACTTTATTTGGAAAATGGTAAAGGTAACATATTTGTTCTTTGAAAAATGGTGAACAGCCATTGATTTGTTGCATTTAACAAGAAGCTTAAAATGCTTTATTGGCTGTAATTCGGGGTGAGGTTAATTTAACTATGCATTATTATTTTTGTTTGTGTTATATGAGAATAAGTTTGAGAATATGATTTTTTTTTACAAATACTTTTCATTTGCTTTTCTTAATTTATGTTTTTATTTTTTTTTCCCATCAAGAGCATTTGAAACTTTGTGGACAGTAAAAAACACAGTATCATGTGGCCCTTTTTGTAATCAAAATTGCCAGTCCCTAATATACAAATAAAATTATCAGCCTGTGTTGTGACTTTAAGTTGACCAAAATGATTTAAAAGGATAATTAATACTTTTTTAATCCACTGGGTGCCATCTCCACCACTAGGTGGAGCCATTGGAGCAGATGACATCCGGTCTGCCGTTAATACGGAACAGAAGAAGCTGATGACGTCAGCTGTCGTCTGTAACGTCAAAATGTCTGAACGAGTAGCTTAGCCTGAAGGATAAAAGCTTATTTTTGTTTTTTGATTTATTTTAGCCTTTATTTCGTTTAGTGACTTGGATATCGTATTAGATGGGGACCAAGCGCTTACCATGAAACTCCGGCTGCAGAATGACAGGTGAGATAAAGCTTTAAAATAAAAAACATTAAAGTGACAGAAAAACATCTGCTAGCTGCTAATGCTAACTAAACGACAGTTTGCTGCAACAGAAGCAGCAGTTCATTCAAATATGACTGAAGAGGACGATGGAGGAGTTAGTCTGTGGCAATCACGTTAAAAAACGTACCATACCGCCCGTATAAATCCGAAACTAAAATGCCAATGAACCAACCCTAAGCTAGCCGGATAAATAAGCAGGTATGTCACGTAAGCCGAGGCAAAACAACTCATACAGTGCTGTCATCAGTGCTCCTCTGTTTATTTGTTTGTTTGTTTTAAGGCTCTTTTACTTAAACATGTCGCTCTATTGTTGGATTTTAAGTCAGCGTGAAACTTTTGTGTCCTTAAAGGAGTGAGCACACTTTTCTGTGTCGTTTAAAAAGACAACAGCTGATAGAGATGCATCCTCCAGTTTCAAAGTAAAGTAAAATTAAAAAGTTAAGTTTGTGATTATAATTGATCTTAATCAGGGATGAGCAGCTTTGATAATGAAGCAGGCCACAAAAAATACTACTTACATTAATAGAAGGCCAAGTTGTTTAAAATTATAGGACACATACATAGGCTGCTTTCAAGCTCAGTGGTAAATAATAATGTTTCAGCCTATTTAAGCTTCTGCTTTAGTGCATTGAACTATTTACCAGTTTTTAATGTGAGTAACATTTTCTGTTCTCAGGTGCATTTTTAAAGTAGGAACAACCTCAGCTGTTTAAACATTAACTATATAAACTAATTTCAATATACTTTAAATTATTGCATTTTAATATAGGTGAACTGACTTTTGGGCCTGCTAAATGAGGTGGAGGCCCACATTTGTCCCCCGGGCCACCAGTTGCCCATCCCTAATCGAAATTATACAATTTAACCAAAGTAACCACAAAGTACATATAGATATATAATGTCTCTGTTGATGGATTTTGCACTTTCCGATAGGTAAAGTTTTGTTAGCTGCACAATATTTGAGCAAATAAATTAAAGGGCTCAAATTGTATTCTTCATTAACAATTTGCTTTGATATCTGCTGAATAACATGAGGAAGTGAGTTTTGAAACAGCATGTTGTTTCATTAAAGTGTATGGTTGAATTATTGTGAAACTAAAAATATTGTGACAACAGGAATTGATGTTTTGATCATTTTAGTTTTACTCTAACTTAGTGCTTAGATGCTGTGATAAATGTCCAGAAGTGTGTTATTTCACTCTAAGCGAGGATGCACAATATTAGAACAATATTGGTTTTGGCGCGTAATTGCCAAAAAAGTTGATTATCAGAATTGGACAGCAGAATTGAAAATGTTGACCAATATTTTGCCATACTTATTGACCATAAATCAAGCACATTTTTTGTGGTATTTGCAAAATGTACAGATGCACCATTCTGGCTTCCCTCATCATCACTTATTTTCTCTTCTTTAAATAAGAAGTATAATTTTTAAAAAACAAAATGTTGTTTTTCTTGCTTCACATCTGTTTCTAACGCAAAAAGACTGTCACGATGAAAGGAACTGGTTAGTTTTATTAAAGTGGAATTTTTGTTTTGTGCTCTTGACAAAAACTATTGATTTTAATATTGGCACTAGTTAGTTCAGAAATATTGAATATTGACAAGAATCCAATACAGTGCATCCCAGCTCAGAGCAAAATTGAATGTACTGAATTGAACATTTTCTCACAAAAGAACAAATTCACAATATGACCTCTCAACACAGTAACACTCCCATCCTTGATACTCTATCAGTCTTTACTTATACAGTGCCCGTGCAAATTAATGTTTATTTCAATACACCACTCACATTTTATTGTTTATGTATATTATGTTTATTTATCTATATTGTGCTTTTTTGTTATTTACTCCTTGAATATGTCATTTTTTATTAATGTGTTATGTAATTAACGTGTAATAGAAAGTCACCATATTACCTCCATAAGAGATGTTCGTATTTTGTAATATTTTCATTGATAATATATTTATTTACTTATTTAAGACCAATACAGTATTCTCCTTTAGATTGTAAGGTTTGGATTTAATGAGGTTACCAAAGTACTAGAACATTTTATCTTTTTGCAATTGTAGTAGCTCTTGGAATAATTTACAAATATTTCTGGCAAACTCTGGAATATTGTGTGTGAATGTTTTTATGTAGCTGGGACAGTGTGCAGGAGTATTCATGCCATGTTCTGAGGACTTGAATGTTTCCGTCTTTCATCAAACTTTATCCTTGAGGTTTTTTTTTATTATTATTTTTTCTATAGAATTTCAGTTTTGTTTGTGTGTTTGAGTTCGTTTGATTGATAGTCTTAAAAGTCCAGTTATATCAAAGATAATACTCTAATCTTAATCAAATAAAAACATTTGTGGCAGTTTGTCTCCCTGATAAACACAATATATAGTAGTCCAAAAGCAAATACAGTAGCAAAACTTTTTACAGTTTGTGATTTGCTTTCTTACTTAATTTGAAGTCATCTTTTTCTCATTCTTGTTTGTGTAGCACCAATTCATGTTAATTTTTATCCAGTAATGATGGGCAATACCAGACTTTTTCAAACCCATCTTATACCAATACTTTTTGCTTTAATTTTTTCTGATATCGGTACCAATCATCTCCTACAGTGTGTACATAATTGTAAATTAATTTTTGATGTTTTTCATTGACCAAAAGCACATAAAAGAAACATGTCATCCAGACTCTAGACCATCTGATCTTAAAATCAGTTTAGTTTAAAAGCTTGTTTGTAAAGAAAATACATTTAACAGATATTCCACCATTCAATTCTTAAGTGAAGTGCTTGTTTGGATGGTTTGATATTTATTGCATAAACACAAATATAAACGAAACAGCTATGCTAATGTAGCCCTTTGTAGCACTGATTAAGAAATCTTTTAACCAAACATAATCAACTCTACATTATTTAAAACGTGGCTTTAAAATATTTATTTGGAAAGTAGCAATGCACAAAATGTTGATTTCTTTCTGTCATTCCTTCGTTGTTTTGCCAAAAGTGTGTTTTGTTTCTGTGTTTAAGCTTGCAGGTGCAGCTGAGTGCTGTTAGATACTTCTGATTGGTCTCTGCCATCACATGACACAGGAAGTGGCGCTGCCTCAGCACAAAGAAAGAGAGAAAGGCTAAAAACAGTCCAAAGAGCTTTACAGATAAACATTTTGTTAGAGCACTCATTTAGTATCAATATTTAAGGAGTAATTGATACCAAACGAGTTCTTAAGAAAGTATTGATACTTCGATATCGATACTCCCATCCCTATTACCCAAGACCCTTAACTAATGTAAATGATCTGGGCCATGCTCCCTGTTGTGTTATTTTGTACTTAAGGAGGCAACATCAACTCACCTTGAGCTAAACACATGGCAACATGCTGGAAAATAACAGTGGCAGTGAAACAGCATTTACACAGGCAGGAACTTCAAGTTGAACCAGACTCATGTTGAACATTCACCTGCTGTGACTGACTGAGTAAATCTTTGTTTTTGTGTCACAGGAGTAACACCAGAAGAGCACTGAAGCCGAGGGAGTCTCCTACTGTGATGCAGCCTAATTCAAGTGAGCAAGGTGCTCATGCAGGAAATGGATTATCCTTAAATCTGCAGCCAGAGCTTCTCACCAGGACTCCAGCCCCCTGTGCCTCTGCTGCTGCGGCTGCTGGCCCTGAAAATGTCGAAGTGCGGGTACCAATAAATACTGGGCCTGAGGAGTCAGGTGGAGGAGCATCATCAAGAAGGTGCAGAATCAACTCCCACGGACACTCCCATTCTCAGTCACATGGACACCAACGGGCGCAGCATCACCCGAACTCAGAGCCAGAGCTGGACTCGCCTGACTCTGACGCAGACTCGGGGGAACACAGCAGCTCTTTGTCGGAGCTTCGTTGTCTTTTCCGCTGGATCCAAAAGAGCCTTCCTTTCCTCATCATACTGTGTGCTAAACTGGTCATCCAGCATGCTCTAGGTGAGTTTCACTAAAATTTAACATTGATAATGCAACTTTAGACACATTTATACTCATTAAACTACCTCTCTTTATGTCCCAGGTCTAGCTGTTGGTGTTGGCCTCTTTACAACTTTTCTATATGTGAATAAAAACATTCAAACTCAAGTTTTTCTTCAAGTAAGTCGAACAGAAAAACACACAGGCCTTTAACTTTGCCTTTAACTGTTGTTTAATTCCTAAACATGATTTTTTCTGTGTACACCAACAGGAACGCCAGTCCAAACTGCAGAGTGTTTGGCTGCTGCTCTTCCTGACCTCTTCCACCATCCTGCTTTATTACACTTTCCTCACTGAGACACTTTACTATTGGTAAGAATAAACGGATTATCTCCCATTTTATACTTTGGACAGCAAGACTGTGGGGAAATTTTCTTATAATCATGACCTACTCTGTAAAAACAATCTTAGTCTTTGAGCTGCGTGAATAAACAGACTCAAGTTTGGCATTTTGGTTATACTCAGTTATGTATTATGTATGTGTGATAAAGCAGAAAAGCTATCATATACATGCTTTTTTTTAATGTACTAGTTCAAATGCCAGCACAGGTAAAATACTGAACTATTTCCTAGAAAATGTTAAGATGGAGTTAAGGATGACAGTATTATCAGTACAATATCAGTATAGTCAAAACTTTTCTGAAATGTTGGACGTCTGTATTGGCAGATGATGAAATTTCTGCAGATATTTACCGCAGATTTATCAGCCCCATATATCAGCTGCACATCGATCAGGCATAATGTTATCACCCCCTGTCACCCTGACTGCTCTGCGACTATTCAGCCCCAAACACAACAACCAGTGATGCTCTGTGTTTTGTATCACAACCTGCATTAATTAACTTCTTCAGCAATTCAAACATGACCTAGTCACCGGTTCACCGCTGTCCCTTCCTTGAACCACTTCAGATAGATACACACCTGGTACACATCACAACAGTTGCAATCTTGGAGATGATCTGACCCAGTCATCTAGACATCGCAATTTGGCCATGTCAAACCCTCCGACATCCTTACTCCTGCCCATTTTTCCTGATTCTAACATCAACTTTAGGAACAAATTGTTTAGTTGCTACCTAATATATTCGACCCACTAACAGGAGCCATGATGAAGAGATGATCAGTGTTATTCACCTGACATGTCAGTGCTCATCATGTTATGCCCGATCTGTCTAGATCTAAAATGTTGGCTGTAATATTGGCAGAATGTACAATGTACCATAATATTTGCCTCTTCATCATTATTCTTTCCTTTCTTTCTTTATTCATCTCAAAGTTAAAAAAGACAAACAACAAAAACAAAGTCAAAATAATACATGTATACACCTAACAACTGTACGTGTCCATCAAAAAAATTTACACATGTGAGTACTTACATATGCACGTCAACACCTCAACATGTTTGAGAAGGAACAGAATGAAGCAAAGTGCTCATCTATCACTTCATTTTTCAGCTGGTGAGGTTGCTGCTTGAAGGAAACTGAGTACTTTTGGAAAACACACACATGCAAGGGGAGAACACAAACTCCACTCAGAAAGGCCCTAATTGACCGGAGAGTCGATCTTTCTGCAACACAACAGCGCTTCCTGTTGCACCGCTGTTCAGCTCTCGATATAAATCATCCTGTAGAAAGGCATTTAAAACCCCCTCCCCTGAGAAAGACCCCTAAAACCATACTGCAGCTTTTATACCACTGTGAGTTTTACAGTTATCATGAGGGACGGTTGAATAAAGACAATTTTGTGTGAAGAGGATCACTAAATGGTTTGGACAGAACTGAGCGTATAATTAATGCTGTTGCAAAACCATTTGGAGCTTTTAAACCAGTAAAATGATTTTAATAGCAATATTTAAAAGGAGCTCATGCAGCTTTGGTTAACCTGCAATGATTTTCTCTTTTTCTTGTTCTGGTTAAATGCCTGGCAGCAGAGGTCTAAATTGATCTTAGTTTATTTATAGTTTGTTTTGGGAGAGTTGTGAAAAGAGCTCTGTAGTCGTGTAATCTACTGGAATAAATGAAAGAACAAGAATTTCCTCATGTTGTTGGGGCAGGAGCTGCCAAACCCTTGCAGTAAACTAAAGCTGCTTTGTACACTTTCTTATGCAAGATCTATCATTTTAAAAGCCCAAAACTACCCATATAAAAGAAAGATTTATCTGAAAGTCTTTTTTTACCTCCACCAAAGAGGTTATGCTTTTGCCAGTGTACATTTGTTTGTCAGCAAGATTACGCAAAAACTGCAGTACAGATTTTGCTGAAATTTTGAGGAGATGTTGGTGATGGCTTAGCTTAGAATTGATTGGATTTTGGTGGTGATCCAGATAACAGCCAATAGCGAGCAATTGTTTTTGCTCAATAACTGTCTAAATAATGATGATATCAACATAATTCAGAGTGCTCGGTGTTGGTTTTCAGGACTAATGAATCATATTATGATGGTAACTTTATCATGGAACTATGGCTTATACAGATGTGGACAAAAAACTTGGTACCCTTCTGTTAAAGAAAGAAAAAGAAAAAATGGTCACTGAAATAACTTGAAACTGACAAAAGTAAGAATAAATAAAAAAATTACTGAAAATTAACTAATGAAAATCAGACATTGCTTTTGAATTGTGGTTCAACAGAATCATTTCAAAAAACAAATGAAACTGTCCTGGACAAAAATGATGGTACCCTCAACTTAATATTTTTTTTGCACAACCTTTTGAGGCAATCTCTGCAATCAGGCGATTTCTGTAACTCTCAGTGAGACTTCTGCACCTGTTAAAAGGTATTTTGGCCCACTCCTCGTGAGCAAACTAATCCAGCTGTCTCAGATTTGAAGGGTGTCTTCTCCAGACTGCATGTTTCAGCTCCTTCCACAAATGTTCAATAGGATTTAGATCAGGGCTCACAGAAGGCCACTTCAGAATAGTCCAGTGTTTTTTTCTGAGCCATTCTTGGGTGTTTTTAGCGGTGTGTTTTGGGTCATTATCCTGTTAGAGGACCCATGACCTGCTGCTGAGACCAAGCTTTCTGACACTGGGCAGCACATTTGGCTCCAGAATGCCTTGATAGTCTTGAGATTTCATTGTACCCTGCACAGATGCAGCAAAGCAGCCCCAGAACATAACTGAGCCTCCTCCGTGTTTCACAGTAGGTACAGTGCTCTTTTCTTTGTATGCTTCATTTTTGCGTCTGTGAACATAGAGCTGATGTGACTCCAGTTTTGTCTCATCTGTCCAACGGACATTCTCTCAGAAGCTTTGTGGCTTGTCAATATGCAGTTTGACAAAATCCAGTCTCGCTTTTTATGATTTGCTTTCAACAGTGGTGTCCTCCATTAAGTCAATTTTGGCTCAAACAGCAACGGATGGTGCGATCTGATACTGATGTACCTTGACCTTGGAGTTCACCTCTAATCTCTTTGGAAATTGTTCTGGGCTCTTTGGTTACCATTCGCATTATCAGTCTCATCCGTCTCTTCAACTTGTCATCAATTTTCCTCCTCGTCCAGGGAGGTTGGCTACAGTCCCGGGGACCTTAAACTTCTGAATAATATGTGCAGCTGTAGTCACAGGAACATCAAGCTGCTTGGAGATGGTCTTATAGCCTTTACCTTTAACATGCTTGTCTATAATTTTCTTTCTATTCTCCTGAGACAACTCTCTCCTTAGCTTTCTGTGGTCCATGTTCAGTGTGGTACACACCACGATACCAAACAGCACAGTGACTACTTTTCAGCCTTTAAATAGGCAGACTGACTGATTACAAGCTTGAGGACACCTGTGATGCTAATTACAGGACACACCTTAGTTTAACATGTCCCTATGGTCAAGTCATTTTCAATCTTTTCTAGGGGTACTATCATTTTTGTCAAGGCCAGTTTCATTATTTTGTTTTTTAAAATGATTCTGCTGAACCACAATTCAATAGCAGTGTCAATTTTCAGTAAATTTTTATTTATTATTTTTGTCAGTTTCAAGTTATTTCGGTGACCATTGTGGGTTTTTCTTTCTTTAACGAAAGGGTACCAACAATTTTGTCCACGTCTATAAATGTAACAGCAATATGTGAGCTACCTTGGCAGAGGCTTGCGCTCTCCGAGTGCTTTCTATTTCCTGTTTGTGAACCTTTTAAAGCCCTCCTTTGCCTAAGGAAGTACAGGGAAATCTGTATTCTGACATAATTTTCACACTGTGTTCATAATCTAAACACTTTGAATTCAGCAAAATGAAAGATAATAGAAGTACAATTTAACCTGCTAATCATTCTTCTTTCAGCCTCATCTTTGTTGGCCCGACCATCCAGCCTCTGGGTTTCTGGGAGGTTCTCTGGGCAGTTGGTGTCACCAACTTTGTAATAAAGTTCCTCCTAATGGGGATTAAGTGCCTTATTCTGCTGCTGCCATCTTCACTGGTGACCTACAGAGCCCAGGTCAGAGAAGTGGAGTTAACTTTTTTTTTTTTTTTTTTAAATTCCGCTAAAGCTCTGTCTCTGTGCGGCTGGTCTGTCATTATTTTAATGTATGTGTGTTTGTATCTGTAGGGACGCTTTCTGATGCTGACTGAGGAGATGGGTCAGGTCTATCAGGCCATGGCTCCTGTTCCACTGTGGTTTCGCTACCTGGTCACCTACCAGGAGGCTGACGGCACCCCTGGACTCACTCTGGGGGTCCTGCTGGCTCTGCTCTACCTCATACTGAAGGTGTGTTTTGTCTCCTGTCATTAATGCAACATGGAGTAAGTTCATAACTCACAGTCAGACTCTCACTGTTACCCCCGAAGTGCTTCAACACCCACAAAATGTCATTTCACAAGCACCCCGGAAATTCAAGGATTTTATTCACAGCTGAAAAGATTGAATCTGTTGATGCTACAGAGCAATTTCCTCACTTGAAGGTAACAGTATTTGTTAGTCCTTGGAAGTGTACCGTAAAGCATGATTAATGTGTAAGACGTGTATGTTGAGCCTGAGGTCTTAGTTTTTCTGTATCATGAAGCTGGGCTCCCTTTTGACTTGGCTAGATCCTATCCATACTATCTTTTTTTGTCTTCGTGTCTTGCCTCACTCGCATGTCCATGACCAGCAGATAGACACCATTCTTTCGACTGTGCGTGCAGTATCAAGGAAGAGACGGGCAGAGCTCGCCCACTGCTAATTAGCTTAGCTCAAACACTGAGAGTCAGTGGGTATTGTTAGCCTGCCTCTGCCCACAGTCATCAGATAAACTCTTCAGCAACTCTAAACAGTCCTTGGTGCTTTTTTACCGCATTATGTTACATTATCTTCTCCTATCATCATATTATTTTCTCCTACTCCTAAACAGAGTCTCTGTTTTGTTGACTAACTTCCGCAGTGGTTTGTGCTAGAGATTTGACGTTCTCGAACGAGTCAAGTCTTTTGAACAGGTGTTTGAGGTGAATGTTGAGAACTGATTCGCAGTTGTGATTGAGCCGTTCGTTTGCAAGCCATTATTAAATAAGAATCTTGATATACTGTTAAACTATGGTAGAGGAGAAGTGCATTTAAACACATTTAGAAACACTAATCAGCACATTGTGTGATAATATAAAAAATATTCAAGTAAGGTGCTTTTTAATCGTTACTTTTCTGTTCTTTCTGTCTCTTTCAGCTTTTAGCATTGTATGGACAGTGGTCGTCTTTACTGAAAACTATCAGGATATTCCTAAAGGGCGAGGTCAGTGCTAAATAATAAATGAAAGATGTATTTTAACACCTTGAATCTGTAAGCAGATGTGTCAACATGCTGTTATTTCTTTTGTTTCATAGCAAACAGGCTCAGCAGCCAGCAGGAGTCAGTGCAGCGAGGCTGGAGATGTTTGCCCCATCTGTCAGGGAGAATACAGGGAACCTCGAGCTCTGATCTGTCAGGTAAAACCACACCAGAGGGCAAAGCGGGGAGCATTGTCAGGCTTTTTCATCATCATGGCTTGCAGTATTTTTCATTTTATCAAACTATTGCTGTGCTGTGTTGGCACCTATTGGCAGGTTAAGACCTTCCAAGAATCATAAAGCCAACTTGAAGATGTTAGGGCCATTCCCCAAAACACACTAGCAGCAGCTGCCTTAGTGTCAGCACAGGCATGATTATGAAGTTTTTAGAAGAGGGTGGGGCCCTGTACTTGTCAGTTTCTTTATCCTTTATCATATCAAATGTCCTTAATCTCCTTGTAGAAGACTCCACATATATGTATGTGCCAAAAAATTTCAGCAAATATCCCATAAGGATTCTTCCTAGACGTGGTTGTTTTGCATATTTTGACTTGTATAGAAACTTGTACAGAAACTTTAACAGTTTGTAAGTTGATGGTAATCTAAGGTGGCTTTCACACCTCAAGTCCTCTTCTTTGGTCCAGACTAAAGAGCAAGGTGTTATATCTTTAGCTCAGGTTTGGTCCATGTTCACATTGGAGTTTTTACAGCTGAATGATGTTGATGAGAAGTGCTCCCTCACTGGTCGAGATTTCTTGAGAGACCAATGACTCCTCCCTGGCTGTGGCTGTCTCACCATTGAGTCTATTTACTCTACAGCTATACTAACTACAGGTCATGACTCCATCTAAGTTTGTGAGCAGTGTGATTGAATGAAAATAACCTTTATTCAGTGATTTACTTTGTTTGCACAACTCTTGTTCCCAGTTAATTTTTTCCCCGTTTTTGTTTTTTATTCTTCTCCCAACAAAATCATAAGGCTGTTAAGTTTTTAAACATGTTTACCTGTGATCTGATTTCACAGCAGCTGAGTCATGTGAGTATGAAGCTTAATGTTTTAATATGTCAGCTAAATGATGATTTAGACTATCACCATAGTGTTTCAAGATGAAATTGTGAACATATAAATGCATTTGTATACAAAAGTGGGAGATGGGATTTAACATGGTAGATTTAAAACATCAAGTTATTTACAAAAAAGACAGTAAAAGTGTCCTCCACAGAAAACAATATTTCATTGAGGCTGTGACACATGTTTTGGCACCAAGAATAATTTATCACCTGATAATATAACCCTGATACTAGAGCTTGAGACTGATGTGGTTTCAAACATGGACCATGGGATGCAGTCTGTGGAACCTGCTGTGGAGTGTGGTCTGTTAGACGGACTGATTCTGTCACATATAAACACCTGTGATGTGCTTAACATGCAAAAGTGTCCATGCATACCCGCCCTATCAAAGGAGCCTTTGGTGGATATGGCTGTTTGTGTTTGACTCAAGAGTGTTACAGTAGAGAGAGGGAGAGTAGTTTAGTATGTAAAAAGTGTTCATTGTGTGACATTGGGTCATGTCTTTTCTCAAAAAAGAAAAGAATGTCGAAGAATGTTTCTCCCCTGGAGCCAGGCCTGGGGGTGAGGCACATTGGCGAGCACCTGGTGGACACAGTCCAAAGAGGATACATGGGACCCTGCTCCCAATGGCTCACCACCCATGGGAGGGGCCATGTGAGCTGGGCGGCGGCCGGAGGGGGACCTTGGTGGTCCGATCCCTGGCTGCAGAAGCTAGCTCTAGGGACGTGGAACATCACCTTTCTGGTGGGGAAGGAGCCTGAGCTGGTGTGCAAGGTTGAGAGGTTCAGACTAAACATAGTCAGACTCACCTCGACACACAGCTTGGGCTCTGGAACCAGTCTCTCAAGAGGGGTTGGACTCTCTTCCACTCTAGAGTTGCCAATGGTGAGAAGTGCCGGGCAGGGGTGGCAGTACTTGTTGCCCCTAGGCTCAGTGTCTGTACATTGGGGTTTACCCCGGTGGATGAGAGGGTAGCCTCCCTCCACCTTCTGGTGGGGGGATGGATCCTGACTGTTGTTTGTGCTTATGCACTCAGAGTTTCCACCATTTTTAGACTCCCTAGATGGGGTGCTGGAGAGTGCCCCATCTGGGGATTCCCTCATTCTGCTGGGCGACCTTAACGCTCACATCGGCAACAACAGTGAGACCGGGAGGGGTGTGATGGGAGGAACGACCCCCCCTGATCTGAACCTGAGCGGTGCTTTGTTATGGGACTTTTGTGCTCGTCACAGATTGTCCATAACAAACACCATGTTCAAGCATAAGGGTATCCATATGTGCATTTAGCACCAGGACACCCTAGGCTGCAGTTCAGTGATCGACTTTGTGGTTGTGTCATCGGACAAGCGGTTGCATGTAAAGGGAGGGGCGGAGCTGTCAGCTGATCACAACCTGGTGGTGAGTTGGCTCCGATGGTGGGGGAGGATGCCAGTCAGACCTGGCAGACCCAAATGCGTTGTGCGGGTCTGCTGGGAACGTCTAGCAGAGTCTCCTGTTGGAAGAAGCTTCAACTTCCACCTCCGGGAGAGCTACGACCATGTCCCGGGGGAGGCAGGGGACATCAGGTCAACACCCGAGCCCGCTGGTGGACGCCGGCGGTGATGGATGCCGTCAAGCTGAAGAAGGAGTCCTATCGGGCCTTTTTGGCCAGTGGGACTCCGGAGGCAGCTGACAGGTACCGGCAGGCTAAGCGGATTGCGGCTTCGGTGGTTGCAGATGCAAAAACTCGGGCATGGGAGGAGTTTGGTGAGGCCAAAGAGAATGACTTCTGGACAGCTTTTAAGAGAATCTGGACCACCATCTGGTGTCTCAGGAGGGCAAAGCAGTGTGCTGTCAACACTGTTTATGGTGGGGATGGTGTGCTGCTGACCTCGACTCATGACATTGTGGATTGGTGGAAGGAATACGTCAAGACGTCCTCAATCCCACCAGCACATCTTCCAGTGAGGAAGCAGACCTGGGGGACTCTGTGGTGGGCTCTCCTATCTCTGGGGCTGAGGTCGGCCAAAAAGCTCCTCGGTGGCAGGGCCCCGGGGGTGGATGAGATCCGCCCAGAGTTCCTCAAGGCCATGGATGCTGGACTCTGCAGCATCTTGTGGATATCGGGGGCGGTTCCCCTGGATTGACAGACTGGGGTGGTGGTCCCTCTTTTCAAGAAGGGGTACTGAAGGGTGTGCTCCAACTCTAGGGGGATCACACTGCTCAGCCTCCCTGGTAAGGTCTATTCAGGGGTACTGGAGAGGAGGGTCTGCCGGAGAGTTGAACCTCAGATTCAGGAGGAGCAGTGCGGTTTTCGTCCTGGTCATGGAACTGTGGACCAGCTCTTTACCCTCCCTAGGGTCCTTGAGGGTGTGTGGGAGTTTGCCCAACCAGTCTACATGTGCTTTGTGGACTTGGAGAAGGCATTTGACCGTGTCCCTCAGGGAGTCCTCTGGGGGTTCTCCGGGAGTATGGGGTACCGGACCCCTTGATACAGGCCATCGGTTCCCTGTACGACTGGTGCCACAGCCTGGTCTGCATTGCTGGCAGTAAATCGGACTCGTTTCCAGTGAGGGTTGGACTCCGCCAGGGCTGCCCTTTGTCACCTATTCTGTAACCATTATGGACAGAATTTCTAGGTGCAGCCAGGGTGCTGAGGGGTCTGGTTTGGTGACCTCAGGATCGGGTCGCTGCCTTTTGCAGATGATGTGGTCCTGCTGGCTTGATCAAACCATGACCTGCAACTCTCGCTGAATCATTTTACAGTCAAGTGTGAAGAGGCTGGGATGAGAATCAGCACCTCCAAATCTGAGTCCTTGGTCCTCGAACCGGATAAGGGTGAAGAGCCCTCTCTGGGTCAGGGAGGAGATCCTGATCCAAGTGGAGGGTTCAAGTACCTCGGAGTCTTATTCACGAGTGGGGGAACAGGCTGATCGGTGCGGCGTCAGCAGTGATGCAGACCCTGCACAGGTCTGTCATGGTGGAAAGAGAGCTTAGCCGAAAGACAAAGCTCTCGTTTTGCCGCTCAATCTTCGTTCCTACCCTCACCTATGGTCACGAGCTGTGGATAGTGACCGAAAGAACAAGATCAGGGGTACAAGCAGCTGAAATGAGTTTTCTCCTTTCCCCGTTTGAGTGCAGAGTATACTAACGTAGTGTGTTTCTTTGCAGCACATATTCTGTGACGAATGCATCGCTCTGTGGTTTAACCGAGAGAAGAGCTGCCCCCTGTGCCGCACTGTCATCACAGACAAGGTCTACAAATGGAGGGACGGAGCCACATCGCCACACCTGCAGATTTACTGAGGAAACACAGCCAAGGAAGCTTTTACATGCGGGGCACTGGTGTTAAGCTCACATTAAATGTGGGTTTTTTCTCTGAATGAAAAAAATGTTTCACACACTGTTTCACGAATCAGCAAAGGGCTGCAGTTTTGGGGGGGGGGGGGGTTGTCTGTAAGGACACGACTTAAACCTTCAGGTGGTTTTGTTTCTGGAGTATTTACCTGATCATCTGTGCATTTGCAGGAGAGCTGGTTATTTACACACCTCCAGTGTTTTGATTTTATATTTTTAGTTTCCTCTCTTGTTTTTTGCTTTTTTCCCACATTTCATTTAAGTATAAACTTTCCTAATGTGGCAGCAGAATGCTCCCCTCCACATGTAAAAATAGAAACTTTAGAGAAATATATATATATATATATATATATATATATATATATATATATATATATATATATTAAAAAGTATTTTCAAAAGATTTTCCCTTTATAAAACATGTAAACAAACATGAACCTTTTTTATCCAGTGTTTCTGAATCTGGGAGTGATTTTTGTTTCATTGATGGAACTGAATGTGTGAAAGTAATGACCTGCACACCTCAGGATCTTTTCTGATTCCTGCTTCAAATGAATCTTTGAGCCTGAATGTGTTAAAATATTGTAAGACTAGAGTCTGACAGGCAGACTGAAAAGGCTTTATTAAATCTGTACACAGTGACATCACAAGTTCAGCCTACAGAAAGCACTGAGGGTGAAAACAGTGGGCTGTAAAATAACCAGTGTGTGATGGATGAACGGTTTCCCTCATGCTTTCAGCTCTTACGACTTATTTTCATAACTGATAATGAGGATGCAAATGAGCTTCTGAGATTGATTTACACAGAAATTATTTTTCTATAGAGGTGATGTGACCTCCTTTTTGTAAAAAAAAACCAAAGACTGGGAGAAAGATGTATTTTATTATGTATAAGGCCGGATCTCTGTTGTTTTTATCCTTTTAAATCCTTCAACTCAAATCTCAATAAAGGTCTAAATTAAATCATCTGTGTGACTTCATTCATGTAACATAATCATATTGGCTTAACAAATACTAGTTTGTTAATTTTCTAATGATATTCAATGTCATTTTGCAGTCAGAATTACTCAGATTTATGGATTTAGTGGAATTTCTGACAGCACGTGTCATTTTAAAGCTGAGAATCTACAGGAGTTAGAAATTCAGGATCAATTAAAATATGAGTGTTCGCATGATAAAGTGACGTTTTTACGTTTCTGTTTGTGGGATAAAACTGGAACAGTCTTGATGAGGAGCTCAACCGGTGTCCAGATAAAGGAATGAAGGCATTTGATGATCACAAAATGGTCGACATTTATCCACTTACATTATTTGTTATGAACATATTTAAACTTAGTTAAGCAGGAAGTATGTTACAATGAATTAATGCTGTTGTACAAGCCTATGTTGATGAGGCAGCTGATAGATAAACTGGAAAGTAGGGGTGTCCCGATACCACTTTTTCGCCTATACCGATATGCAGCCTTGAGTATTGGCCGATACCGATCTGAAATTAGCAGGAATCATACGTACTTTTATTACTTATTTTGTAGTATGGACTGTAAGAAAAGGCTTGATCAAGTGAGATTACTCAAACAGAGAACAGTAGTCAGCAATAGTAGGTATGAGAAAACCTGACCCATTTGTTATTAACCAATGGGTTAAATAAATTTTAACCTTAAACATAAGAATATACTACAATAAAATGAAATAAATACAAAATAAATTAGAAGACCCTGAAAAGAACCTCAATAAATCCAATAAACCACTTTTCTGTAATCTTGCTAACAAACAAATATACCCTAACAAATACGGAAATAAAAACGTAACCCCCTTTGAGTGTTTTGATCTCACAAACATATCCACATCTCTGAACAAAGTCTCTAGTTATAATGAACATAGAACTTTAAGGATTTGGACAAAGACCAGGAAAGACATCTGTGCTGCAGGCTAAAATGGCACACAATAATGCCCTAATCAAGGATTAAGTTCTTGAAAAGCCATTATCAAAGTTTGAATTGAACCACTGACAAACCAAGAAGAAGATCGATATGTTTTTATTGTGACCTCAGTATGTACATGATACATGTTAGCACTTTGCATCTGAAGAGACAGGTCTATGGTGGCTGATAAAGCAAACAGAGATTGATATTGAATGCTCATCAGTAATGAAAATAAATGAAGATGATGTGTGTCCTACCTGACGTGAGCATTATGTGGAAAAAAACTCACTGAGCGTCATTGAACAGAAGCTTTAAGATGTTGACCTCGTTCAGACCAAACAGAATCACAGCACTGATCCCTTCTGGATCAAATCAATGTCAGAAAAGGCATGCGGCCATTTGAAACTGGTTTTTGCATCAGATTCTATTCTCACAAAAATGACCCTCTTAATTAAGCACAGCAAAAACAAACCTGAAGTTCTGGTTATCTGCAAAAAAGTCAGAGTCATGAATGTGAATGTATATGATATGATACCACTCAATAAATACTGCAAGACCTTAAGGTAACTGTCATCAGTTTTGGTATAAGAAGAAAAAAGAACATTTTAAAAAAGCATTTGAGGTTTCATTAAGACTTGTTCTGCAGAAATAAAATCATACTGTACATGCTCATTATCATGACAAAATTAAACTCTAAATCAAACCATCACACATCCTGCATCCTCATCTAATCCTACATAATAAATACAAAGATTGCATAGCGTGAACAATGCAGTGGAAACAAATGGCACTTTAAAATAAATATACAGTTTAACAAAAGAAAGAAGAGGAGTGACTGGTCTTTGATACAGTTTGTTGTGCTGGAATGGTAGAAAAATAAAAATCAATCAGCAGCTTGTCAGGTTAAAAAAGACGCTGAAAAGGAAAAATCAAAAGTTCTCGGAAAGCAGCTATGCCGAGAATGGTCACGGTGACCTTGTCAAGGGTTGGTTAACCAGGAAAAATGATTTGGTTCGTTTAAACAGTGGTTTTGGTCAATCTTTTAAACACAAATATCGGAATAACATAGAAAGAAGGAGCCATTTGTACTGAAGCTGGTCACTATTCATTCAGTTAACATCCTGGGAATCTGCATCCATCACTCTGGTCAGTCTAAGGGTTTGAATGGCTCCAGTCCAAAAGTTTATTAGCAGCTTTGTACCATACATCTCAGATTTACTGGTACTAACAACATGGTCCTCTTACTTAGACAGGTTTGATTCACCATTATTGATGGTGGTGTTCCTGTAAATACACACAAAACTCTTCCAGACATGCAAGACATGATTTCATTGAGGGCAGTGGTTCTCAACTGGTACGTCGTCACCCATATGAGGGTTTGGGAGCTGTAAATAAATAGGGATGGGAACTGAAAACTAACTCCAGTTGAGAATTCATAACAAATAGCCAAAGAAATCAATGTTTTTGTGCTTTTTAACTCCCTTATCAATGCTTTCTCCCAAGTTCTGTTTGCCTTGCAAATCAGTGACAAGCTCTTCTCAGAGGCAGTCAGCACAAACAAGGTCAAAGATGTCACATTGGCAGACAGGAAAAACCAGTGGTCAAAACTAACTGAGATTTAATTTTAGACTGTATGATGCTAACTCTATATCTTGTGTTTGTGTGATTTCAGGTGAGAGTGGAAACACCTCAGACTCGCTGTAGCATTTGTCTTGGTAGAACAGCACTCGATAACAGGAGTGTCATGTGGTTGACCTTGTTGACACAGAAAACCTGTGTGGGCCACTTTTGCTCACAGGAATCAGGAAACGAAGCTATAAATAGTTGTTAAATCTGTTAGAATTGACAGATTAAGTGTTATCAATTCCCTTGCCTGGTTGCAAATGTCAAAAATGGAAGCCCTGCGCTTACATCCACAGTTCGATTTAAGTTCGTTTTTCAGGTAAATTTAAGGTGTTCATGGGAGATCTTGCCTTATTTGTCTCCTCCTCTCCAGAATGCTGGTCCCCTCATGAAAACAAGTATTTTTTTCAGATCAGAAAAACGATTCTAGCACTTTTGGCCTTTTGTTGACAGCAGATAGACTCAGGTGGGTTGCCTTCATTTATGGTACATGCAACCCACTCCACCAAACCAGCCCCCTCCCCCAGTATAAACGTAATTTTTGAACATGTTTCTTTTTTCAGTCTTTTTTGTTTCATCTAAAGTCAAAATCTTTTAAAAGGTTCCTGATGTGCAAATATCATTACCTCCACCAAGGAGGTGATGTTTTTGCCAGCATGTTTGTTTGTTTGTTAGCAAGATTATGCAAAAACTACAGGATAGAGTCTACAGAAATTTTCAGGAGATGTAGGAAATGACCCAATTTAAAAATGATTAGATTTTGGTGGTGATCCAGATAACCATCATTAGCGTACAGTTGTTTTTTTTTCTCAATAACTGTCTAACTAATAATGATATCAACATGATTCTGAGTGCTAGTTGTGGGTTTTCAGGGTCAAGGAATCATATTATGATGGTAACTTTATCATGGGACTATTGCTTATAGATGTAACAGCAATATGTGAGCTACCTTGGCAGCGGTTTGCGGTCTGAGTGCTTTCTAGTTTCTAATGTTTTTGCCAATATCTGATATGCCTCTGTTTCAAAGCTCATTTAAGCCAAGATTGATGTTGATCCTGCTACAATGATCAATGCAAAAACCAGAAAAACAACATTTAACTAGAAAAGCACTCAGAGAGCACAGACCTCCACCAAGCAGCTTCTGTCTACTTTGGTGAAAATGGTCCCATCTGGCAATAATAAAGAATCCTTAAAAAAATTCCAGGATCCGGGTGGTGATCCGGATAAGTCCCAAAATCTAATCATTTCTTCCTTATCCCATTCCACACATTTCCTGGAAATTTGATCCAAATCCGTCCATTGCTTTTCAAGTTATCATGAACACAAACAGACAAACTAACCATCGCCGGCAATAACACCTCCTTGACGGAGGTTATAACAAAGTGTTGCTTTCGATGATTAGGTGAAACTGACATGACAGCAGATATGTAGGATAAATCTGGCCAATATATATGCTGTAAATTTTTGTTGTAAATTTTCATAACCATCAATATCAATAATCAGCTTTTTAGGCCATTATCTCCTGATACTGCTACCCTAGTCTTGTACAAAAAAGCACCCATGCTCTGTCTTCAGAGAGAAATCCATCCAGCCAGCTCCAGTGGAAGGAACATGTTTGCACAGCCACAGCAAACATTAGAGCTCAGTTCTGGAAAGATAAAGCTGCTTCTTAGGAAGGGTGTGGTCATACACATTCACTCATGAGGATTTACACTAAAAAAGCACGTTCTGAGCAGGGCTGAAACAGAGGGGTTTATAGACAAGTCGACGTCCAATATCTGAGTGGATTTTTAGGCAAGATACTCCAAAAACATGACGGCTAGAACCAGAGCAAACTTGTTCAAAAGGATTCTAACACGGAATCTTCAAAGATATTCAAGCATCTGGAAACTCGGAAATTCTGGTTGCTGCTTCTCATGAGCTCCTGATGCTGAACCAGTTGAGAACCACTGATACAGGGAGACACTGACAAGGGAGACGGAGCTGCTTTAAATTCTAAGAAACATTGCAGGGGTCTTTCAGAACTTTTCCATCCCAGGTGGTCAAATACACATGCTACATTCTGGAAAAAAATAAAACTGGATTCACAAACTCTCGCCTGGAGTAAGCCAAAAAAAACGTTTGGCTGCAGTTTAGGTGATAAACCACGCTTCTTCCACGTGAACAGATGGGACTTGGATCAAACATGAAAACCAAACCAGACATTCCTTCTCTCAAAAGTGTTTCCTTTATATCAGTTAATACCCTAATTTGTCCTCAGTAGAGAAACAGACTGGTTCAATTAGGGCTGATATCATTATTGGCATTTTTTTGACTGCTTCTTTTGGGCATAAGCCTCCTAAAGCTGGAGATCTTGCAGACCTGAAGGATGTTTGACATTTTATTGGTGAGTTAAAGGTGTACTGCAAGTGAAAGTAGTTTGACATCAACACTCTACAAGCTCATTTCTACAACAATCTGTTTCTCCAATGAGCAATGTATTAATACTTGTGATGGGGATTTTGGCTTCACTTATGATAACCAGGTGTAGACTGAGCATGCTGTCCATCTCTATAGACTGCTAAGTCAATGAGTCCTATTGTATTATAACCTTTCTTCTCCCTGCAAGTGGCTCATTTGAACCTCTTGCACCTTCAAGTAAAGACGTAAAATGGGGGCAGTTTCAGGAAACAAACATCATGCTTTGAGCAAAAAAGGAGTTCAATGCTGACCTTTTGTTTCATGCTGGACTTAAACGTCCGTCTCTCATCTTGCACTGTGACAGCCGTACACTCATGCTGACTTACTCTCTGGTTTATCCCTCCAGGTAGGATTTTTTTTGAGTCTGCTACTGCCTCAGATGGGCTTTCATTGGAACTATAAAAATACCCAGTTTGTCTCAAGGAGTAAAGGGACTTGGTCTGGGTGGGGGGATAAAAGGCTTCAGCTAAAAACTAAAAGCATAGAGTTGAGTGAAACACTTAAAAGGCATCAAGAGTCCGTTTACATTCAACACAAAGAAACTGAGCAGTGCCGCTGCAACTAAGGCCTCCTAGAGAGAGTCGTTTGGTATTGATCGTGGTGGAAGTGATATGTGCTCAGATAAAATGTCATTCCTATCTTTCTATAGCTGCTTCTCTGCAAGACATGCTCCACCTACTGCAGTGACAAAGGCAATGTGACTTTCTCTGACACACAGAATACTGTGGACTTATTATCCAATGATGCTGCATATTAACAGGACTCCCTTAACAGGCAGTATTTCACCCTGAAGTGTCATTTACTCGTTACAATGGGTCACAGCGCTGTTTGAGTCATGTCTTTTGGTATAAGCCAGCAAAACGTTAACACATATTAATCTAAATTCTGCTTCAGCTTAAATATTAAATCTACAGGAGACTCGATGCCTAACTTTATCCTGAGATGACTGATTAGTTCTTTATGATCATTTATGTTCGAAACAAACTTCGACTTTTGCTTCCTGAAATTTTGCAAATGGCTCTTCCTGTTATTTTCTTAATTTAAAAACTAGCCAGAGTATGTGCTGTTGCTCTGTCTGCTCCTTGCTAAAAGTTAAAGGTCCCATGTCCTGCAAAATGAATATTCTTTGCTCGTAATGTTGTTCGAGGGGTCTTGGGGAACAGAATAACATGACGCATTGCTAAACTCTCAGTTCATAGAGAAATGTGCTTTACAACTCTTTAATATAAGATGCCTCTTAAAACGCTCTGTTTTTTCATTACCTGGGGTTATGATGTAACAGCTATACAGGCTACACCCACATGTGTGTTTTCTGCTCGTCCCAGGCAGATGCAATGACTGTTTCAGACATTGTTTGGGCAGCCAATCAGCACAGAGCTCATTCTCATAGCCTCCACGCCCCCTTAGATCGTAGCATTTCCAAAGGGGAGGGAAAAAGAGCTGGATCTGATCCGCTACAGAGACAAAAAAATTCATTTCTTTTAACTTAAATCAAATCCTTGCTTAATAGACAACCAAATAATGACGTAAACAGCCAAACACACCGAGACATGAGACCTTTGAGTAAGAGCTGTTCTGAGCAGTGCACGCGCTGTGCTGTAAAGGGAGGGAGAAAAGGCTCCATTACGAAACATGACTAAGCTCAGCAAGTTCAACATGGTGTGAAGCAAAACTAGTTATCACTGTACTCTTGATTTCCTGTTCGCTGCGAAACAAAAGGAATTTCTGACAGTAGTTTGGTCTAAAAACTGTAAATAAAATAGCAGAAGATATACAAATTAAAATCGAGATTTTTTCTTGACTATTGTAAGTTGTTGCAATGTTTAAAAATATAAATAGTGAAAATTTACAGTTTTCATGATGGTAGGCCCTGTCAGGTTTTGCACTTTTACAGGCTTGTATTTGTTTTAAAATGAGATTAAATATCGAACAGAGAGTTTCATGTTAATTTACTGTGAAAATCCCTCAACCTTCAGTAGTTATGTAAACAGGCCTTATGTTTACACGTTTGACTTTAAGAGGGAAATTCTGTTCGATTTGGGAATATATTTTGACAACATGACGGCAAAACTTGATTCATGTCAGTTTTGTGTCAGCTCAGGTCATTAATATTGACTTAATCTGACCAAACTACAGGCGTTTTATCATTGGGTGAAATACTGTTGTTTAAGTGAGTCCTGCCTTCTAACACAGTGACCAGCATGTTTTATCATAAAATAACATTAAAGAAAAAAACTGACCTATTTAGGGAGAGATCCATCCCTTGTTACCATTTCTCTGGCTGTGATGTGAATAGTTGTAAACACTAAAAGTAACATTGTCCAAAGTTTAAGATAAAAGAGCACCAGTCAATCTTACGATAAAGCCAAACCACCTCAGCAGCCATTAGCTTGCTAAATCCAGCCAAAAAGCAAGTCCACCCTTACTAAAGAGCAACTCCTCCTCTGACTGACCACGTCTCTTCTCTCTTGAAACGTCTGATTATCTGCATCAGGCTGTGGACGTTAAGTCTGGAGGATTTCAGAGGCAGAGACGGAAAGGCGCTGCTGTGGAAGAGCTGGTGATCAGCGCTGACAGTTTCAGTCAGTCAATTTAAAAAAAAAGATCCTACAGGTCTCTTTAAAGAAAACCGTAAAAGAGGAAGAAGAATTGGAAGAGTCCTAGAGTTCACAGGCGAGCCGGGCGTCATAGGTTCATCCTTAGATGTTCGGGTCTCTTGGAGTTCAGGGGGTAGACCTGCTTTTTGTATGGCCCCGCGTTAATGCCTGAAGGGTGCCTGATGGGGAGAGGAGCAGAGGCCTCACAGTTTCCACCCACACTTGTGTCCATTTGCTCCACCGCTGACACCTCCATAGGCTGCTCTAATGAGTTACCAGGGGACAGGAGGGAAGGGCAGCCGGTCAGCGTGGGGCCCCGGGGCCAACAGTCCCCTCCAACAAACTTAACTGGACTGTAGAGACAGAGAGGTGAGAAACTGGGATTATCCTCGAATGTCTGTGATACACCCACTTTGTTCATGTGAGCATGGATTAAAGCAGAAAAATGGTTTTGACAGTTTTTAAGTTACAGAGGAGACCCCTCCACACTTTTAGTAATCATTAATCTTTTTTTTTTTTAAAGCAAAAATAAAGTGATCTCATCTGCATTCCCTAGACCAGGGGTACCCAACAAGGTGCCTATGAGCAGCTGGTAGCCCACAGGGAGCCAATGAGGTGCCCTCAGGGGCATTTAAAAAAAATAACACAAGCTGCCATCACAGAAATTAAAATAGATCGACATTCTTCAATTTCAATTGTATGTTTTGCTAATAAATCACACTTGATAAAGATTTTAAAACTGCCTAATTTTCCTAAACTTTGACCTGCATGGGGTCATAGGTAACATTGATGCTGACACAGAAAAACAAATGATTGAAGATCTCCCATAATGTTATAATCTGTGGTAAAAATATTGTTAGGAATAATAAAAGGTAAAAAAGTAAACATACAGTGTCGTATGTAGCCTATCAAATGCATGGTATTTATTATTTTTGTTAAATGTTGTTAAACATTTTTATTATTTAAGAACATCAAATCAAGGAAGTAGCCCTCCATAATACTCCACCTTTTTGAGCCTGAGAGCTAAAGATGGGGCTCTAGATCAACAAATGAGACTTTGCTGTAGCTTATTTTAACATGTTGGGATGTTTAAGACTGTCTACAGCAGGGGTGTCCAAATTACTGCCAGGAGGCCAACTGTAGCTCACGGTCCATTTATAAATGGCCCACACATAATCCTAAAAATAAAGGAATTATGTCTCACATTACAACATAAAGCTTTGACTTAATGGTTGACTGTGGACAAAAGGACCACAGCAGCAAGAATCCTGTTTCCCACTATCTGCTCTATCTTAGGGTCCTGTATGACAAGATATCACATCCATCATCTTCAGGTATCAACACTCCTGTAAAGGGTACCCACTGACAGACCAGCAGATCCAGAGAACAACGTCTGGTAACGGATATTGGTGATAAAGAAACAAGTGAAACGCCTATACTCATCTGAAAACAGCCATGTTTTCAGTAATTAATCATTACAGAACATGAAGATTTTCATCTGGCTTATGTTTAAAAATGACATTTCTTAGCCTCAGTTACAAGCTGAAGCCCTGTAGTGAGTATAACTGTATTGGTAGGATTTTGTATGTATCCAAAATTAGATCATTGTACCCTGACCTTCTCTGGTTGTATGTTTTTAGCATCTGTTTAATTGTTGCTTTCTCACCTTTATTTTTTTAGAAAGCACAAAGGAGTCAGAAACTTTAATTTCATGACAAAGAAACAAATGTAATGTCAATACTTGTTCATAAATTGTGGTAAATCAGTGGACCCAACTATTTTTTATTGTTTATCACCAAACTAACCGTTGTAATCAGACTTCTCTGGGTTACATGTCAGCTACAAGCATGAAAACATGATCTGTTGTCCTCACTGTCACATCATTTGAGATACTGATGTTTGATTTTATGAAAAAACTAGAACAAAAACTAAAAACTAGCAGAGAGACAAGTGAAGCTCATATTCATCATTACCTGGATATGTATGCTCGATGATTTGATACCAGTTGCTTCGTCCTGGTTATAATCCTGACGTTACGGCTCTGAATATTTCATAACATTAGCTGATGATCTTTACTACCCTTGGTGAACGTGTGTTTAACCTCTTCAGCCCCATAGGACCCAATTTTGGGTCTGCTTAGGCTAAGGAGAAAAGCTCCTCAAAACAACAGCACAAGCAGTGAACTGTGCCTTTAAGACTATAGTCATGTCTGCTTTTATTTGACAAATACATATATTTTAGACTTTTGGCTCAATATGCACTGTTTTTCAAAATCCTTGCCTGACCATATCATTATCGAACCTCTTTAATGTTTCTCTGCATCACTTTATAACAATAATCCTTCGCAGAGATGATGTAAACATATTTTATTATTCATTTTTAAAGTTTCACAGCCACTCCAGCATCATTTCTAAGAGATTTTAACAATAAAAATTGTTTTTGTTTCAGGCGAGGATGAGATTTTTAAATTCTTCTGACTTCTATCTTCATTTACTCTGTCCCAGTAACACATATACTGATAATTACACATCTGGACAAATCTCTCAAGTGTTACTTTTATTATGACACCAAAATTATTCAAATAGACCTTGTGGTTGCAGAGATACACTCTTTTCTTTATGGGTATGGGTTTCGAGCAGAAGGCTTAAAAAAGGGGCCGGGGCTGAACAGGTTAACTGCTAATTTTTCTCTTACTGCTGTTCTTGTTGCCATTCAGAGACTGAGATTCCCATCACGTGCACTGACTGTGATGTCAGGTGTATACCCTCTCAACAGTTTACCAGCTTTGTACAGTTTGTTCTGGTTTTGAGTCTGAATGTGAAGATAAGGTGAAAAACATGAGACAGAAAGTAAACTCTATCCTCTGCTGCACAAAGCATAATTCTTATCTAGTCCAGGGGCCAATCCACTGAGAGTGAGGGCCAACTTAGGCCCCTGAAATCTGATTCACTGTAGAAAAAAATGACCTTTGTAAAAAAAAAAAAAAAAAACTACAGGGCAGAAAAACCCAAACTTGAGTTCTCGCTTCATTTCCTTCTTTTATGTATTATGTGCCCATTATCTTAATTGCAAATTTAAAACAGTAGACTTTTTAATTTTCATCAGATCTATCACTTTTGATGTTGTATTTCTATAAATCTGGGTGTTAAATTCCCCAACAGGTAAATTTCGGAGGGAACTTTGGGTTAAAAACACTTCTGATTGTTTTTAACCCAACCTGCTGAATGGAAGCACTGCAGCTTCACAGAGGAAACATGTAGTGGAGATTAATTAAATCAAAAATGAATTTTTGTCATTCAGCTTTACTGTTTCGTGAGTCCAAAGCGACTGATTCACTGAGGAGGAGCCTTCATTTATCTCCCTTTTGCTGACCTGTTTCGGATCAATCTGGCTTTGTTTACAAGCTCAGCAAATGAGAAATCAAAGAAGGAAAGTCCTCTGTGGAAAATCAGTGAGTGATGACTACAGGAATTCAGTGGAAGCAGAGAAAGAAAAACATGTTGTTGTTACCTCACAGGTGTTCTCGGACTTCCAGGGAACTTCCGTGGTGAGCGGACCTTTGGCTCGAATGAGAACTTTTCTTTGACGTTTTCCAGCACAGATGGAGCTACATATGTGAAACCCTGAGGGACAGAGGAGAGGGACAACAACAGAAAGGGGTGTTAGTCCACCTCTTCAAAGACCATGTTTCCAAAAACAACCCACAGCTGATGATGAGCAATGAAACACTGGGTAAACTGGATCATGCAATGTGGTGAAACAGTGAGAGGAGCTTCCAGTAAAACACAAAGCACTAAACCAGATGGGACGCATTAGCTGATTTCTCGTAAGAATGACTTATAAAAAAAAAGAAGTGAAAAACAGAGACAGTACAGCTGACCTGTTTGTGAGAGTGTTTGTTTACATCATGTGTCTGTGTGGCTTGAGGACTTGACCTATATTTTAGTTCTAGCAAGTTTGTACGAAGTGAGAGCTGAAACTAGGAAGCTTCAACAAAATAGACACTCTAGTGCACACGAGCTGGAGTTTATCAGCTTTTGGCACACCTCATGGTTTCAGTAAGGATGCCTCAATGGGGCTTTTTGTGGCCAATAACGCTCACTCTTCACCTGTTAGTGAGATGAGCTGATACAGATACTGATCGTGTCTCATGTATTGTTCAGCAGAGAAGTCAAAAAGCTCTCAAGGAGCTACGCAACAAGTATACCACTGTACAAACAACAGAATTATACAACCTGATGATTGATTTATTACACGTTTATTTATGTCAATTAACAAAAGAAATGAAGACTGGAAAAATTATCAATTCTATCCAACAGGCCAAACAGCGCAACTAAATACAAGGCAATATTTTAATAACATTACCTCTTTTATATTATGTAAGTGACGTAATAATTTCATAAAGCTAAAAAAACAAACACATTTCATCCCCACTTGAAGTCATTTATTCAAGGTTCAGACAAAAAATAATCCTATTCCTCATATTTAAACACATCATGTACTTCCACTCCACAAATAGTTATTTTTCCAAGCCAACATTAACACATCATAATTAGGGAAGAGGGATTTTAGATTTTTGCCAGCATTGAATTTGCCAATATTTTGTAGCTCATTATCACCAATACCTATACCAGTTGTTATGACCCTGGTCTGTTTGTATATTATGTTACTATGTATTTCTTGTATTTATTTGGCTGCACCAGGAGGGACCTCTTGTGTGCCCCAGATTTTAATGTGTGTGCCTATTTGATTAGGCATGCCCGCCCCTGCCTCCTATTGGATTGAAGTCATGATGCGGCCACCTGCAACAGGCTGAGGAGGAAAAGACCCGTTTCAAATCAGTCTGTGATGTCACAGAACGCAGGAGGGAATTCCCAGCTCGACCGTGTCAGCATTTGCCTTAAGTTGCCTACACACCGAACACGACTTTGCAACCTTGGTGACCACTCTCCATGTAAAGTCAATGTACAGCAGCGACTGGGCGGGGCAAACCCTCCCGCGATGCACCGGTCCATTCTGGGTGACCTGGTCGCTCGTCGCTTGGTCGCCAAAATTGAAAACTTTGTACTTTCCAGGTGATATCGGCTGTGCAGCAACAGCCAATCAGCATTGTGTGGGTGTGTGACGGTACCCACGACAGACTGATTTTATTCCAGTTCACAGAGTGACAATCCATGTCCGTGTAGGAAACATTAGTTAGTGAGAACATTAGTTTCACCTAGACGGGACCGCAGAGAACTCACAGATGATGCTGCTGCAGGGCCATCAGCTGCAGTGTTTTGTGGTTGGTAGGTGAGTGAAAGGGATACTGTTGGAATAATGTCAGCTAATACGTCCTATTATATGATATGATATGATCGGGTGAAACTCGAGCAGGGGTGACGTCACTTGACGACGGCGACGGTGACCAAAATGAGGTATTTATGGACAGGCAACGCTACTTGGGTGGGTGATGCGATTTCAGTCACAAAGTCGCTTTCGATGTGAACGCAGCTTTAGTAGTATTTGTTTTGTGTAAAATCCCTTTGTTGTGTTTAATGGGATGGTAGGGGCCAATTAGTCGCCCGAGGTACTTCAGTTCCTTTGTTTGTGGCTGTAAATTTTTCTTCATATATTAAATCAAACAGGTTCACCGGTTGAAGGCCCCGTTTATACAACAAGTATGGCCAAAAACAGCAAGTTTTTGTTGCATTTGCGCCTTCCATTTACGAGAACGGTGCCTGGAATGCATGAATCTGCAAACTTTTGAAACCAGGGTCCAGAGTGAAAAGTTTTGAAAACGTTTTGGTTTCCGTCTCCATGTAAACAGGAATCGGTGTTGTCAGGGAAAACGATGACCAAAACATCATGAGTACTGACAGGTCAAGTGAATAACACTGGTTGTCTCTTCATCATGGCTCCTGTTAGTGGGTGGGATATATTAGGTAGCAAGTGAACATTATGTTCCCAAACTTGAAGTTAAAAGCAGGAAAAATGGTAAAGTGTAAGGATTTGAGAGAGTTTGACAAGAGTCACATTGTGATGGCTAGACGACTGGGTCAGATCATCTCCAAGACTGCAGCTCTTGTGGGTGTTCCTGGTCTGCAGTGGTCAGCATCGATCCAAAGTGGTCCAAGGAAGGAACAGTGGTGAACCGGTGAGAGGGTCATGGGCGGCCAAGGCTCACTGATGCTTCTAAACTTCTGATAGAAAAGTGTCTGGATAAACAGAGCATCGCAGTTTGCTGTGTATGGGGCTGAACAGCTGCAGACCAGTCAGAGGTGGTCATCATGTTAGATGTTTATGCCAGATATATACTGCCAGATATTTACTGTGAATATCTGCAAAGATTTCCATACATGCCAGTGCTGCAAATTAACTTTCTGAGCAATTATCTGCAGATACGAATATTGTACGATAACATCCTACATTTCATATGCAATTCAGAACACAACCTGCATGTTGTGTTGCAATGTGTGGCTCGTTTGGCTGGGCTAATTGGCTTTTATCCTGTTAGTCTCAGCATGAAATTCAACAGACTTAAACACTGGATTAATATTTGTGACCAACACAGTTTTGGAGATTCTACCACACTGTCTTGAAAATGACAGAGCAGCAGTGGTCGAGTGATTTGTTGTGCGTCCCAAAGGTGAGCATGGAGTTAAACCATCAGTGACTACAGGCATCAATTCTGAACCCAAAGTCATTTAAAACTATAAAGCATTATACTCAGTGCAGCACAAATTCATCTTTATCATGTTATTTACTAAGAATACTGACAGCAGCTCTAACCAATTTTAGACAGACGACTTCACTCAGGATTTCCACAGATGTGTCTGCTGTCCTTTGGTCTGCATGTTTATTTGTGCTTCTGCACATAAACACGACAAAACAAAACTCCCACAGGAGGACTGCTGCTCAGTGTGGAGCACACAGCACTCACCTACAGGCTCTAAGGAGGAACACCACACATTAAAAGTCAACAATCTAAATCAGAAAAACAATACTGGAGGCAGTGTGGACACACCCATATTTTTCGGACATGTTCAAAAATTAATGTTTTGGAGTGATATCTATTCAGCTCTGAAGAAGATTCTGGGTGATGATATACCAACGGATGTAAAGGTTCTGTATTTTAGTTTAATTGCAGATGATATTGATTTTAACCCTTAACAGATCCTGGGGGCATTTTGTGCCAATCATTTTTTAAGCCATTTTGGCTGTGTTGGATAAATACAGCTGAAATTTACCAGATGATTTTCAACTTTCAAAATATTAATAATCGTCATCTAAGTTTCTCAAATAAGCCTAAAATGGCGAAGCTACACAAAAACTGTCTCATTTATTGGAAATGACAAAAACCTGATTTTTATTCCAACATTTATCTGAACATAAACTAATTCATACCTTAATGTTAAGATTTCGTTTTATACAACAAGCTTTCAAATTTTAATTTTTATATTTTTCCATTAGATGGTACTATTTTTCCATACAAAGCATGTTGCAAAATTTTCTGCAAAGGTGCCTGCATTGAGAATATTAATGCATCAATCAATCACTGACCCATCTCAAGGCCTGATGTGAAATAAGAATTAACACTCATCTAAACAGTTTTATGGAAATAATTTGAGTTTTTTTTTTTTGGATAAAAAAGCAAAGGTGATATGTAAACATACTCGCCTTTAGAATGTAAAAAAATACATATATAAACTTATAAGTAATATTTGATATGTTTATTTCAGGCTGAAGCGGTTTCTTTTTTTGAAGACTTACTCACTTGAGGTAGAAAAAAATTGATAACTATTATTTTTACTGCAGTTATTGGGAAGGAGACATACTTTGTCATTAGGAACAAATATGTATGTTTATTAAAGGAACTATTCAGGGTGTATTTGTGTAAGATCCTCCTTATTGACTGTAAAAAAAAATGACCAGAATATGGTAAAAAGCTGAGCTCCCAAATCTCAAGGAATGGATGGAAATAGAAACAGAAAAATGCAAAATGGAAGAAATGGATTTCTCTCTGAAATTTAAAAAGAGCAACCTTTGTTAAAAAAAGGGAAAAACTGACAGTTTGATGCAAAAGAGAAAGACACTGACTTAATATGACTACAAAATCATGTTTGCACTTGAAAATGGCTCAGTCATTACATTGTTGTTTTTCTTTTCTTCAATGCAAAGTGCCTCCAACCAAATGTTTGTATTTTGTTTTGTCTTTTTCATTTTATTTTCAATGGTGAAAATAACAATCAATAAAAACAATACTTCCACAATCCACAAGAAACATCCCACTAACCAAAAATATGCTCATTAGGTTATTTGGTCTAACTGAATTGCCTTATGGAGTGAAGTTTTGTACATGTAGACATTATTGGACAAATGATCTGCACTGACAACCCAGACAAGACTAACTTAGAAAGACAAAAAACTTGCTATCTTGCTCTTCTTGGTATTCACACAAACCACGTTGCACGTGCTGCAGATGTAACCACTAAAGTGACTTACCAGGAAGACTTGATTGGCACTTTCACTCAGTGTGGAGTCGTCAGGACTGTCTACTGGAGTCTGGCTGGTGAACTTTGAGTCAAACTGGCTGGCGTCATCAGCTGATTGCTGCCAAAAGAAGAAGTTTAGTTAATCAGTTTTGAGGACAGTCAGAGAGGGTGATACTGAGTGAAATACGATAATACTCACCAGGAAAGGTTTAAAGGGAGGCTCCACTTTGCGGGCAAGAAGATCGTCCCAGTTAATATGTCGGAAGAATGGATGCACCTTTAAAGTACATGGGAGCAATCAGGACTTTATAAGTTACTGATAAACAAAAAGCATTTTGATCACTTAATCTTTCTAATTGAATATGTTAACACGTAGCACACACTGCTGACTGTCATTCAGTGAGTGTATCTACCTGGACCTCTGCAGCATCTCCTGGTCCTGCTCCGAGTCGCATTGATGCATTTCGTTTCAGCAGCTGAAAGAGAAGTTTGGACAGTTAGTTTGTCCTCCACACACTCCAGACGTTTCGCCAGAGAAAAAACAAAGAGGGACGACAGCACAGTGGCACAGCAGGTAGTGTGTGTGCCTCACAGCAAGAGGGTTGCTGGTCGGATCCCCGTGTTGGGCAGCGCTTTTCTGTGTGAAGTTTGCATGTGCATGTGCTTCCTCCCACAGACCAAAAACATGCTTGTTAGGTCAACTGGTGACTCTAGATTGACCTTAGGTATGAGTGTGAGTGTGAATGATTGTTTTTCTCTCTATGTGACCCTGTGATTGGCTGGCTACTGGTTCAGGATGTACCCTGCCTCTCACCCAGTGTCAGCTGGGACAGGCTCCAGTGCTCTGCAACCCCTAAAGGGATAAGCAGTATAGATAATAGATGGATGGAAAATGTAGAGGGGCGAATTTCACAGTTCACCTTTTTCAGGAGGTCTCTGGCTTCTTGTGTGAGGTAAGGTGGAAGGCTGAGTTTGCACTTTAAGATCTTGTCGATCGTCTTCTTCCTGTTTTCACCAGTGAAGGGAGGCTGAGAAACACAACAGGAAAAAGACAACAGTTAGAAAAGAAGACGCACATGCTTGTTTCAGCTTAAAGAAGTTGCTGTTTTGCTATTTCCTTTAAGTTCTCCTCTGATGTTGTTTCATTTAATCTCTGTCATGATGTTCTGTTATCTTGTGTGACACACTTTGATTTGCCCTGTTGCCGAAATGTCATAGAAAACTGCCCTGCCTTGAGTTCTGACTAAAATGGCCTTGAACATCCTGAAGTTTCACCATTTCACATGTAAATAAAACAGTTATCAAAATTCAGTTTAAATTTTGACCACTCAGTTTAGGATCAAAATAAAATATCCATTTTTTTTCTCTGCCCACTTGCAATTATCTTCTGAGGAAAATATACAAACACTTGAAAAAACACAGCCTTGCTGACCACTAGTCTGAAATTTCACTTTTCGAGCTGTCATCAATGTCCTTCAAATAAACCTGCAGTTTACATGCTGTTCATTTTTGTTAACCAGAATCTTACAAGCTGTCCGCGCGTCAGTTTGTATACACACAGAGCTGACCACAGAGGAGCTGAAAACAAGATGTTGCAAAATGCTGAAAAATCCCAAATGGGATCCATGTTGTGAATATTCATGTTTTCCTTTGTTGTTGCCCAATGTCTGTGTCCTGCTTGTTTTAATTGACATGCCACAAGGCCTGGGTACCATATAAAATTCTAAGATATAAAACATACACACGTCGTCACGTGTCAGCGAAAGTGAGTCAAATGCCAGCCGCTGAGGACAGACTGACAACAGCAGACAGAAGAGAGCAGTCAAATGCTTTTATTTGGTCAATTAGTTTCAATCTGCTGTTGTTTTTTGTCACTGTTTTGTGGCAGCAAAGATCCTCTGATGTTATTGTAACGTTTGGAACCTTTAATATCAAGTTTATAAATTAGAAAAAAATATGATGTTACTGCAATTGATGTCATATCACAGAGCATACACATGTGCAGTCAGGTAACGATGAACATGAACTCCATTCTTTCGCCATCCTCTAGTCTCTATCTTAAGAAAAATCAAGAAATTAAATTTGAGCATATCAATCATAAACTAGAAAGCACTTGGAGAGTGCAAACCTCCTTCAAAGTAGCTCACATATTCCTGTTACATCTATCGGCTATACTTCCATGATAAAGTTACCATCATAATATGATTCATGACCCTGAAAACCACTCGGAATCATGTTGATATCATTATTAGTTAGAGAGTTATTGACCAAAAATGATTGTTCGTTAATGGCGCTTATCTGGATCACCACTAAAATCTAATCATTTTTAAGTTGGGCCATTAGCAACATCTCCTGAAAATTTTCCGTCCATTAGTTTTTGCATAATCTTGCTAAAAAACAAACAGACATACGCCGGCAGAAAACATTACCTCCTTGGCGGAGGTAATAAAGGCTAATACCTCAGATGACGAGGCACTAAGGACATTAGATTAAAGTTTTCATTCTTGTAGACGACATAAAACACAGCAAAGTCCAATTACCATGGCTAGTTAGACAATAAATAATTTAAAAATAGAGAAGTCTATAGATTTTACCACAAATTTATTAAATCGTTAAATTACTATGACTTATATTTGGCCAAATATAAACATTATGTGTGTACATTTATTCATGAAATTAAGGTATCCAACCAGTTAGGGTGCCACGGTAAACAGTTAAACAGATACTAAAACTGAATGCTCAGAGAACGCCTGGGTACATCAATCTCATGTTCTAATAAATGCTGCGGCATAAATACGACTTTATTGCCCCAAAAGTTTTAATAAGTGATATTTTTAACGTACAGTATATCATCTTAGTATCTACACTGCTGTGATGAGCATCATCAGGAATAATGCCCCTTACTGAAACAACTTAAGTCACTTTTTTTCCAATTAAAATGTTTCCCTGTTTCTACCAAGTGATATAAGTTACAAGAAGTTGCTCTCAGGCACCTCTTCTTGGAAGTGCGAGTCTGGTGCACAAATTGTGACATTAATGCATACCCTCTATATTATTAGATTTTCAAACTGTGTACAGGGAATTAAAATACTCTACACAACAGGGATCTTCAACTACATAAATTTGATGTCCAGCATTGTCTATACAGGTGCTGCGGGGACCAGATTAAAAACAATTAAATTCTGTTCATGTTTTGGTCAAATTAGAGTGTAATTGTTTAATTATTTTTGTTTTCTTCTTAAATGTATGTCATGCTAAGTCTTAACACTAAGATCAGTCCCTATCACACATACAGCTGCGAGCCGTATGAGGGCGGCTGAGATATTTTGGCTGTAATGCTGTTTATCATTGGGTTTGGCACAAATATACATTAAGCCTCCCTTCCACCAAGTGGTCTGGTTTGGTTCAGCACATTTACAGTCTAGGGCAGGGATGTAAGCTGGGCAGAGAGGGTCTAACCAGCAAGGTGAATGCTTTAGTTTGCAACTCCTCAGAGGGGTGCCAAGAAGTGGGATGGCATGGGTTGTTTTTTGGGTACCTTTTTCCTTATCCAGCAGTGGAAACACCTGTAATTGTGTACCGTACCAAGCTGAACTGAACCGGACTGCTTGGTGGAAATGCAGCTTTATGTTGGAGTTTGTCTTACGATAGCTGACAGGTGGATTTCTTTTCCGATCAAACAGGAGATTATCATTAGAAACTTTGCCAGTGTACTGGGGGCTGGATGGAAAGGTTCAGGGAAGGCTTGTTTCAAGTTCAATCTGTTGTAAAATGGGTATTACTACACTTTTTAATAAGTGTAAAGAGGTATTTTGACAAGAAATTAGATAAACACGCCTAACATTTGAGTTTTTGCAGCATGTGAAATGTTTCCACTAACACTGAAAACACTTCAAAAATGATTTTTTAGAAAAGACCCATTGAGCCTGGGCTTTGCTGGACTTTTTAACACTGATAAGAAGGTTATGTTTTTGCTTTGGTTTGTTAGATGTAGTTGTTTGTTTTTGAGTTTGTAGCTTTTTTGTTTGTAACATCGTGAACAGGACAACACAGAACTATGAACAAATTCTGATGACGTTTTCCGGTAATGTTGGTCACGGCCCACAGAAGACGTGATTCGATTTCAGCAGTGATCAGCATCTGGGTGCAGACCCAGGAATTTTTTTAAGAATTTGTTATCACTGGAGACAGGATAGTTTTCCACATTTTAAGAGACTGTTGGTCAAGGCACAAGGGAGAAATGACAACATTTTGGTAATGATCCTCTTGGAGCACTTCCAGTTTATTTGTTATTGTTGTGGCATAAAAGGCTGATTTTGCAACAGTTGTTTTAGTTACAGGAAAAGTTTGGATTTTCTAGACTGTTCCTCTCAATTACATCACAGAAGTAAATTAGTTAGCAAAATAAGTTGAATTGTTTTTGCAGAATATGAAATTTATCCAGGTTTGGCAGGTCTTGATAGCTCATCAGTGCAGCCATGACAGTTTGACTTAATCAGTGCTTTAATTTGTTTGCTCAGTCTGCACTTACTGCTCCTGTCAGCATGTCGTACATTAGAGCTCCTAAACTCCACCAGTCCACTGCCCGGTTATGCCCACTCCTCATCAGGATCTCTGGAGCCCTGATGGAGGAGAGAAGTGTGAAAAATTATAAAGCTTATACATCTAGGAGCCAGTATACATGAATGTGAATCCACATACTTTATATCTTTTACCAATAAAACAATGAAATCTCTGTTATTTAAATGATCTACTGCAAAAACACAGTTGCACTAAATCGTAAGAAAAATAAACAGATTTTTTATTCGCTTACAAGACATATGAATCTAATTGTGAACAACTGGATCACATTTTAGCTTTCAATATCAATTTTCAGGCGCAGTATTTAGTTCAAACCAGTTCCAGACTCCTTTTCACAAAAAGGAGTGCTTCTGCTGTGAATTAATAATAACATTTTTTTTTTTACATAAAGCAGCTTTATACTTTGTTATAAAATTTTACCACTGTGACATCAATCTATTTTTGGAAACATCTGTAAACCTCAGTCAACAAAAAACTGTCCTAAAGAAAGGAGGGCACTTTCTAAATTGCAATATACTGACATTTCTGTACTTAAACTTTAGAAATGTTTTGCAAATAAGATAGTATGCAGCATTTTCCTGTAATTCTGGTATCTGAAAACCACCCTAGTGTTGGCTAACATGAACTTGAATCAAAGTATAAAGCTCTAAGATTGTAACATCCCTGCTGGCTTACATGTATTCAATAGTACCGCAGAAGGTGTGGGTGACCGTCCCGTCATGGATGGACTCCTTGCACAGACCAAAGTCTGTCAGCTTCACGTGTCCTTTAAGAAACAGAGACAAAGCAGCAACATCAGTGAAACTACACACCGAAGAACGTATGGATTAAATATCATCTTACTCGGAGGACAGACTCTATCTGGGAACTGAAGGTCATACATGAAGAGGGCATGTATGGAGGTGCGGGTTTATCAGCCCTCCTCTTATGTTTGTGTACCATTGTTGTTGAGCATGATGTTCTCAGGCTTCAGGTCTCTGTAGATGATCCCTTTCTGGTGCAGGTGACCCAACGCCATCGAGATCTCAGCCAGGTAGAAACTGTTGACAGAAAAAACAAGAGAGGGCCCTTTAAACTAAGCAACACTTTCTGGAAATTAAGTATTTTCCCTTCAATTCATCACAGACTGTATTCATTTAAATATGCATTACCTTCTGTGCTGACATAATCAGTAATGAGGTGTTATTGTCAATGTCATTTAGTGTTTTCCAGGAATATTACACACCCTTATTTATCCAGCAGCTCCGTTCATGTAATCACTGTTTTTATCTACAGGCTGTGTTTATAAAACAGAGCTGCAGATGCTAAAAGTTTGTCCCTGGTCCAAGTGAACATCACTCTGACTCAGAAACTGTGTCACCATCAGCTTGTTTTCCAAAACTAAAAGATTCAGACCAGAGCAGTTTGTTTAATCACTGGTGTTAGTTTGTCATGACACAATTTGCAACAGTCTGTGTTTTTCAGGATGTGGACACTCTCTACCTCTGAAAAGTATTTCATGTTTTTGATTTTGTTTGAGGCTTTTAATATGTGAACAAACATTTGAGAGACAGACAACAAACATGATGACGGATGAGAAAGATAGATTTGAAGAAAACTAGATTTGCTATTTTTAAGAAAACACCTTGAAACAGAGAAGTTTCGAGACAATACATTTTAACATCCTTTCAGATTCCTATTGATGACAGACTAACTTACCACGCCGTGTCCTCCATGAAGATGCCCTCTCTTTCCAGCTGCATAAACAGCTCCCCACCTGCACCACAGACAAAACAGTAAAAGGAGTTAACACTGGAAACTGTGATTAGTTTGTTATCCTGATTGAGGGAAACGTGTCCATCTTACTCTATTTACTAAAGAATTGGATCATGTAGAAGGACAGAGAACTAGAAAGCACTCGGATAGCACAAACCTTTGCCAAGGCAGCTCACATATTGCCGTTGCATCTATAAGCAATAGTTCCATGATAAAGTTACCATCATAATATGATTCTTTGACCCTGAAAACCCACACCTAGCACTCAGAATCATGTTGATATCATCATTAGTTAGACAGGTATTGAGCAAAAACAATCGTTCACTAATGGCAGTTACCTGGATCACCACCAAAATGTAATCATTTTTAAATTGGGCCATTACCAACATCTCCTGAAAATTTCAGCAAAGTCTGTCAGTGGTTTTTGTGTAATCTTGCTAACAAACAAACAAACAAACAAACATGTGCCGGCAAAAACATTACCTCCTTGCAGAGGTAACAATTAGTGTGTTTGTATGGGTCTATGTTGTTCAATGTTTGTCCAAACTTTTGGGGCTTTTCCATTTGCAGTCCATCATTCTATGTTGTATTTATGTATATTGTACTTTGAAAGTATCTCCTCAACAAAGGTGGGATTGTCATAGTGGGCCTACAAGAAATTAACCGTGACATCCTCACAACTACAAGTGAGGAAGGTGCAGCTGGCTCTCAGCTTGTGGCTTTTTGTCACTGTAAGGAGAGACGAATTTGGTTCACATAGAGCTATGAAGCAGACAAAAGGTGGCACTTTATTTTGCCAGTTTGGTTGTGGTGACGCTCTGGCCAAGCCGATTACCGAATCAAGAAACAGGCTATTTGATCCTGGGTTTTGCTGGACTTTTTAACTCCACCAAGGAGGTTATGTCTGCTAGGGTTTGTTTGTTTGTAACATTGTGAAATGGGTCACACAAAGTGTCAAGAACAATTTTTGAAGAGATTTTCAGGGAATGTTGGTCACGGCCCACGGAAGAAGTGATTAGATTTCAGTGGTGATCAGCATCTGGATCAGGAATTTTTTAAAGAACTGTTAACATTGCAGACAGTTTTCCACATTTTCAGGGACTGTTGGTCGCGGCACAAGGAAGAACTTTATTCGTTACTGTTGTGACATAAAAAAGCAAATTTTGCAACATCTCTTTTTCATTACAGGAAAAGTTTGGATTTCTTTAGACTGTTTTTCTGAATTACACCACAGGAGCAAATTAGTTTGCAAAATAAGTTGAATTATTTTTGCCTTTTTAAGAATTTTTACTAAAATGACTCAATATTCTAACAGTCCTACTCTCTACCTCATGCTTTATTTCATATGATCTTCTTACAAAAAGACTTAACGATGGATATAATGAGAACTACACACATGAATAACAATAAAATATGATACACATACACAGCTGGCATGCACACATGCAAACACACACCAGCCATCCCTTTTGATGCAAATCATTGTTGACAGATGCTTTTAGAGTCACGGATGCACAATGTTATTGGCACGATATCAGTACTTCATTACACTGAAATATATCTTAATTGGCTTTGATTTTATGTTGGGCTAATTAAATTAAGCTTACTTTTCTGCTTTTGAGCTAAAATATCAATGTTGGCATCATGAATTATGATGGAAATTGTATAAATCTGCTGTCTGGAAAAATCTTTCATCTCCAAAATTACTTCTTTTTTTTTTTTAAATCAGGAAATGCAAAAAAAAAACCAAAGTGTTTAAACAAATAAAACTGTATTGTCATAATTGTTGTTTATTCTTAATATTTGGTTTAGAAAAAAACACTCACAACTGTGCAAGGTGAACAAGGGCACTTATTTATATACCAAATATAAATAACGACAACAGACTTTTTTTGTTGTTGCTTATTATTTTAATTGTCTTATTGAGAGTATGCTTTAGGTTTTTAAATTTGGCCCTCTGAATGTTAGAACCACACTACTGTGGCCCTCGTATTTTACCAAAGTTACCCATCCTGACCCTAGACCCACTCCTGTTCTCATGGAAGTAATGCCAGATCAACTGTACACTGCAGACCAGCGTTATATTCTCCACATCCCTCTAATGATTAAAAAAATATTCACTATTAACAATGAGAAGCATAAATCCTCCCTTCCTTGATGTGTGGTTACAAAAAAATCAGACACGTATAAAATATGACGGCCCACCTGCAGCTGAACCTGCTTCAATGGTTTTTAAAAAGCAAGGGTCTGCAGTTTGTTTTTTTCTGTTGAGGATCTAAGTGTTAAACTTTTATATAACTGTCTTTATTTTTCAAGAGTTATATATATTTTTACAAGGTGTTCATGTAACCTTAAGCAGATATATGCATATGTATAATTAAACCTGTTTGGTATATATTTGTGGGCTGCAGGTTTGCATGTCAGTAATCATACCTTACAGATGTGTAGCTGCTGAGTACATATTCTCTACTCATATGAAACTGCTTCTCTTATATTAACACATATTCATATTTTTAAAAGCAAACTTAAGACCTACCTTTTCAGTCTGGCTTTTAGCTGATTATATTTATTATTATTATTTAGTCTTATTTATTAATTTATTTTAACCCTCTGAATCTGTTTTATTTCTCTATTTCAGTCCAGATTTATTGTTTTGGAACTTCATTCTTCGTTAATCGATTTTCTTTTCATTATCCTACTTTAACAGATTTTATTACACATTTGGTGTTTGGCTATCTCATTGTACCATTATTTTACTTTTTTAATTTATTTATTTTTCTCTATAGTATTTTTTATCTTATATCTTATCCTAATTGTTTTTATGGTCATTTTAGCCTTAGCTCCTGTGTTTCCTCATTTTTAGTTCAAGACAGCATTTCCTCAGTCCTCTAATTCTGTTTTCTGTCAGAATCTCCTCTTAGTGCCTTGGTGTATGTGTGTGTGTGTAAGTGGGAGTGTGTGTTGTATGTGGATCGCAAGGGTGGGTGGGATCTTGTATTTTCATTGTATTTAATTTTCTACCTTTTATTTATGTATTTTTTATTTTCACGTAAAGCACTTTGTGCTAAAAGACTTTGCTATAAAAAAAAAATGTTATACAAATAAAAATTTGATTGATTGATTGATTGACCTACAGTATCATATAAAGCCCAACATCAAGGGGATATTGTTTCTAATAATTGCCTCTTATTAAAAAAAATAAAAAAGGCAGTAAAGTTAAAAATGTAATACACAATACGCTTTGGTTGAATAAGATCCTTAATGTAGTTATTTGTGTTTACTGCTTTATTTATTTTAAAAAATCCAGTCTATTTATTCCCTGTTTAGTTATTTACCTTCTTTATTTTATCAACAAATTCAAAAACTATATAAATTAAACAAGTTCAATAAGTACAGTCAGACTCTAAGGCCACTGACCCTGATAAACCTTTAATCTTTGGGATTAGTAAGCACTGGACATCAGGCGGTTCACTTTGGTTCAGATGGTATGGTTTGGCACACATTGTGCTTGTTTACACAAAAAATGTTCCTGCACTTTGTAGCCTGCAGCGGGTCTAGCTCCACTAATAAGGGTCAGACTGCACACTCAATACCCCAGCAGAAGGGAGCCATAAAAGAATGACAGTGTAGATGTTTGTTTTGGTTCCTTTACCAACTTTTGACTGTGTAAACACAAATAATTGCAAACCATACTAAAAAGAACCAAAGTGAACTGCACAGGACTGCTTGGTGGAAGCACAGGACTTTTCTCACCACTCAGATACTCGAGGATAAGGTACAACTTCCCCCCGGTCTGGAAGGCATAGATGAGGTCGACGATGAAAGGGTGCTTCACTTCCTCCAAAATGTTCCTCTCAGCTTTGGTGTGCGCTGTGTCTTTAGCATTTCGGACAATCATGGCCTGGAGAGGGACAGAAAAGCACAGAGCTGTGAAACCGTTCTGGCTGTCATTTTAACCCTGTTAACCCGTGTCACTGCCCCAACATCAACGGAAGAAGGGGCAGAAGGGGCAGAAGGGGCAGAGCACATACTGGAAGCCAGGTCGGTAGCTACAGTAAAGTCTCATTAAGGCAATAAACACAGTCATTAACCCAAACCTCAAGCTTCGGGGAATAAGAGCTGGCTTTGCTCACAGAGTCAGGCACCGGCTCCATGTCAGCTGCAGAGGGGAGGCCAAGCTGAACAGAAGCTGAACGTCTGAGGTTTAATGGGAGAAAGGCTGCTGCCTTTATTTTGGGTGGTTTGCCCCGAGCTTCAAGCCTCACGGCTGAATGCACCAGTATGTCACCAGAGACGGCACACGGTGACATTCAGAACACATGAAACAGCAGACACCGTTAAGCTGTATTTAGCTTGTGACTGCACACAGTATTAAAGGTGCTAAATCCACATACATGTAATAACATGTTTGCTTGCATATGGATTACAGCATGCAGATGCCATTCCTCTGACACGTTACACTACTCTGTCTGAACACCAAGGGGCAGATATGCATTTACTTTAGACTGAATAAGTAAGAGGGACTGATGGAGTTTCTCCAAGGTTGCTCACAAACTTGTTAAAAAAATGAGGACTCTTCAGAAAAATCAAAAAAATATACGAAAGACATTTTTGTGTCACCAAGCGTTTTGTTCTCATGTTGGGCTTGATGGTTTTAAAATGCATGTAACCTAACAGTTGCATCTATGTCTGTTGGCACTAGGTATGTATGGTATGAAAATTTCATATCACGGTTAATGTGACCAGAATTATCACATCTATCATTATTATCGCAGTATTGTTGCAATGTGCTCAACATGCTCCAAAAAAACTGACACACGCACTGATATCATTTAACAAAGTTTTATTTAGTTAAAAAATAATGTGAAATTAAAAACAGTAAAACCAAATGTAAACAAATCCGTAGTGCAGGTGTTCAGAGCAACAAAAATTATGTAAACAAACCAAATAAAGCACAATCATAGTCTGTTCCATCCTTAATAAGAATAAGGTACTGCTAACTTTGTTGACTTGATACTGAAATGTAAAACGTCAGCATATTTACTTTGTGTGGTTTCGAGGGGAAAAAAATCTCCAGTTCAGTTTCCATGCGGCACCCTCTGCAAAACTTTCACTTTCAGAGGCCAAACATTGCAAACTGTGCATGTGCGCCTGCGTCTGCATTTTTGCCGAGGAGCAGAGGCAAAAGTTCTGACTTTTCCAGGCAATGAGCAGCATCACCGTGAGTTATTGACAAAGTGAGGTAAACTACCATGGTTTTAACGGAAATCAAAATAAGAAAGGTAATACTAACCAGCGGAAATTTTACCACGGTTTATCATTTCATTGGTAATTGTTACATGCCTAGTTAGGGAGTTTCAAAAAATATCAATTCTCCTTAAAGTATCAATACCCAAACGCCGTATCCGGAAACAATACTAATTTGCCATGGTATCGATACTACGGTTTGTGCACCCGCAGCGCCCGCCGCGCTTGCCGTGCGACTCTGCAGGCAGCGCAGCAGGCAGACAGCGTTTCGGCAGTCGGGAGAGCCCACACTGCAACCCGGCTTGCTGTTCTATGTATGTCGCAGCACGACTAATTTGGCAAAACACCTTAAGGACCGGCACCTTGGCCTTGATGACGAATTCCGACAGGCTAGTAAAGCTCCCGTTCATCATTTACCTTACTGTAGTAACTGATTACTGATGTTAGACCCGCAGGTGACCTGCATAAATGTTTGTTGTTTTGTGATTAGCTGTGGCTAGCACACTACTGTGGTCCACGGTAGCCTCATTTAGCTTACTGCTCAATGAATGTTGGTTGTTTTGTTATTAGCCATTAGGCACGGCTAGCAGCCTTTAGCTCTCTATCGTGACTCAAATGTGTTTTCTTCTATTAAAGATGCGGACTGAAGCAGAGAGAAGTCGACCTGCCACTAAACCTAAGAAATTACAGCCAACAGCCACTGCTGTGTGAAAAACAACAAAAATATGATCCCAAGTCTCCTGAAGCTTTAAAACTAAACAGAGCTGTTGCAGAGTACTTCTGTGAGGATCAAGTACCCATTTACACGGTGGAGAAACCTGGGCTACAACAACTTCTCATGCAGCTAAATCCACAGTATGTTCTTTCACCAAGAAACTGTTGCACAATACAACAAAACAAACACTCATGCAGCAGCTTCAAGGGAAGTCTTGTCTTGTTTTTTATTGTTTTCTTTATTTTCTGATTATTTAAATATTTTATTTAATTGATTATTTATCTGCGGTTCTGTTTTTCATGTTAATAAAAATGTTTTTATGCCTTTTAAGTAATTGTCATTTTTATCCCCGATATAGAAAATGGTATCGCGTATCGAATATCTTCTTGGGTATCGATATTGAGTTTGAAATTTTAGTATCGTGACAACCCCATTCCTAGTTGGCACCCTCAGCAGACCAATCACTGGAACATTTCCTATCTGGAGCACTACTTCTTGAGGGCCAACTATTACCTTGCATCTGTTTGACTTTCCAGCAAAGGCTTGATGCCAAAATGTGTCGAAGTATGACTTTAAGTTTACATGGCCACCCTGTGGAAATAAAAGCCTTTTAAAAGCTTAGCAAGAGTGCCTTGGAGTAATTCTCTGTAACTGCAAAATCATTTCTCCTTTTCTTTTCCTTTTGCAATTCTGTGAGCACATCTGTAATAAGTTTCCACAGATGCTGTGAATTGTGACAATAAGCAAATCCACAAACAAAGACTGCCAATAAAATGAAGCACACTTACTAAATGGTGGCCACTTGATTGTATTCACATGTCTCATTTAAATGTAAGATAGTGCATCACTAAAAGGACATTTTTGGAACATTTCAGGACCCGAAAAAATTATAAAAACCACCTGAAATCATCGAAGATGGATTCACTTACCTTCTTCAAGACTTTCATTGCAAAAATCTTCCCCGAGTTAGCTCCTGATACTTTCCGAACTTGAAACACCTGAAAGAAAACAAAAGCACTTCAGTCACAGCCCACATTGAACCACACAGAGCTCTTACAACCAAGTCAATTTGTAAACCCTGTCAGGACCAGTTCCTTTAAATAGCAGCAAAGTATTTAGCTGAGATTTTCTGACAGTTAAAAATGGCCGACTTCCTGTTGAAGTCACAACAAGGGTTCAAGATGCTTGGCATGATACATATGCCTATAAAATTTCCAAATCCTACGTTGCATGTGCTGTGGGGGCTCATTTTTTTGTACCTAGGGAGGGTGCCACTGAGCCATGCTGGTCAAAGGATGAACATGTGATGAAGTAACAACATTATATCTATAATATTTTACATTTTGTTTTCAAAATCCTCCTTCAGTGTCCAAAAAGCTACATAGAGAAAAATTCATTTAAAAACAATATGTGAATTTTTATGTTTACCAGCAGGCCATTGCCATTAGACACTTTTGACTAGCATCACTGCTTCTGTCAAAATAACAATAAATCAGTTAAGAGTTGAATTAAGTTGTTAAAGATAAATTGGATGATTTCAGGCTATATTTGCAGGAAAGCATTTCTACAATGTTATTTTCTGTGCATTTAAACTGCATATTACATTCAAAGAAAATAAAAATCTAGATATTACATATTTACTTCTTATTTTTGGGATTCATTGTCTCATTAAAGAAAAAAACATACCAATTTTTTGTACAAACTTTATGTTGTTCAGCCTTTATTCAAGTAGTTGTTGTAGGGACTGGACTGAGGCTTGTGTCCAATATTATGAGAAAGATAAGAGGGAAATGGCTCAGGAAAGAAGCTATAGACTGGATAGGAACCTGGACAACCCACAACCCTAACCCAAGGACATCAGAGGGCATATCCAATAGGCAACAAGCACCCCAAAGATGTCATTTTAGCGCTGACCGAGCTAACCTCCTCCATTTGACATGTCGCAGAGGTAGCATCAGATGCATAATATTGGAGCAACATAAGTGCATGTCTCTGTCTTTGTGTATTTAAGGAGCATGTGCAGTGTCCCGTGCAACCAAGCTACGGCTGGGCAATATGTTGATCAAATCGATTAATTTCTATTATTTTCTGCAGAAGATCTAAAAATGAAAAATCAAGATTTTTTTTCTCAACTTACCCTGACTGCAATCATAAGTTGTTGTAATGTTTGAAAATATAAATTCCGAAAATATACATTTCTCATGATGGTAGGCCTTGTCAGGTTTTTCACAAGCAAAGGCCTTTACTTTTTTCTTAATTTAGACTAAATATTGATCAGATGGTTCCAAGTTAATATACTGCAAAAATAGCTCAGCTTTCAGTGTTTATGTAGACAGGCCTCCCTACATTCAAACTACATAATCAATATTTTAGGACAAAATTACAGCATTCATTTTAACTATAAGAGAGAAACTCTGTTTAGTTTTGGAACATATTTTGATAACATAATACTTGATTTATGTCATTTTTGTGTCACTTAGAGGTGTTTTTTTTCCTCTTAAGAGGGAAGAAAATCGATTAAAATCGTAAATCCCGTTTTGTGGAAGAAAAAAAATCAGGGATTTTATTTTTAGGTTATATCGTCCAGCCCTAATCCAAGTCATATTACACTGAATTGACACAGATATCACGCCCTTACAGAATTCATGTGAAGGTCTTAAGGTGTTATGACGACTAACTTTCGTTGTGGCGCTATTGTGCAACGGCACCGTGAAAAGGGTTTATGTTTAGGTGTGACAAAATGATAGCTTATTAAAGATAATAGTTACTTTAAAGGCCCCATGTTCTGCAAAATCAATTTTCCTTTTTTTTAATGTTATTAGAAGGGGCTTGGAGGGCAGAAGAACATGACACCTTTAACTAAATTCTCAGCTCATGGAGAAATGTGCTCTGCCTCTTTCAAGAAAATGTCCCTTAAAATGCCCAAGTTTCTACTTCCTGTGTTTTATGATATCATAGCTATACAGCCTCTGCCTGCATAAATGTTTTCTGCTCATCACAGGCAGGCACCATTAATGTTTTGAAAGTCCACTCCTTGGCCTGCAACCACTCCTTCCCCTATCAGACATTATTTGGGCAGCCAATCAGTGCAGAGCTCATAATCATAGCCTCCTGTAGCCCCTACCCCCTCTGATCTGAGTGTTTCCTGTGGGGAGGGAAAAGGAGCTGCATCTGATCCTCTACAGAGATAACAGTTTTCATTTTTTATTCAACTTAGATCAAATCCTTGCTTAATAGATACCCAAGACATAATGTTCTATAACTTCTTATCCATCACGACAGACAGAGACCCTGTGTTCAATGCTATGTTGACAGTTCTGCCCTACAAAGGCAAAATGCAGTTTCTGCAGTTTTCGATTTTTTTTTTTTTTTTTGTACTAATCCAAAGTGCAGTATCTGCTCTTCAATCTCTTAACGTTTCATAGAGCTCCTGCTTAATTTCTCTGAGATATTGCCATTTGTTACTTTGCAGTAACTGCAAAAATGCACTGTAAAACCAAGGCAAACTGCAGTAACTGCACTTACTGCTCTTTGACTTGGTTTCACCATGAAGAATATCAGATACTGCAGTTTGCCTTGGTTTTAGGACCAAATTTGGGCCATCTCCACTCAGACTTGAGTTAAAAGTTAACCTGCGAGAAACACAAAAAGCTGTTTTTCTCTGCTTGGCATTTTTGCAGATACTGCACTTTGCCTTTGTAGGGCAGTTTATTGATTTCACATGAATACCATGTGTCATCAGAAGTGTTACAGGGTTGGGTGCTGGTTTGGCAGAGTGGTAAGCAATCGAGCATGACCCACCTACATGCTTCTGCCGGTCCGGGTTCGGATCCAGCCTGTGGAGAGTGTCCTCCTCCTACTCTCTCTCATCCCCCTTCACAAGCCTGTCTACTATCTCTCTCTCTTCTATCAATAAAGGCACAAAATCCCCCAAAAATTAATCTTTAAAAAATAAAAAAAGAAGTGTACAGGGTTTACAGAGCAGAATCATTACGATTGCATTGGCATGACTGGCCTGCTTGCTTGCAGCAAGTTTCTCTGAATGTTGCCTGCCATGTTCAACACCAGCTCAACTTGCCAGCAGAGACTAAAGGAAAAGTCTGAATGAGTCATGTTCGATATTTTCTGCTGTTTGTTGTCACTTCAGAGACTTAAGGAAAATTTCAGGGGTTCTGTACATGTGTGAAAATACTGTTATTCTCTTACTGCTCTGATTCAGTCTGAGCTGAAGAACTGGCTTTAATAAACATAATTCAGCATTATTCATGAATAAGTATTTGACCAAGATTTTATGAACAGTACCTCTCAATCTGTGTTTACTTATGAAGTCATTGATAGGAAAAATCATGAAACAGAAGAAAGTGTGTTTTTTTAAGTTGTTGGATTGTACAACTGAGAAATTCCCAGGACTAAGGGAACGATGTCTTGGTCATCAGACATAAAAACCACTTCAAGACTGAATAAGTCACACATCTGTTTGCTGAGTGAGGAGAGTTTCTAAAATTATTGTGACGTGCACTTTCTTTGCCAGGATCAAAAAAAGAGGAGGTCAGAAAATTTCCAGAGCTCCATGTGTTGGTGTCACCAAAATAAAACAATAAAACTTTCCTTATGTCATTGATCCTACACTTTGATGAAAGGGGGTGACGATGATTACAGCTCAGTTTGGTACTGATGTGGGACAAGGAGGAGGCTGTTTTGAGGAAACATTTTACATCTGAAGTCAGTGAATGTGATTTTCAAACTTCTCACAAAGAACTGTGAAAATAAAGAAATGATGTAATCTTAAGCATCGAAAATTACTTTCCAACCACTTTAAAAGTAAAATTCCCCACCCAAAACAGTGGTGGCCTTCACCACATACTGACAATGTGATGACAGATCAAAAAACCAAGTAACAGATGGATATCTTCCTATTTAAAAAAAAAAAAAAAAAGAAGAAAAAGCTTAACAACTCTTTTGTTTTATTTTTTAAGTCTTTTATTAAACAGCGCTGTGCAGCTGTTCATGCAACTAGTTCATGGTTTCACCACAATAACATCCTTTTAGATTAAAGTATTTAGGGTAACAAAATACATTTCTACCTCAAAATGTAGTTTTAGGTGGTTTTCACACCTACAGCTCAGCTGCTTTGTTCCAATTTTTGCATATTTTCTTTGGATTGTTTTATGTTCATGTCAGTTTTCAGAAGCTAACAGAGTCCAGGTTGAGCTTCACAAAAGGCCTTAGCTGTCCTTACATCAATATGTCACTGTCAGCGCTGCTATGACTACGAGTTGCACTGTTCATTGTGGGAAAAAGCTAACAGGCTACCCACAAAACGACTCACTGATTAAAAGCGAAGATTAAACACCTAACATAAGATTATACAGATGAACATATTTATCAGTGTGTGGCTTGCCTTTTGATAAATGTGGAAACAAACTCTGTGCACGAAGAAGACTATAGAGTACACCAGATAGCATGGTAACTTATTACAATGTAACACATGTAGAAGTGTCAGCAGAGACATTATTTGGAAAAGTTGAGAGCGGCTTTAAAAAGGATAAATTCTCCTCTTTAAACAAGCTGGACTGCTTGAATATGTCCATGTTGTCGAGTTCTGTGAAGATCTGATGTAGAGACGGTGGGTAATGTTAACCTGTTGACATTTTCATGGCATGTTGCACCCATGTAACCTTGCACAGCAGCTGGATCTGCCTGATTCAATGTCCGAAATCATGCAGATCCATCTTGACAAGCTCCAGTCTACTCCATTTGTGCTCGTCCCAAAGCGGGACGGCCCAATCAGAGTCCTTTAGAGCAGGAAGAGATGAGAGAGACCAGCGTGACGACAGCAGGAAGTGACTGCACTGATAGAGATTAGCATAGATGCTAACAGCGTCAGATTTATCAGATTTTGACCGCATTTCTTGATTAAATGAAAAACAAATATTACTACAGACTCTTCTGTAGTGAGGATATTTTTGCTCCACTTCCGGCATGTTTTTACAAGAGTTTGTTATAAAAAGTGAGTCACATTCTGTAACGCAGTAGCGCCCGCCTACAACACTATTTGATTGACCTGTAATAAATATTGATTGATAGAACCATCATCCAATCACCTGTCGGATATGTTTCTGAAAGGTTCAGTCCTCCCCAAACAATTTGTATGGGCTCTTTTTGAGAAAGACTAGCAAAATATTTTGAACGGTCCATCTGGTGTGTTGGGTTAGCGCCCATGTGCAGAAAGTGACTCAGGGTCAAAAACATTATTGTCAAGTAGTGCTTGGTTATCGGCCTGGATGCCTGGTAGCTAAAATTCAATTATAATTACAGCTTTAAGTATTCCACTACAGCAGTGTGATGAGTTAACTTGTCACTCAGCTTGTGTCAGTTGCTGGGTGAACCACTGCAGGGGTAATCAGAAGCAAGCCGAGACCAAGTTTTTCAGGCGAGCTTGGCGCGGTTGTTTGTGCTGAAACAGAGATCTATCGCTGTGTTCATAAATATTCAAACAAACCTTTCTCAACAATCGGGGAGCGGAAACAACCTCAAAGTCTGTTGAATGGCAGGAAATGGCAGGATGACTTTAAATGAAGTCATCCACAGATCAGATTCAGAAATACTTTGTTAATCCCCAAGGGGAATTTGGTTGTTTCAGTTGCTCTCATACACAGTATAGCAATAGGAATATAAAACAAAGACATTAAAATAGATAAGAGCATGAAAAATTAAGTAAAAAAGTAAGCAGGTTGCAACATGCAGAGCTGTATCAACTTCCTTATGAAGCAAAAAAATAAATAAAATAACAATATGAGACTATAAACCAGGCCAAGGAATTTACACTATTAACATTACCAATATTTACAATTATGAATACAATATGAAAGCACTGTTTGACAGTAGACCATATTTGACTGAAAGGCAATGTTTGGCAGTAAGGATATGGCACTGGATATTACATATTAGATTGCACCATCTGCTTTAGCACTATGTAACTTCGTCAGCAGGGTCCTTACTGCAAAAAATCTGGTTATATTACCATGCCTGGTTTGTTGACATGGTTTGAAACTTCTGATGACTTTAGTCTCTACATTTGTCTGCAAATGTACGTTGAGGGATAGGTAACAGCTGTGTTAGCATTGCTACAGTGCAGTTTCAAACAGAGACATCCGCTGGGCGCCAAAGTGCACCAGACCAAAATCCTACATATTGTTGCTTTGAGGCGAGTTACATCTGACACAGGAAAATGGAGAAGGGGTCAGCTATAAAAGACTGTGGTAAAGGACCTGGATAAGTTTTCACATTTTAATGGGATGAAATCAGGTGTCTCACCTTTCCATAGCCTCCTTTCCCCAAAACCTTGAGCAGCTCAAAGCACTCAGGTCTGATCTGCTCTGTTCCCTTGTTCACGCTGTTCTCTGAGATCTCAAACTTCTCGCATTCGTCCATGTTACTGTAAACAAAGAGAGATGACAACATTATATATATCAATCTATCTATCTATCTATATATCTAAGCAGAGAAAATGTGTTTTCTACAAGCTGTTCTAGGGGTTTTCATTTAAAGTTCCTACTAGAACTGGGTATAAAAAATTGATTAATCAATTTGAATCGATTTTCCATTGAATGGCCCAAAATCGATTCATAAAATCCTTAAATCGATCTTTTAATACGTCTTTTCTCAGTGTGTAATGCAGCCTGCAGTTTAATGCTGAGTAGTCTTGCGTGACCAGCCATTCATTTCCCATAATGCCATGTCACTTCTCGCGTGACCAGACCAGAGATCTTGCGAGATCTTGTCACTCGGCGAACGAGCGTTCTTAAACAAAACATCATGGTAGGACCACTTAAGGCACCACCAACAAACTTTAAGGTAAATGTCTGGATGCATTTTGGATTTAAAAAACATGGCGACGGCAATGAACTGGACAAAAGTAAAACTATATGGAAGATGTGCAGCGTGCAGGTGACATATTGTGGAAACACAACAAATCTCCGAAATCATGTATCATGACACCAGCTGGAAACGCAGTCTGCAAAGACGTAAGACCTGAAGGAAACACAGCTGGTAAAGGCATTTGTATGCAAGTTACCAGAAAACTCTCCACAAGCCCAGAAAATAACCAATGCTGTCGCAGCATTCATATGCAAGGACATAAGACCACACAGCGTTGTTTGTAGCCACCTTATTTACACTGCCTGCCCTGTGGTTTGATTTGATTTAAATTATTACATTTTTGTTTTGGTCAGGTTATGTTTAATAAAAAGTGCATGATTACTGTAACTGCTTTGGGCTCAATTCTTAATGTAAACATTAATATTTTTTATAATGCACAAAGTTAGAGTTCGTTTCTACTATTTACAGCATTTGTTCTCTGAGAATCTCTTCATCAATCAAATCAAATCAAATCGTGAATTAAATCGAATCAGGCCCTTGTGAATCAAATCGATTTGGGAAATTTGAATCGATACCCAGCTGTAGTTCCAACACAGTCTTGTTCTCAAATTTAACAATTTTTTAAGACCTGAGCTGATACAAATGAAGACATTTTGTTGAACAGCAGAACAAAGTGCACTCATTATAATCATGTCTTTTGCTAGCACTGCCTACTTTGCTTAACCTTGCAGTGCAGCTTGATCTGCCTGATTCAACATCTTTAATTAGGCAGATCGATCTTGCCAAGCTCCGATCTATGACGACTGTGTGCATCCCAAAGCAAGACGGCCCAATCAGCGTCCTTTCAAGCCAGAAGAGGAGGGAGCTATGAGACAGATGACAGCAGGAAGTGACTGCTCATATGGAGATTACCATAGATCCTAACAGCTCAGAAGCAGGTTCATCAAAAAACTGGACCACATTTCTTTATTAAATGAAAAACAAATATCAACACTACAAACACCACAAACATCTCCCTAGAAAGGATAGTTCCCTCCACTTGCAACATGTTTTGCCGAGAGTTTGTTTTACGAAGTAGCTCATGTTCTGTCCTTTACACCACAGCAGTAGTGCCTGCCTACTACATTATTGACAGAAGGATCATCCAATCACCTGTTCAATATGCTTCTGAAAGGTTCTGCCCATTCCCAGAAACAATCAATGGGCTCTTTCTCCAATGGGTTAGTGGAATACATCAAACAGTCCATCTGTTGTGTCAGGTTATTTTTTGCCTCAATCAATAACTGACATTAAGAAAGACTCTATACTAAGCAATACCAATTTATACAAATCAAAAATAATAGATTAAAGCTAAAGACAGGCCTGCTATACAATCTTTGGTCAAATAATGGCTGTAACGGAGGTAAATTAAGATTCTGTTAAGTGTATGACAAGATGTGATGAATTATTACTGGATTCATGTGGATGTACTGATAAAAACTTGTGATAATAAATGATAATAAGTGTCAAACAATGTCAAGGCAATTATATAGCGACGTGAAAAAATAGTTTTGACACTGATCTAAATAAAAACTTTAAGAAACAATTTAAATAAGTAAAAGGCAATGCTTCAGAGCACTATGTGTAAATCTTATGAAGTCTTGCAATGGTCAGCACACCTTCAACAAGTCAATCATCATGGTCAAACCCATCTCTTTATTGTTAGGATCAGGCAGTACGTTAAAACAACTTTGTGTTAAGAGCTACAAATGAAAAAAAGTAACAAAAACAACTGTTTCACAAAAGAGAACCAAATCCCCATAATTACTCATAAGTACTTAAAAGAAGAAAACAGATTATTCAAACACAAAACCACATATAAACATTTTTTCTTAACCTCTCTAGAAACAGGACTTTTACAGAGATGATTTTACTCACAATTCAAATCCACTGCACTGGTCCATGTACTCACTGACCTGGCCCTGGAGACAAAAATAGAAAAGGACATAAAATATCAGCACACATCAGCAAAGAATGTAAATCTATGTTTGTTGTACTTTTTCCTCTTACAGTTGTTTAAGACAGCAGATGCATGTTCTTACAGAAGTCAGTTAAATCAAGGTTAACATGTATATCATGCAGCTTGATCAAACGGTAGTTGAGCATGTAATTAATGATATGGTGGTAGAGATGGTTAGACATGTTAAGGGCAATTTTGTCGATTATTTCTTAATTTAATTTGTTATTTTGTGTTAGCTCCTATTTATATTTTAATGCCATGTATCCTGTTTTGTATCCACCAGTGTGGCAGCTCAGTATTAGTCACAAAAAACAGCAAGAAACACAAAGCAAAAAATAGATATTGTACAGGCCGTCAGTGGCACAGTCTGATAGTGCGCTGGCTGATAATCAAAAGGTTGCAGGTTGGAGACCAGCTTCGGCTGTCGCATGTCAATGTGTCCTTGGGCAAGACACTTAACCCCAAGTTGCGTCACGCTGTTACTTGATATTGATGGACAATTGATATAGAAACTCCAACCATCATGCCTGTGAGGTCGAATGGGTGAGGACGGGTAGATGTGACCCGTGGTGTAAAGCTGCTTTGAGTCGTCAAATAGACGAGATTTATAAGCTCAAGTCCATTTACCATTTACAGAAACATTTTTTTAAAGGTGATGTGAAGAAAATTGGCTGCAATGTTGTTTAAAATTTTGATTGCTCATGATCTCTGGGATTTATTTACAATAAATAACTCTGTAAGATCTGTGCTATTAAAGGCAAGCAGACCATTTTCATGTCCGGACACAGCAGTGTTTATTTTGTAGGTGAAGCCTAAGTAGTGGCAGAAAGTTAGCTGGCAAAAGTCAGTTACAAAAACGACAAGGTAATCAAAGTCATTAGTGTGGTTGTATGAACTTTGCACTCATGTCCAGGAACCCTGAATTCTGAATTGTATTAAATCTTTTGTGTGTTAAGAGCCGATGTGATGCCTCATGAAACAGTGAAATAGTTATTACTTCAGCTGCTGACTTCCATTAGAATGTGCAATTTTCATTGTTACTACAGATGTTAAAACATTAAATATCCTTGTGATTAAATGTAGTGATTCACCAATTGTGAAAATCTAACCTGACACACCAGATGGACCGTCAATATATTTCACTACCCCATCTTGGAAAGAACCCATAGAAAGTATTTGGGAATGGGCAAAAGCGTTCAAAGCAAATCCAGACAGTGATTGGACAATCATTTTGTCAGTAATTCATTACAGGCCAATCAGATAATGTAGTAGGCGAGTGAACTGTCGTGGTGTAGAGGACAAAAGGTAGGCCACTTCGTAAAACAAACTCAGCAAAACATGTCAGAATTGGAGGGAAAATATCCTTTCAAAGGAAACGTTTGTAGTGTTGGTATTTGTTTTTCATTTAATAAAGAAATGTGGTCCAGATCTGATGAAACTGCTTCTGAAGTTGTTAGCGTCTATGCTACTCACTACATGTCAGTCACTTCCTGCCGTCGTCTCACTCATAATTCCCACCTCTTCCCGAAAGGACGCTTATTGGGCCGTTCTGCTTTGGGCTGCTCACAATCGTAGACTGGAGTTTGGCAAGATGGATCTACTTGATTATACACATTGAATCAGGCTGATCAAGCTGCACTGCAAGGTTAGTGAAAATCTGATGCCAAAACTGATTGTTGAAATCATTTATTTGATTTTTCTCGAATTATCTCTTTGGTGTAATTCTCCCAAAAGCCAATACTTTCTTTCCTGTTAGCTAAATAAAAAAGATCACAGTTAGTCCAACATGTCATTTTTTACTGACAAAAAAAAAAAATCTCCGATTGAGCCGTTAGGTGTGCTAGATGTCAGCTTTACTTTGGCACGACACAACAAAAATCTGAAACTCATATCTGTTAACCCCATATTTACCTGCCTATAGACGATGTTTGAAAAAAGGGCTGATGTTATACTGATACCAATGTGCTCCAGACTTAAAGGTCAGAAATACACCTCAGATGCAGTCTTGGCAGAAACCCAAATAAAAAGACATTTTGTTTTAAAGTTAAACTTTCCATCCTCAACATTTTGTAAGTTCAGCAACTACGCACTATGGTGGACGAGCATCAACTCTTTGCTGATTATTTAACTAAATGTTCATTATAACCATGTGAATTTCTACAAGTACTAGAGATGGGAGCTGAAATGTTTTCATTGATACCAATGGCATTATTGGTTCTGCCTATTAATCCTATTCTTTATTGATTCCTTAATCCATTCCTGTGGATTTTCAGTTTGAAAGAAGGTTCAAATGCTTTCAGTGTCAATGACCTCAAACATAAAGCACTCCTGACACTTTATGCTGTGCTACTGCAGGTTTCTATGGTTTCCCTCCTCATATAAAACACACAGGCAGAGACGCAATGTTGTGCAGTCAGCATCATTTTGTGTAACACAAAGCAAGAATTTGGACCACTTCTGTCTCCTGTCTGCCATGAGTACATCTTTGACTTCTGTGTTATAGTTTCTGTCCCTGATTAAAATTTGACTTCTTTGATTTTAAGGCATGCAGAACAAAGTGTAAGGAACTGATAGGGAAATTGTTCAGCAAAAACACTTGTCATATTGATTATTTTAGCTAGTTGTTATCGATTCTCAGCTAGAATTGGTTTCGATTCCAATTCCTGATGAACACTGCATCTGCTGCTCACTTGTACTACCATAACAGTCTGTGTTTGTTTAATGGAGCGTCCTCACACTCACAGCAATTGCTTATTCTCCTCTCTACACTGACATGCTTTGGCATAATTATACATTTTTCTCTTTTAATCAGAGATTTGATCTGATCTGCAGCTCTTCACTCATCTCCATGTAGTTGGTTCACATTAAGTTGCATAATTAGCAAATATTTTTGTACAGGTTTACTTAATCATTATGGATTCATAATTTATTCATCTTTATATAAGCTGGGCGATATATTAATTACTAATTGTTTTGTTGAAGACTTAAAAAATAAGTTTTTTTTCTTTGCCTGCGTATTTTGCCAGGTATCCATAATTATTATGCTCTAGCATTACGCCCTCCAACAGACACACAACAAATAGTAATTGTGGCATCCCTACAAGACAAAACCACAAATAATTTACACTGTTGCCTTAACACTTTTTGCAAATTTAAAGGCATTTATTTATTTATTTATTTTGTAGATTAAGCGCCCACCTACTACATTACCTGATTGGCCCGTGATAAATGTGATTGACAGAAGTAATCGTCCAATCATCTGTCAGATATGCCAGCTTCTGCAGCCTGGCATTGATTATCAGGAGTGTCATGTGTTTGACATTAGAAGACCCACGAGGGCTGACTTTTGCAACACAAGAATCAATAACAGAATTGTTAAAGACTTGGATCCAAAAGCAGAATAGAAAATGGAAATCTTATCAATATCAATGAAAATGATTAATTTCCATTAGGGCTGAACGATTTTAGGAAAATATCTAATTGAAAAATCAATGATCAAAAGCACATAACACATCATTCATCATCTAATATTGATGATAAATAATCTGTTTTCATTATTTAAGGGATACTCCAACTTCTACTCCTAAACAGAGGCTTTGTACTGTTGACCTGCTTACAGGCACTTCTGTAAATGCAACTTGGCTGCAAACTTTTAAAACATTATGTGTAAAATAGTTGAAAAAACAGCAATTTCAATCCAAAACGTTAAATCTTTCAGCCCTGATTCCCATCCCTATGTTTTTATCTTTGTTTAACCATTATGAGTATACAAAGTTTTCTGCAAGTTAGGTATTATCAACAATGTACCTAGAGATGCCAGTCTAGCCTTACACTAGACACATTTCAGTAAAATACTTAATTTCTTTTAAAACATAAGAACTAATACTAATGCTGTTACATTTTAGTCCATGCACTGTCTCATTTTGTCACTTATTAGTGTTTTAAATAACGATGTGTATTTCCCTTGAGGTGTATTGGTATTTTTACGTCTAATATGACTAAATAAGTAAACACATTTAACTCAAAATGTCCTTAAATTCAGTAATTGACCAGTTTTTGGTTAAAATAGCTAAAACAATGATCACAGTAGTGTCTAGTAACTATCCTCAGGTTGTGAGTGATGGAGAGCAAAATCACCAAGTGTGTTCTCAAAGCCTCGGAGGGGTTAGCAGAGGTTCTTGAGCATATATAAGAAAAGTTTGTCTCCACTTCACCTCTTGTTCGTCAGAGATAATGTCTGATTTGGTATTTGAGTGACTTAATGTCATGTAGCTGAATCTTTACAACAGGCGGATGCCGATGGACAGCGTCAACCCGCCTCATCAGGGAGGCTGGTTCCAATGTCGGACAGAGTTAGCAACGCCCAGTGAGACACGTAGCAAAGTAGTTATCTTTCAGCATTTGTTTTGGTGATTTAGAGTCAATGTTTGGATATGTTGGCTCATGTTTTATTGCTGTTACAGAGAAAATATCTTAACCTTATTTGAGTGTTGGCGTTGGCGTTTGCGGTTTGAGGAGTGACCGTGTTAACTGAAGACACCAGTCAGCTGTCGTTGTTACTACTCGTTAATGAAGGACATTAATGTAGGAGTATTTATCAATTAGAAGACTAATGCATATTAATTAAATGCTTGAAGAAAATAACGACACTTCCAGTCTTAATCTTCGCTGCATCTCCACGAGCCAAAACTGCGCTCAGCTTAGAGTTCTCAGTTAACACGGTCACCGTTTACTTTGTCACACCTAAAACCTGCCGTCCACTCATTTAAGTGTGTTTTACTGCAGCTGTCAGCAAACAAAAACACGTCTACTTCTACAGCCAAAGTGGAAAGGTGATTAAAACAGTAGTTGCTATTTTTGGTGCAGTGCCAGTTTCCGCGGGAAAGGGGTATCTGAGGACATGTCCGATGACGGAACCACCCTGGTTAGCACCGAAGGCCTCGAAAGTGCTAGCAAAGTGCTAACTAGCGGGTTAGCTCGCAGGCTAGTAGCGACGGTAGTAGTCCTGAACGTCAACGTAAACTCACCCCGTCCTCCAGCTCATCGTCGGAGACATTCTCGTCCGGTTGATCCAAGTCGATGTCGAAAACTCCAGCCATGGCCGCGGCTCTTCTCTCGGCGTTTCTGCTCCGAAAACACAGTCCCGCTCCCCCGCTTTATGGGAGAGCCATCCCCGCTACAGCCGGCTACGATACACGGCAGCATGTGCTAACTGTTAGCATGAGGCTAACCACAACAACACGGAGAGAGCAGGAAGCCTCTAGTGTCAGGCGCTGGCATTATGAGGGGAGAGCGGGGGCTATTGTCACACCTATTTACCTTCACCCTCTGAACTGAAGAATATTCCAGATACACCTTTATCCTTCAATTGATCCAGTGATGAAGCTGCATTCCTACTTTTTATCTTTTAAAATCATTTTTTATGATTATCATCATGTAACAAACAAATATAAGGGATTGAACTATAACAACAAATACAAAAACAAGTCAAACATTTCATCCCACATGCTCCATGTCTTCCAAACCAGTCCACCAATAGAGAAACAAAAAGCACAATTAAATATCCATGATGAGGAAAAAGTCCTACAAAATACTAAAACAAAACACAAACATGTCAGTCCTTCAATTATTCAATCTTTTGAGTTTATCTTATTTATCAAGAAAAGTGCCACAATAATGAAAAAAGTAGATGTAGCAACAGCAATCAATTAAAAATGACCTAAAACATCATATTTTAAATCTGAACAGCGTTCTGTGTTTTGTTTTATGTATTTATTGATGTAAATTAAAGAGTTACATTTCAGTGTTGGGATTAATTGTAAAAATGAAAATTCATCATAAACTCACTTTATCTAAGACAATGGGGTACCTCAATTTGATGTAATTTCTTTTGTTGTGTTCTTTTTTTTCTTTGTTTAAGGTTATTATCATGATTACTAGCTATTGAATTCTTTTTATTGTAGGTCTTATAAATCAGCAGCAATGTATTGATTTTTTTAGTGAGACAGGTGACTGCTGTACTTAAATGTAACTTAAGTTTAGATAATTTAAAACTGAGTTAAGAGTAAATGTTGATCAAACACATTGATCAGCTTATAAGTGGAAAACTGTGCTGATCACACTTTTGATTTGCATCATACCACAAGAAAATAAGTTGGTGATTATATTCACAGCATTTTTTAAAAAAAGACTTTGGATTTTGTTTCATTTGAAACATATGGCAGTGATGAAACATATGGTAACTAGAAAATGCTCAGAGAGCAGGATATTTCCAACATTGTCTGCAAATTGTTGTCAAAACGTGAAAAGCTGCCCTATCTCACACTGTTACCAGATCCTTGAAAAAATTCTTCCATTGGCATCTGGATTAGGAACACCACCAAAATCTAATCACTCCTCCCTTGTGCCGAGACCAACATTCACAAAAAAGTGTCATCAAAAAATACTCTTAACATTGTGAGTTCTCTTACAAACAGAAAAAAACAAAAACATAGTAATGTTTAGAAACAAAGGGGAACATGTATTTAATGAGGCCTTTACAATAATGATGTGTTCCAGTTGATCTTGAACTGGGATAATCTGAGTTGCAAATTACAGTACATCACTGGGAACGCCCCCTTTGGACAGAATTTCCCACTTCGAAGTTGGATGTCAGCAAACTCCACTTTACCAGCTCATGACTGGAACACGTCATTATTCCAACTCCCATCCTTCCCAATTCAGACGTAAATGAGCGCACTATAACCCCCAACCAGACAGCCTCAGTAAAACCTTGTTTACTATGCAGTAAAAAAATGTTGAGATATTTTGATCATGTTAATTTAATTCAGTATTCTGAAAATGAAATTATCTTACTTTGGACTCATAGCAATCCAAACCTAAAACCTATAACAGGCCCTTTGTTGTTTTCCAAGCTTGTTTCTTAAAGGAGGGTCTGAGTGTGTTACGACTGACCCCAGTCTCCCCTGCTCAATTAAGTCGATTTAAAGATGCAGAAATAAATCAGGAGAATCCTGAAAAGTTAAAATAAATGTCAATATTCAGTGATTTTTAAAAAAAAAAATTATTTCTATGTCTTGAAAAACATAAACTTACCAGTAAATGATAATATAAAATGTGGATTCAATTAAGCTTATGGCTGTAACTTACTGTTAACGACCTCGTCCTGCAGCCCATCAGTGAACTCTGGCCCACTGCAGGAATTATTATATAATTATATAATTATTTTATTTTAGAAAATGGCCCTTTTCTTTAGCTCCTTTTAACTAAAAAAATATTTGCTCATTTTTTATCTTCAGATGTTTGTATTTTAATTACCATTTGTCATGAAGATAAAAATAAATGTTTTTATTTTTAAGATGTGATCAGCATTTGAATGCTTTAAAGTTCTGACAACCTTTAGGTTTATATTTGTTAATAATAGATGTTTGGACATGAGAAAGCATAAAACAACACAAGTAAGATAACTAAATACTTCCTTTCAGCAGAGGTCTATTTTTTACTGATTTTTCTGTACCTGCAGTAAAGTCCATCATTTATCTTCCATTATTTATACTCTGATTAACATTATCAGTTCATTTTTTAATCTTAAGTTACAGAGTTCTGCCTTGGGACATTTTTTGTCTGAGTTTCAAATCATATTGCTTTCTTAACATCACTGTTCACAAAAATTAATTCAGATACAGTGCTTAACAGATTTATTAGGCCACCTGTCAAAAACGAGAAAACATAAATATTTTAGAGATCTTTCAAAAATTGTTCAGGCTGAAAACATCCTTGTCATTGGCCAAACATTTGCACAGGAATGAGGAATTTCAAAGTGAATTCATCTTTTTATACCCAAACTTGAGCTGCTCACTGAGCTTCTCTGAGAAGTCAGAAATGAATTAAGCAAAACATTTAACCACTAAAATTAATTTTTCTGTTCAGTGATAACTGTTAATAATTATAATTTGACATTTTAATCAAGAAATAATAACTTTGTGCTTTATTGTTTTTCCTTTTTTTAAGAGAAAGAAATTTGAAAATTCATGCATAACAATAATAATTAGACTTTAGCATTTAAAATATAATTTTGGTTAAAGAGCGTCTACTCACTGGTGTATTAACCATCAAAGACACATAATGCATGATTTTAATGATTACCATTGCTGTTAATTTAGGGAGCTGTGGCATAAACCTTACAGGGTTGTGGTCTAATACATTTGTGAAGCGCTATATGCCAAGTGAAATATTTGTTCACCACAAAGAGAAAGCAATTCATTTTTTATTTACCTTCTTAACTTTGATTTTTTTATGCTTGTGGCTACAGCAAAATAAAGACTTAATAATCTCTTAACACACAGAGGAGCGATGCAAAAAATGGAAAGTTAAAGATTACAAACATCATGGCTAGTTATTGATTAGACACAACCAAAAAAACAGCTTTTTTATTACCTGTTGGTTTCTCTTCAATTTTTTCGAGGTCACAGCTTTGGTTCCTTTTTTACACTTTTAAGTATTTCTGTTAAATAGTCTCAGTTAAAACACAATAAGGAACAACATAACAATAACAGTTACTAATATATTGAGACCTATGTTAAAAAATGAAAACTTTGCTCTTCATTTTTGATGCAGCAATTTTACTAAAGACCAGCTCTCACACAATAGCTGAACAGTTTTTCTTTAAACAGACACACATCAGGCTTTAACGATATTAAAACATAAGGTACAGCACAGCGAGCAGATGTGAAAATGATGCAAATGAAAATGAATTTCACCTTAACTGTTTTGCTTAATCTCCTTGTATTACTGGAGCTGATTTATCTCTTATCAGGATGATTTATTGGGGTTTATTTAAAGCTTTGTATCGTAAGAGTTTAAGTCTCTGGGTGTATAGGGATCCACCCAGTAATAATCAGATTATACTGTATCAGTGTAATTCAAAGCAGAGTCTGTTTTTATGACCATTTTCACCACAAGGTGGCAGCATGAATAAGGGAATCCTTTACACCCTCTTTTTTAAATAATAATAATAATAATGCTGTTTAGGATATAATGAACACTGTATGCTTTTGAATCCTAAAGTCAGGGTTTGTGTTTCAATGAAGCCAAGACATGGAGAGAATAAGTATCGTTATACACTGCCTGGCCAAAAAAAAAAGTCGCCACCACAAAAAAAGGTCACACACTCTAATATTTTGTTGGACTAACTTTAGGTTTGATTACAGCATGCATTCATTGTGGCATTGTTTCAGTAAGCTTCTACAATGTCACAAGATTTATTTCCATCCAGTGTTGCATTAATTTTTCACCAAGATCTTGTATTGATGATGGGAGAGTCTGACCACTGCACAAAGCCTTCTCCAGCACATCTCAAAGATTCTCTATGAGGTTAAGGTCTGGACTCTGTGGTGGCCAATCCATGTGTGAAAATGTCTCACGCTCCCTGAACCACTCTTTCACAATTTGAGCCCGATGAATCCTGGCATTGTCATCTTGGAATAGGGAAGAAAAATCCATTGATGGAATAACCTGGTCATTCAGTACATTCACGTAGTCAGCTGACCTCATTCTTTGGGCACATAATGTTGCTGAACCTAGACCTGACCAACTGCAGCAGCCCCAGATCATAGCACTGCCCCCACAGGCTTGGACAGTAGGCACGAGGCATGATGGGTGCATCACTTCACCTGCCTCTCTTCTTACCCTGATGCTCCCATCACTCTGGAACAGGGTAAATCTGGACTCATCAGACCACATGACCTTCCTCCAGGACAGTTCTTAATCCAATTTTAGTAGTTTCTGCAATCTCCTTAGATGTTTTCTCTTCTTGATGCATGCCAATGATTTGACCCTTTTTGAACAGACAAACATCTTTTCCATGAACACAGGATGTGTCTTTCTACATGGTTGTTTAAGAAATGAGAAGCTACTCATTGCATCAGCTGGGGTTAAATAACTTGTTGCCAGCTGAAAGACAATCGCCCATACGATAATTATCCAATAGGAGGCTCGTACCTATTTGCTTAGTTAAATCCAGGTGGTGACTTTTTTTTTGGCCAGGCAGTGTATTAGTATCATATCATACTCCATTCATCCATCACCTAAACTGCTTATCACTTTTGTGGTCACAGGGGCTGGAGCCTAAACCAGCTTACAATGGGCAGGAGGCGGGGTACATCCTGAACCGGCCACCAGCCCATCACAGGGCCACATAGAGAGATGTTTAACCATTCACGCTCACACTCATACCTAAGGGTAGTTTGGAATCACCAGTTAACCTAACAACTATAGTTCTGGGCAGTGGGAGAAAATCCATTGAACCAGCAACCTTTTTGCTGCAAGACATGCGCACTAACCTGCTGGGCCACCATGCTGCCAAAGTTAAACATATTAAATTAAATGATTTATAGGACAGAAACATAATTAAGAATTTTTTTTATTGCTCTAAAGCTTTGTACAAATGTCAAAATCTTGATATCACTCTCATCTCTGTTGTAGCAGACATCTCTGAAAGGAGATATCATGTAGTGCAACATTTATATCATTGACTTCATTGCATAGTTAGACCTCTTACTGTATGATGTCAAAAATCCTGTTTTTAGTTGATTTTTAGATCACAGTTATGTGGTACTACCATTTGTTCTTTAATTATAAAATGAACCTAATTTGATGTTGCCTTAAGATTTTAGAAGCTAAAAAAATGAAAATATTTTGTTGAAGACTGTGGAGGAATAATTTGGCTCTAGCTGTCACTTGTTGCTTGATAAATTCTTTAACAGGAGCTCTTTGGTGAGCAGATACCTTATATTAATTCTGTTTTTTTTTTGGTGAAGTGGCAGCTAAATTATGAAAGTCATCTGTCATTGTGCCAACAAAATTGGTTTGTTTCCATGTAACTGAGGTTGTTTAAACTTTTTGATAAGGAGTGCTTGCTTTTCAGTCATACACTTTAGCATCCTGGCTTTTCAAATCAACTGGAGGATTTCTGTTGCTCCTCTGTGCTCCTTAAAAATAAAATAAAAGTGAGAGCTATTTTGATGGAAGGCACAGAGCATGTGCTAGGATATACAGGACAGGAAGTTTGATTAATTAACTACAATGCAGCATCTGCACAGTAATCAGCTACACTCCATTATCTTGTCATTACCCACAAACACCCCAACATGATAGATAGATAGATAGATAGATAGATAGATAGATGGATGGATGGATGGAGTAAGCCAAAATGGCCTATGTAAAGTGTAAGTTGATTGATTTCTCAGCACTACTATTAAGGCAAAATATTTGTTTCATTTTGTGTCAAAGTGGCTACTACGGTGGCCGACAAGGGCATGCGCGCCACAAACGAACAAACGCTGCAAACACAGGAATGATACAAAACCAAAAGCACTCAAACACATAAAGCAAATGCAACAGAAAAACTTTGCACGAAAAAAAAATGATGCTATCACAGAAACACAGCAGAAGCAAAAACATGCAAACCGACAAAACAGCTGCAAAAGAGAAATGCTGCATTACAAAACCCCAAAGCAACTGCAAAAGAGAAAGGCTGCAAATTCACTCCACATAACGTAAGTGCGCCAGGCCACTAGAGGGAGCTGACCAGAGTGATGGACCATATGGAGAAAGTTGGCTAAGAAGAAAGAGGGATACTCAGAAGGAAGTTAGCAAACGTTTGGAGAGGAGAATAAAAAGGTATGTTTTCCTTCACGTCTTTTTTAAACACTTGGCCGTAATCTCTTACAGTATTATCATTTGTTTTATGCGTTTTTGGTTTTGCATCATTCCTGTGTTTGCGTCGTTTGACTGTTTGTGACGCGTTTGTTCATCTTTTACGGCGCGTATGCCCTTGTCGGCCACCGTAGGGGCACCAATACAGTTTTTTTTTAATAAAGATTTGTCGATGGGCTTTTTCCTGCCTTTACTGGTTAGACAAAGTGGATAACACCAAAAACTGGAATGAGAAAATGAGTCATGCGAAACAGGACACAGGCTATTAATCCTTCCTCTAAACCACTATTTTATAACCAAATGACATGACACCAAATAATCAATCAATCAATCTATTTGTTTTGCTCCAAATCATTAAAAAAAACTCCTTTTACCCTTTTTTTTTCCACCCATGCTGGCCTAATCAAGGGTCAGCCCCTCTCTACATGGGTCTCAGACATCACTGTTAGACTATCAGCCCTTCAAGATATTTCATTAAAACATTTTGATGGGAAAAAATGAAAACATTTAATCCACTTGTGATTTTGATCTCTTTTCAGGAGTGCCAAGGCCCCTTCAAATTTCACCTAGTGTCCATGAAATAATAGTAAGACAGGATTTTTTTTTCCAACAGGAACACAAACTTTGTACTTATCTTCAATTTATTTCTTAGCTTTTATTTTGAGCAAAGTTTGACAAAAAATATTCATATTTTTCGGTCAGGGACAAAACTCATGTGTTAAAATAAAACCTCTCTGCTACTGAATGATTGAATATTGTACTATTCTGATTTTTTTTAAAATTGATTTATTTACTTACTTTTATTCAGTTAAAAATTATAAAACCCACTCACCAACATGGAAGGTGACCAATAGCGATCATACCGATCATTTTCTTTATTAAAAAGAAATTAAAGACAATACAGTGGTGCACTGAAGTACGTCCTACATTTAGAATTTGATTTAAAAACAATACTCAGGTTTTAGCATTAAAAATGTCTCTGCACACAATTTCCTGCCTGATGATGCATCAAATATATTAACAAATAATACATATTTTCTTCATTATCAAGCTGCACAAACAGAATAACTTTGCACAAAAGCACTCCATCTGCCTTTTTCTCACAAACAAGCACAATTTGTGACAAAACACTTAAGTTTCTACTGGTTTCTTTTATGGCTGCCTATAAAAGTCTCATCTGTAATAAAATATCTCATGTTACTTAGTCAAATCAGTGGTGTAGAAGATGAATTAACCACTTGCCACTAACTCTGCATGTCACAGTTCAAATGTTGAGCATATCTGAAGGTCTGATCCCCAAACTGACTCTGATTTCTTTTTTTAATTTACTTATTTTTGATGCATTTTTATTGAGCCTCTCATATAAACAGAGAACTCCATGTCTATCCAGCACATTTATTCCAGCTAAGTCCAAACTATGTTTTTTATGTCACTAAACTTCTGATCCCTGTCCATGCAGCAAAAGAAAATGATGACGAAGCATGTAATAAATATTTAAAAGGTCACTCCGGATGACTTTTAATAACAACATCTGCCTCCTCTGTTGTTGAAAAAATCAGTAACTGAAACTTAATGCCAAGCCCAAGACGCCTCCACTTCTTTAAAAAGGTTAATTAAAAGTCTCATTCACACATGCACAAACTTCTGAAACATTTATAAACTTTAGACTTGATTATAAAGCTAACATGTTGCTCATGACAAAAAAATTTAAAATTTTGGGGATTGGCATATTAACATGGTTAGGTGATTAAGGGGAGTTCTCTAACAATGTTTTATATTTGCACCGTCAGTGTTAATGTGGTAATTAAGGTGCAACAAAGGTCTGTAATCATCGTTTTCATTCGAGCATACTCCATCTATCATTCTCTTCCAAACAGGCACCTGCTGCTATTTTCCTGTTCTATGTTTTCATGTGTAGCTGAGTCTCTCGGCCTTGTTTTGGTGACATTTTGGCTGTGATTATTCCATGGAGACCACCTCTGGCCAGGCTCCTGCACACAGTTGATGGGTGTACCTTGGTCCCACTGCTTTCTGTCTGTTCTAAACTGATAACACTGCTGAACATCTGATTCTGAAGGACAGTAATTATGATGTGTCTTTTATCTGCTATGTTTTTGAATCTACTTTCTTACTCTTCATATTTACTTCCAAGGAGGTTATGTTTTTGCCAGCGTTTGTTTGTTTGTTTATTTTATAGCAAATTTATGCAAAAATTAATTTAATTAAATTTTCAGGAGATGTTGGTAATGGCCCAATTTAAAAAAGATTAGATTTTCGTGGTGGTCCAGATAACTACCAGTAGTGAACGATAATTATTTTGCTCAATAACTGTCTAACTAATAAGGATATCAACATGATTCCGAGTGCTAGGTGTAGGTTTTCAGGGTCAAGGAATCATATTATGATGGTAACTTTATCGTGGAACTATTGCTTATAGATGTAACAGCAATATGTGAGCTACCTAGGTGGAGGTTTGCGCTCTTTGAGTGCTTTCTAGTTTCAACATGACATTCAGTTCATTGTACTCCAGTGGCCTCAACAGTCAGCACGTCTCAATCCAATAGCGCACCTTTGGGATGAGGTGGAACAGGAGATGAGCATCATGGATATACAGGCACTAATATGTGTGATGCTATCATGTCAGTATGGTGCAAAATCTCTGAGGAATGTTTTCAGCACCTAGGTGAATCCTTTCATTCATCCATCCACTATCTTTACAGCTTAAAGGGTTGCGGGGGGGCTGGAGCTTATCCCAGCTGACATTGAGCGAGAGGCAGGGTACACCCTGAACCAGTTGCCAGCCAATCGCAGGGCTACTCATACCACTTTTACACTAAAATTAGCGGGTAAACATGGGCTTTTTACAGCGCCGGTTAACCCGCTAACAATTGGCAAGTGACTCCTTTCCCACTGCCAGCAGATCCAGGTCTAATCGTCAGCAGATGAGCTGCGTAGAAGTATTTTTCCTCTGGTGTGTCATGCTGTTGATGTCATCATCAGCGCGACAAAACACAACCATGTATACCATGCAAAGGAGCATGGAAGCCATGGATACTGTGGTCAACTGTTTTCCATACTTATTATTTTTTCCCTCTTTAAATATACAAATATACAAACTCAGCGTGGACTGAACGACATTCGAGCGCTGATGATACAAAGGCGGATGAAATTTGTTGCTGGGATGGCAAAGTGTCGCAGAAGTTACAGATGGAGGGGACGGGCGCGATATTAAGCAGTAGGCACGTTACGCCAACGTCATCCTGTAATTTAGCGGGTTGACCCAGGCTGTAGTGCCTGGAGAGAACCCCACAAATGCACAGGAAGAACATGCAAACTTCACACAGAAAGGACCTGGCCAACCCAGGGGGTGAACCACCGACAGTTTTGCTGTGAGGCACGTGCACTACCTGCTGCACCACCGTGCTGCCCTAAATCCAATTATAAAAAAAATCAAATTCCATATCGATTCTTGTGGAATGTCATTTGGAAAGCAAATTATATTAATTTCTCCAAATAGATTGAACCGCTTCTCAACTAGTTCTTGATTTCCGTCCCTACAAGGCGTCATAACTCAGTCCACATGCTGATGAAATTCTGATCAATCCCCCTGCTGCTTCCTGATGTACAGCAGTCAGCAGGGTGCTCCTCTGCAGTCAGACTTTAATCACTGATTGGATTTCCCTTAAAGAGTTGAGTGTTTTATGTGTTTAAGTCGAGGTGACGATGATTACAGATCAGTCTCAGAGTTTAAGGGTCACTCTTCACCACAGCTTGTTTTACTGCGGTGGGTTTTTGCCTTAAGCCTCTCTGCCAGCGGCCCCCTGCTGGGCGGCGTTTCTTTGAGTGCAGCCTCGATTCCCTCTGATAGTTTGTTTTACTTTGATTGCTCAGTGATCAGATCCAGCTGCAGCGGGTAACTAAATATGTTTTCTGTGTGTGTTCTCTGTTTTGTTTAGCTTTGTTTATGTTTACAGGAGAATAGACTAGACACTGTTAGAAAGTTGCACAGCTCTGTTGTGGGTCTGTTTGATGACTTGAGGTCAGTATTGTGTTCACTGAAATCACTCTGTGTATCGGTGAGTGCGTTATGCTCACATGTTTGGCCTTTGTCAATATGGAAATGCATTAATTTAAATATGGAGTGTGAGAGCTGTCAGCATCTTGATTTGATTTTTTTTCTTCCCCTGGTGTTTACTGCGGAGCAAAGACTTATGAGGGTTTATGTCATAATGTAAATGTTTTTAATGTGAACTATAAATCCTCATAACTCGAGAACACAGAGACATAAGTCTTTATAATGTTCAGTTGCCGTGCAAGTAGCAAACTGATAAAATGTGTCTCCTCAAAACCTCAGAGACCAGAAGAAACCTTCAGGGTACAGACTGAAGCCTGCACTTTCTCAAGAGGCCACTTGAGGCTGAATCCAGAGGTGAGTCAAGCCTCCCTTATTCTCATATCAAAAACTTTACAGCATAAATTAAAGGAAGAATTATTCAGTTTTGCCTTTTTCTTAAGGTCATTTGTACATTAAATTACTTATCTTTTTTAGATATTGTTTTATTTTTTTACCTCCATGCCAGGGCCAGCTGTATTATATTTTCAGGATGTCGATACAAGATCTGTGTGGGCTGTTATTTTGAAGGTCATATCTCAAGATCAGTTCTAATGGTGTCCTTCAGACTTTTCATAAATAGTGAATGGTGATGACTGGGTCAGATTTTGGAGGTCAGAGGTCAGGACCATTGGGTCTCATGTTTATCCCTTGCTTGTCAATGTGATATATCAATAAAACTGTGAGGAATTTCCTTCAAACTTCCCTTCAAATGTCCATTCTGGCTCAAGGGCAGTGTTTGAAACCACTGCCTGCATTTGATCAATGGACACAGTGTGCAGTATATACTGCGCCCTGCATGTTGTATTTGGAGGCCATGCGTTATACAACATGCAGCATGGTGGTGCTGCAGGTAGTGCAGCAAGAAGGTGGACAGTTCAATGCCCTGGTCAGGGCCTTTCTGTCTGGAGTTTGTGCACACATGGGTTCTCTCTGGGCACTCCTGGAAAGCACTTCCCCAATTCAACAATTTAGATGGTTTTTGATTCTGGACTTGGGAACAAAAGCAGGGAGTATCTCAGCTCATGATCAGCGCTGCTGAATTAGCATCTAATTAAGGGCTTAAAAAGTCTTAAAAGTGATTTATTTATATTGTCGGGTTAGAAATGTAACATCTAAGAAACTAGAAAAGCACTTGGAGAGCGCAGACCTGCGCCAAGTAGCTCGGTTATGGCGGTGGCTTTTCCACAACCCCTGTAAAAGATACAATTCTGGATCACCATGCACTCCAATTGGACGGCCTAGTCTCCGCTCATGTCTGTCCATGTAGAGAACTCCTTCGCTGACATTGCAAGGGAAGCTGGGTAATGTAGTGACACAGGCTTGAGAAACGTTGACGTCAGTTTTCAAATAAACTACAATTTCCATAATGAAGCAAAGGGGGCAAAACCCTCACAGCAGCTGAGGAGAAATGAATGGGATGAATGGGATTTGCCATTATAAATTGCAATATTTCTTTATAACGTCACACTGGATAGGATCCAGATGAAATTTACTGTGACGATAGAGTCATATTATATATATGTTATCCTGTAATTTTGAAGCGAATCTATCAAGTGATGTCAGACGGACCTGCCTGATTCATTGTCTGAAATCCTGCATGTCCGTCTCGCCAACTTCCTGTTGTCCAACGACTTCACCGGCTAAATGTTTAATGGCCCAATCAGGGGAAAGAGGTGGGACCTGCGGATGTGACAACAACAGGAAGTGACTGCATGTTTGAAAACAATGGCAGCTTCTGAAGTGGTCTCTGTGGATGCGGCAATATCTGCAGTTTTATCAGAAATGGACTCAAAAGAGGAGCAAAGAATGTCACTTAAAGCTTTTCTTACAGGAAATCATGTTTTTGCTCTTCTCCCGACAGGGAATCACTTCTGGGAAAACTGCAAGAGAATGCGGAAATCCTCCACAGATGATGCAGGTTAGTCTGTGGTAGCCATGGTTACTCAGTGGTACTTTGTGAAATATCCTCTCCTGAGAAGTTTACCTGGAGAACTCGGTGGGCATTGTCTTTGATGAGGTTCATGTCACATATAAAAAGTAAATGATACATCTGTGTTGTATAATTTAATGTAAGATGATAGTCAAAGGACTGAAACGCAGCTTAAGCTAATGGCTAACAACAGAGTCGAGCTACAATGTCACACTGTTGTTTGATATGATTGGTCTATGATGAGTGTGATGAGCAGAACCATGAAGGTTCTGCCCCTGAAAACATTTTCGAATGGCTCTTTCCCAGATGGACTTGTGAAATATTTCTGTGGCGGATGTATGGAATTGTCCGTAAGTATTGTAAATACAAGTATTTTTAGGGCTTTCTGTCAAATGTTAACAGCCAATCAGTGTTGTGTGGGTGTGTGATGACACCCGTGACTGACTGTTTTTATTTCGGTTCACAGAGTGACAATCCATGTCCATGTAGGAACATTAGTTAGTGAGTACATTAGTTCTGCCTAGAGGGGACCGCAGAGAACTCGTAGACGATGCTGCTGCAGGGCAATCACCTGCAGTGTTTGTGGTTGGTAGATGAGTGAAAAGGATACAGTTGGAATAATGTCAGCTAATACATCCTATTATATGATATGATATGATCGTGGGGTGAAACTTGAGCAGGCGTGACGTCACGCAATGGTGACAAAATGAGCTATGGACAGGCGACGCGACTTGGGTGGGCAACGCCATCCCGGTCACCCAAGTCGCGTTCGGTGTTAACGCATCTTTAGGCTACAAATGTAAAGAAGCTTAGCATACAAAGAAGAGGGGCTTTTGTGTCCACAGTGGAGCATAGAGGACATCAGATAGTAACTTACAACACCTTAACATCTGTACAAGTGTTTGCAGAGAAGCTGTTAGTGATGCAAAAAGTAATGAGCAGCTTTAAAAGTTAATAAATAAATAAATGGTTGTATTTACTTTAAGGTAATGATTGAATAAAAATGCTGTGATTGGATCAGAGTAAAATTAATTAGGATATTAGGATCAAGTATTTACCAGTGTGACGTTATAAAGAAATATTGCAAGTATTTATTAGGGTTCAGGTTGTTAGAAAGGTAAAAGTCCTCTGGTGGAATATCCCTGCAGAAAAATCTGGAGCTGTGAGCACAGTGTGTTTGTTGTGTAGTCTGGCATGGATGTGTCTGGTTTTGTTTGCACTTTGTGGTCGTTTGCAGCACGTTGATGGGCACGCTGCATACAACCACAGTGCATGTGGTAAACAGGCCTCATGCAGAGTATGTGGACAGGCTAAAATTAGCTCTGATTGCAGTGCCATAAAAGCTGAGAGCTTAGGTTTGTAATAGTAATGTCATATGTTTTTGATGACTGTTTATAGACACTCAGGATACTGCGCTGTGGCTCCAAGGTTTCTCTTTCAGTTTTACTCAAACCTTCAGACTCAAAAGAAGTTATTTTTAATGCAACTGTATGACTATAGAAATACAGACTCTCTCTTCACTAGCTTTGGTACAGGTACTGTTAACCAAACCACATAAAATAAAATTACTCTGGCTGGTTCATCTTCAAAATGAGGGTTATTGCTGTGAGTTAAACAAGAATGGACAATCAACTTTAGTGCAAAAATCCAACCTGAACATCTACCAGAAGAATAATTGATGTTTTTCACTGTGGTACACAGACAATACATTTGGGTGAAATGACACAGGATTGGATTGGTATCGGTCCACATTAGGAGAGAAAGTCACTTTTTCTAATCATTAACCTGATGCTAACGCTAGCATATTCCCTTGCAAACACACTTCATATTACACACCACATGTAAGCACGTTAGGAATGACAACAAATGTGACACGACTGCAGGAAAGTCCCAGTGCTCAGCAAGTGCATGCCAAGAAATACCAAGACCTGTTTAGACATTTCTGTTCTGTGAATCATGAGCAAACGTGACCATGACACTCACATCTCTATCTGACTGAACCTGTGAATTACGTAACCTTAAGCTGTCTTGCTAATCCTTTACTGGCTAACTATATGTTTTTGTACAGAAACCAATGGAGCACTTGTAAAATGGTGAATAACTTATGCATGGATCTGTGTATACATTAGAAAACTGTTTATTTAAAGCATAAGGCTCAGGTGTTTGGTAGTTTGTTCATCCTATTTAATCAAAAATAAGGGCATTGTTGATTGTCTAAAGTTAAGCTTGCCAACCAATATTTTCACCATCCACAATTTTTTTGTTGGGAAATTTCAATGTATAATATTGAAGCTCACAAATGCATGCTGAAATATACATTATCACAGCGCTAATACACCAGCACACAGAGAGGCAGAACCATTTAACACAAGTCAAAAATGTCTCATTACACTTAATGCATCGATATGTAGCTTCACAAGCTCAGAATTGTAGTCTGCAAGAAAAGACTACAACAGCTAGCGCAACAGTGACGAGCACAATAGGTTGTACAGTATGTGCTTAATTATTATCACAGCTTATTTCATCTCAGTCTAGAAAAACAGACCTAGCTGACCTAAAGCCAGCATGGGGGAAGGGGAAATCTTGTTTAATTTACTAGATAGATAGATAGATAGATAGATAGATAGATAGATGCAAGAAATAAATCAACAAGGCAAGATGGTCAATTAGCAAAATACTATGCTAATAGATAAAAAATAAAGCGGGAAATTTTAACATACAGTTAAGTTTTCAAGCAAAGGTACAAAACAAATTGAGGACTCTATCCAATAACAATGACTCTCCTTAAGGTGTATTTGCAAATCAGTAAATTACTAGCCGTGTCTAATGGATGAATTTCACGTAACAATTGAGAAAAACTGGTCTTTTTGCTCTCGCCATACGTTACCTGCAAAACACTTTGAGAAGATTAAGGAGAACAGGAGGTGGGTGGAGCTCATCAGCATATATCTTCTGTAGACTAAGAATTGGACGAAGCCATGTGATGTTGTTGATGCCCTCTAAAGCACTGGTTTTCAAACTTATTTCCTCAAGGAACAACTAATATCAAGCTAAAATCTCACTGCAAACCTGTATTCAAAATAAAGCAACCTAGCCCTTTTTGACATGTATTGCTATATCTTATGGTCTTGTGCAAGTTTATTCAAATAATGTCTAATCAAATCCGATAGACAACGCTTTCAGTTTTGAAATACTTATCCAAAAACAAAAGTAAAATTAATTAGAAAATATGGTAAAAGTTTCAGCAACAAGCATTAAAACTCGACAGATCACATTTTTTAATAGAAGGAGGTCTCTTAAATCGTACAAAGAATATCTTTTTAATATCCTACACCTTCTAGTTCTGTAAGCTGCAAAAGAAGGCGTTGCTTCAAAGGTTTTAAAATTGTGAAAATTTACAGAATTTGCTGCCTAATGCAAAAATTGATGCGTCTGATTAGAGTAAAAGGCACACCAGTTGAGAAACTCTGCTCTAATGGATGCTGCCATACTGCACATGTCATCTCAACCAAACTTGAGCTCAACCTACTAAGATAGAGAGGCTGTGTTGGGGCGGAACTTAAGGCCGTCTGACTAGCAGCAACACAATGTTTCCAAAACCAGAATTCCTCTTTAAATCCTTAATTCAATAAATCCTTAATCCAAAAAAATCACCCCCTCACAGTGAGAGCACATAGATGTGTTATATATTAAGACTGAAGCCTTCTTTGAACCAGGCTTTAAATGTGTGTTGAGGATGTAAAAATGCCTTTTACCCGCACTCAGTCATTTAGTGTTGGGTTTCTGCAGCCTGCCTCTAGTGGACACTCGGGATACTACAGTGTTAGGCACTTCTGCAGTGGCCTCCATTGTCAGCCCTGGAGGTTGCAGCCTGGCATCTAAACTGTAATAATGGAAACTTAGAATTACTGGCATCAAATGAATTTTTCAGTAAACAAAATATTTTTTGCTGTGTTATGAACTTAATCAAAGGAGTTATCTCAATTATCCTTATTAGGTTTTTATGAAAATTTGGGCTAATTTCTCAAGTTGGCAAAACTTAAAACAGTCAAGGGTCAAGGTCAGGTGTGGTCAGGGGAGGTCAGGCCGAGTTCTGAACACATGGGGCTCTAATTTCGTAGACAAGGCGCTGGCGGGGCGCACCTGCCCTGTGCCGCGCCTGCGCCTGCGCCGTGCCAACGGGGTGTGTCCAGGGCATTTTGCAAGTTTCGTGCACGGCGCAGTCTGGCGCAGGCAGGCGCACCCACGCCTCTGTCCTTCCCACTGGCGCAAGTAGCAGAGAGGAAGGAGAGAAGGCATGAGTGGGTTTAACACAGCCGAATGTAATCTTCACCAATCAAATGAACGCCTCTCCTCGCCTTTAAATGCGCCACGGGCGAGGCGCAGTGACAATTTCACCTCGGTGGCGAAGAAGGTCAGAGCTGCTGTCACTTTTGCAGCAACTGGGAGAGCGCAGGGGCCACCGGGCTGCGCATCGGAGGCCACGATGCGTGTCACCGTGTGGACCACCTCGCGGGACAGATGTAATCTGTTCCTGTCTCATAAATAGGAGTACAAAATTAAGTGATTATTACATTTAAACACAGCAGCAGGATAATCCATTCATCATGCTTGTGATCCACCTGCATTTCTGGTCTGTCATCACCAAATAGCAGAACCTTTGGTGAAATATTCCCCCCGATATCTCCTCTTCATCCTCCTTGCAATAATGTTCTCCATCTTTTTAGATCACGTTAAGAATAAAGATTAAAACAGAGAAATATGGGCAATCACAGGTAAATCCTTAAGACACAGAGATATTCAGCGAGCGTCTCTCTCTTTTTTCTTTCCTTTTGAATTTCATAAGATGAGAGAAGCCGGATACTCCGTATTGGATGATGTGGCTGTTTGTGGTTGGCTGAGAGATTTGAATTTGTTAGTTTGCGTCACTCTTCCAGCTGCTGTCAGGTTGAGTTCCCATTATGACAAACGTCTCTGATCTGACATCACATATACGGGACAATTAATATAGATACAAATGTATGTGCTGGTTCAGATGGTTACATTAAATAGTGGTTGCTGTGATTGTTTATTGCATTGAAATGTGCCTGAGACTCTGGATACCTGCCTGTGAGGTTTTGGTGACGTGTGCGCACTGTGCGCCTGTCAGCCAAATTACCACTGCCCTTTTTTTTTTTTTGTTTTTTTTTACAGTGTACATGTCGTCTCCTGATTTTGTTTGGATTGAGAGCCCCCTGGTGGTAAAATAAATACACTGTGTGTTTCAAGATATCCATGGAGCTCAGCACCAGAATCCTTAATGATCTCCTCAGTGTCTCCAGCAGGTGTTTTTATTACCTAAGTTGGAAACTGACACGTTTCAACAAGCCTCTCTTCTGCTTCTTAGCAATGCAAGCCGAGCCACATATTGCAGCACATTAAAAATTCTCAGACTAAATATGCATCCACTGGCACTTTTGTGGTTGCAGTGCTGCCTAATTTGAATGTTCAGCGGAAAGATCTGACCACATATTCCCATCGCTGGTATGATTGGAAGGCAGTGAGAGACATTCCCAAGTAATGTTTCAGAGATGGCATCATGTTGTGACACAGACACCTGCAGTGACATGTAAAGCTGTGTTTGAGCGGCACTCAGAGCCCGAAGATAAAATACTGAAGGAGCAGCAGAAAGTTCACACCGTCAGATTACAAACATACCAGAGGACGAGTGCGTGGTGTCCCCTCACGTCACCACGGGTGTGTTTGCTCTTCAGTGTGTGTGTGTTGGAGTCTTAGATATGATTCTTAACCTTAATGCTGACCGTCCTCTCAGGCATGCTGAGGATTTATTGAGCTCTCTTTTCTTTAAAAGTCAAGTGAAGTGAAAATCAGACACACCTGGATGACGCAGTGTCTTTGGCAGGAACTTCTGGGGCAAAAGGTGGGAGGAATAAATAAACATGTCAAGTCATTATGTGGGTCTGTAGCTCTGTTCTGTTCTCTCATGAGGAGGAGGGTTAAGTGCAAACAATCTTTGCTAAAGTGGATGCAAAATTACTCCTGGGAAAAAAAGATCTTGGTTAATGTAAAGTAATGATTTAATGTTGTGAGAAGGTACAGAAAATCACAGTGAAGAAAGAAAATCAGCTTCACTGAGTGATATTAACCATAATGCTATATGAACAAATAAACTTTAAATTTATTCAAACTCTGTAAGATTTATATTTAGTCTGTAGACAACAATTCTCATTACCTTATGTCACATTTTAGTCATTTAAACCCAGAAAGCTTTAGGTTGGAGATAAACTTGTTGTAAACTTAAGGTCTTTACAAATATCTCTTTACAACAGATCTTTATTGGAACAACTTTGTTTTGAAGCTCACTCTTTTGTTAATCAAGTGAGGACTTTAGGTCACACATAATCCTCACAAAAAAATTCAAATCCAGCCATTAAGTGCTAACCTGACACACCACATGGACCATTCAATAAATTTCACCAGCCCATCTGGGAAGAGCCCATAGAAAGTGTTTGAGAATGGGCAGAAGTTTTCAACAGCATATTTGGCAGGTGATTGGTTGATTTTTCTGTCAATCGCATTCATTACGGGCCAATCAGATAATGTAGTAGGCGGGTGCTACTGCAGCGGTGTAATGGACAGAACATGAGCCACTTGGTAAGACAAACTCAGCAAAACATGTCTGAAAAGTGGAGCGAAAATATCCTTATTATAGAGAAGTTTGTAATGTTATTTGTTTTTCATTTGAAGGAACACTCCAACATTTTTTTTGTTTCCATGTCTTGCCTCAGTCCCGAGTCCATGACAAGCAGGTAGACACCACTTTTTTGACTGTGCATCCAGTAACAAGGAAGAGACTCACAAAGCTCGGCCACCGCTAGTTAGCTTAGCTCAAACGTCTGGAGTACATGGCATAGCATTGGCCTGCCTCTGCCTATCATAATCAGATATCTCTAAACGGTCCTGTGTGCTTGCTTTATTTTTTTTATTGACTGCGTAATGTTACGTTATCTATTTTTAGACTAAGATTAGCACTTAATGTAATTTTTTAAAGAAATACATGCACGCTCAGGTTTCAAAACATGTAGTTTGTTCTCCGTATATTCTGGTTAGGTGAGGTTGTGGATCTTCGTCCGTCCTGAAGAAATCATCCTCATCCTCTCTCATAAAGTCGGCCATAATCCTTAGTAACAATCTACTTCTACTCGTAAACCGAGGCTTTGATTTGTTGACCTGCTGAGAAGCACTTCTGCGGTGGTTTGTGCACGAGCCCTGCGGCTTAGTTTCCTAAGTATTTCTTTCAAAAATTGCATTAAGTGCTAATTTCTGTCTAAAAATAGGTAACGTAACATAACACGGTCAATCAAAAAAATTCAGCGTTACCCATATATTCCCGGCTTTTAAGCTAAGCTAACTAGCAGTGGATGAACTTTGTCCGTCTCTTCCTTGTTACTGGACGCACAGTCGAAAGAATGTTGTCTACCTGCTTGTCATGGACTCGGGACTGAGGCAAGACATGGAAACAAAAAAAATGTTGGAGTGTTCCTTTAATAAAGAAACGTGATCAAGATCTGATAAAACTGCCACTGAAGCTGTTAGCATCTATGCTAATCTCTGGATGAGTAGTCACTTCATGCTGTAGTCTAGCTCATAGCTCCACCTCTTCCTGCTCTAAAGGACTCTGATTGGGTCTTGCTGCTTTGGGCTGCTCACAATTGTTGTAATGCGAGATGGATCACATTGACACTAAATCAGGCAGATCCAGTTGCACGGCAAGGTTATGTTAGTGCAGTGTTGTCTGAAATTTTGTCGATCGACAGTGAGTGATTTTGTTTAAATCACTTTTTTAAAATCAAAAACATAGCAGTGGTGTTATTGACTTCCAATTGGCCCCTAAAAAGTGACAACCTTGTATAAATTGGGACTTTAATTGGACTTCATCTGAGGCTCAAAATGTATAAAAACAAAATAATCCAACTATATGAAATACGTGGCCAATTTTAATTGGTATCAACAAGGCTGCAGCGTCATATAAGCTGATTCCTTGTCAGTTTTTTTTTTTTTTAATGAGATTATAATCTTATTTTGAGAGGTAAAAGTCAGAGCATCAACTATTGGCAAGCTTAACTGTGGGTTAACACAAATTATATTAATGCAAAGTAACTATCATTTTGTTTCTTCACTGAGTTTCCGGCAGGTAGATCTAGCTTTCCCAGTCAGTTTACTAGAGGACATTTCCTGGAAAAGGTTGGAGACCACTGTTCCACAAAGACAAACTCTTTTTGTCTTTTCAATGACATGGGACCTTGAATGTATCTTTAAATACTACAGCAGACATCTGATACCTGACAACTGGAGATAATTACACACGTCAGAGTTTGTACCTCGATACCACATAAAGTAAATACTCTCTGCATTTGTGACTGAAAAGAAGACATCCAGTCCTATTTCTACATGGCGTACAGAAAAACTGAGTTTTTCTGTGGACTGTGGAGGATAAAAAGTTAATCTCCTAATGTTTCAGCGTCTTCCTCAAAAACAAACAGAGCTTAAAATTCATTTATGTAGTTTAATCTTCCACCTGTCTCTTAAAGTCAACAAGCACACAGCCAGCGTTGGATTTGAGCGTTAACTCTTTGAGAAAGCGGAAGCAGCACGGATGTGTGTTTCGTCACGGCGCCCTGCATGGCGTTGGCACCTGGCAGCCAGCATTAGGCGCTCTGCCATGTTGGCACGGTGTGGGCAGGAAGAGCAGATGCTTTCTGCCCGACTCCGCTCTGGTAAAATACCCACACATCATTTAGTTTTAAGCCAGAGCAGGGAGTGTAGTTTTGTTGTGTCAGAGTCAATCAGAGAGACAGTGCATCAGTGGAGAGTAATGGTTTGAAAGGCTGTGTTTAAATCATTGTAAATCACAGAGCCACAGAGGGCAGCCAAGTTCCTGTTGATACCATGATTTAGCCTCTAAATCTTTGTGAATCGACCCAGTGATCGACTTCAAATGAGAGCAATAATCTCTGCTCTCACATGGACTGAGTTATGAAGAGGCTGAGGATGCTGATAAGACCGTTTGAAGTCGGCACGCCAAAGCCACAAGAAAGGAAACAAAGGCTTTGGGAGCCGAGGCTTCACACCGACCACAGTCATGATGAGTGTGAGTGTGCATTTATTAACGTGTGTATGACAAAGAGACAGACATCGACACGCTTAAGATCATATTTCATGTAATATCCTGTCTTCTGGGTAGTATTTATGTTTTCGTCTTATTGTTGCTCTGAATCTAAATCCTCCTCTGATCTCTTTGTTTTAATGTCGAGCATTTTGTGCCTCTGTTAAAAGAGTTAAGTGACCTTTGATTTGTAGGCATTAGCTGAGAATTAGTGACTTCTTAACTATCAGCATTTATAACCTCTGCCAAGTTTCTTTGTTAGTGTTTGTGAAAAGGATAACTTGAAAACTTAAGGATGGAGTTTGATGAAATGTTCAGGGAATATTAGTGGCACAAGGAAGAACTGGTGGTAATCCAGACCCGGATGTGGCACCTGGAGTTTTTTTTGTATTTTTTTACAGTGTGAAATAGAGCAGTTTTCTACATTTTTACCTCTGCCAAGGAGGTTATGTTTTTGCCGGCATTGGTTAGTTTGTCTGTTTGTCTGTGTTCAAGATAACTTGAAAAGTTATGGACGGATTTGGATGAAATTTTCAGGAAATGTGTGGAATGGGATATGGAAGAAATAATTAGATTTTGGGACTGATCCGAATCACCATCCGGATTCAGGAATTTTTGATTCTTTAACATTGCGAGATAGGACCATTTTCGCCAAAGTGGACTGAAGCTGCTTGGCGGAGGTCTGCGCTCTCTGAGTGCTTTTCTAGTTGCTTATAACTCGATAAGTTTTCTGCTGATTTTCCTGACATTTACGGGGGTATTGGTCAAGACGCAAGGAAGAAGTGATTCGATTTTGGGGTTGATCTGAATCTGGATGCAGGTCCAGATATTTGTGAAGTATTTGTTAACAATATGTAATAAGACAGTTTTTAACAATACAATACTTCAGTAAGTCATCTGCAGATTTTCGTAACATTTTCAGGAAATTTTAGTCATAGAACAAGGAAGAAGTTACTTGATTTTGGTGGTGATCTGAATTAGGATGTGGATCCAGAATTTTTTTATGGGTTTACTCACATTGCAAGAAATAAAGGTAGTTTTCCACATTTTGACAATAACTTGCTCGACAGTGTTGGAAATTCTATGGCAGAGATTTCAGCACTTCTGGTATACCTATGTATTGATCATTTATGGACATATCTTGAATTTTTCTGTAGTAAATGAGAGCATTTGTAACTTATCATCAGTACAGCATTGTTAATTATTCATATGTTGATATTACCAAAATTAAAAATGCAGTAGTACAGAAATTACCATTCATTGATTTTTGCAATGGAGCTGGTGGTGCCCGTCCCTGCCTCACAGACATTATTTGTAAGAAAAGGAAAGAGCAGAATTCAAGGATGTTTTTGATGTTCATTTGTTCAAAAGTGCTGCAACAGAGCTCTGTCATCTTTACACCTCAAGATTTTCATATTAATTCTGCAAGGATGTTAGAGTCAATTCATGGTAGCGTGAGAGCATGACAGAGCATGTTTCCCTTTAAACCTTTGATTCTACCTCTGGAGACAGAGTCCAGGGAGGATCAGCTCTTACACCCGGTCCGTCTCCGTGATGTTCACAGTGGAGGTGAAACGTCACAGGGAAAAAAATACAGCTTGAAACAGCAGCAGGAATTAGGCTTAAAAAGCCATTTTAACCTTAATTTGGTTCATATTTAATTTTGACAACTGCTGGTATGGTCACAGTCATTTATATTCAAAAGAAACCTTCCAGTTTTCACTTACTAAGTTTCCCTGATCCTTCTCAGTAGGCCTGTGTGAAAATGTTGACACAGCACTATGTTGTCACTTGTACTTATTACCTCTGCTAAGGAGGTTATGTTTCTGCTGGCGTATGTGTGTTTGTTTGTTTTTTTTTAGTAAGATTACGCAAAAACTACTGGACAGATTTTGCTGAAACTTTCAGGAGATGTTGGAAATGGCCCAAATTAAAAATGATTAGATTTTGGTGGTGATCCAGCTGACTGCCATGAGAGAATGATCATTTTTGCTCAATAACTGTCTAACTAATCATGATATCAACGTGATTCTGAGTGCTTGGTGTGGGTTTTCAGGATCAAGGAATCATATTATGATGGTAACTTTATCATGGGACTATTGCTTATAGATGTAACAGCAATATGTGAGCTACTTTGGTGGACGTTTGAAATTTAAATAAGTATTTTTTGGCCTTTATTTTATAGTGAGCGACAGTAAATGGACTTGGAAAGGGGGAGAGAGATTAGGGAAAGACACGCAGCAAACGGGCCTTAGGTAAGACTTGTACCCAGGCGGGCCGTCTGCCTCATATATTGTACACAAATAGTCGCGACTCACTCACACGCCAAACCTGCACCCTAGTTGTGGGATCATTTAAACTTTATTTTTGTTGTTTTTGTTTTTACAATGGAAGAAAAAAAAGTTTTTGTGAATTCTTCAAATGGTATAGTCAGTGTTTGCAATTTTTTTCTGTTGCTGAAAACCCCCAGCCCTAATTCTTGCTCTATCTGACACACCCTGTTTGGTGGCTCTAAGGCCCCCTCCCCACATGGGGGCGTCCTGTATGTGTCAAATAGTAGCTGCAGCACTGATTTATCTGAACATACATATTGCCACCTGTTTTATTAGAAAAAATACTATGAGATATTTTCCATAATAATACATGGTATGTGCATTATTAGGGATGTGTTTCATGTGTCTCTGAAGAAGACAGATAAACGAACCTGAGTGAGGTCATGACCCCTGCCCGTGCTGCACTCAGAGGTGTTTTTGAGAAGACTGTGGAGAAACAACGTTAGTGTGTTTTTGTACCTGCTGCTTTCACAGCAGTTATAAACTTAGATTAATAATTTATCCAAGACTCTAATCAGCTGCAGTGCCCCAGCCCCTGCTATTCATTATATAAAAATCTCTCTCTCTTTTTTTTCCTTTTTTTAAATTAAAAAATTGGTAACATGTATCCAAACTGGCAATTACAGGGTTAAATCCTGAAATTATTGAATATTTGGTAGTTTTGAGCAGAGCTAAAGTGGTTTAATGGATTTATCCAGAAAAAAAGCAGAAATAATAATGATATCTGATGATTTTATAGCAGGTTTTTTTTGTGTGTATTCAGCTCAAGGGTCCTCAGAGAGAGCATAAAGCATCAGTACTGTTAAATGGACCTGTGAGAGTGACTGACTAGATAAAAGAAATATGTAAAAAAAAACATTCTTGCAGAAATTCATGCTATCAGTGCTATCACAGCCATAATGATCACCAAATTTTAAAAAGAAAATGACATAAATGGACAAAATAAGCAGAGCGGTCCCTCAAAATAACGATGCCAATGCCTGGGCCACTTTACATTCACTGGAGTTGTTTAACGCAAAAAATAAACATTTTAGGGTTTTTGATACACATTTAAGTTTGTCGTATGGCTGACTTGATGACTGTTCTTGTAAAATTAAACTAATTTTCTGTACATATTTTGAATAAGAAAAACTTAAAATAAACATTTTTAATTTTCCTCTGTATGATGACAGGCATTGCCTGACCCCACAGTTTGAGAAGCTCTTCTCCAGAGCAGAGGACGTCTTCATCTATGTGAAAACTTTCATTTTATACTTCATTTTTCCATTAATTTCATTGCAGCAATAGTCTTACTCAGTGTTTGTGGTTTAATCTCAAATTTGACTAATTACCTCCCCCCTGGGGGTTTGTCTGTTTGTTTGTTTGTTTGTTTGTTTGTTAGTAATATCACGCAAAAGCTACTGGTTAGAGTAAGTCTAAATTTTCAGGAGATGTTGGTAATGGCCCAACTTAAAAAGGATTAGATTTTGGGGATGGTCAAGATAACCTCTATTAGTGAATGATCATTTCTGCTCAATAACTGTCTAACTAATAATGATATCAACATGGTTCTGAGTGCTAGGTGTGTGTTTTCAGGGTCATGAATCATATTATAATGGTAACTGTGTTATGGAACTATTGCTTAAAGATGTAAAAGTAATATTTGAGCTACCTCGGTAGGTTTGTGCTCTCAATGTGCCTTCAGGTTTTGTTCATAAATTTTTACATTTTATGGTAAAATATATTATTTGAATCTTTTTAGGGTCCCTTTTTTTATGGCGGGCGCAAAGAGTTTTGGCGTGAAGTGCAGGTGTCGTCCCTTATTTATTCCTGATGCAGGCGTAATTTTTAACGCCATGCTCCCCTGCTGTTTAAATAGCAAATCAACACTTTTTTTTTTTTTTGAGGGAGTAATTACTCACTATGAAACTTGGAGAACACCATCGTTACTTAGGATGAAGAAAGCATGACAAAGAAAGTCCAAATTCAACGTCATGCTGATTGTTTTCTTTGATATTTTTGGGGGCCGTCCACTCTTTGACAAATTCAGACATGTCCGCACAAGTTTTTAATCATATAGATGTTCGACCATACAGAAACACATACATTTGAAAATGGGTCCAAGAGTGGATCAATCTTAAAATGCTGGCTGAGCAGATAGCTTCAGAAATCATAATGACAAAGCTCCACCTCACCCTTACACTGGGTGCAAGAACCCTGACAACAATGGTGGAATACAGTGTTGCGTTTGTGCTGCAGAAGCTACTGAGCTTGTTTTGGCTCTAACAGCAAAATCTCCTGCTCCTCTATGACCACTGTGAGCAACAACAGGACATGGAGATCAGCACGTGTGGGGGTTTGTTCACATCTCTCATGATGTATGTACCTGTGCCTCTGTGTCTTCTTCTTCTCCTTTGGAGTTTGTCTGCAGCAGCATTACAGCCTCACTTACAGGCCTGGCATATATACTGCAGCATTTTCAGTGTTTTCATGTGGACGGACACATTTCACGGCCATGTTTGCTGTGAAAACGTTTTCATCTCCATGTGGACAGGACCTTAAAGAGGGATCATTTTGGAAGAGTGGGTTCCACAGGGGTCAAAGGTGAATCAACACTATCACAAACAGATATTAGAAAAACTGAGAAAAAGAGATCACAGTTGAAGAAAAATGGTTGCATAGCGCACAAGCTCACACTGTGCTCTCGGTAAAGCAGTTTCTATCCCAAAAATATCCCCACAGTGCTCCATCACCCTCCATTTTCACCTGATCTAGCACTGTGTGACTGTTTCCTTTTTCCTAAAATCAAAGGATCATGTTTTGAGTCTGTGTCAGAAGTTTAAAAAAAGAGCGACAGAGGTTTGAGACAACTGTCTGAGGAAGACCTGCTGCACTGTTTGATCAGCGGTGTGCTGATTGCATAAGGGGAGGAGACTGAACAAAGTTTATGTTAAATAAAATTCTCTTACAGCGTTAGTCTTGTTTTTTTTATAGCCATACCTCATATAAAAATGGAAAGCCTATGATATAAAAATCTGGAGTTGAATTAGTTTTAACTGTTAAGGTGAAACAGAGCTGATAAAACTGTTTTGTTAAAGGGAGAGTAATTTATGTCTAAAATATTTTACCATTGTCTGTATGATGTGTTGCCTGAAGCTCTGTTTTGTTTTTTTAACAGGATCTTGTAATCTCGGACTAAGTAGCAGCTGTTTTGTGTCATTCTCTCCCCGTTAAATCCTGTCATTGTTAACTCCACCTCAGCTTCATTGTCTGGTGTGATACAGTGTGATGATACAGTATCTTCCCATTGTTAAGAGATGGCGATTGTTGTTAATAATACAGTGTGTAATCCCGGCTGACATACCCATAAAATCTGAATTTCCGTTGTTCGGCGTCTCTGTCTGTACAGTACAGTGTGCCCGCTGCCTGCTCTGCGGTCAAACCCCCTGTCAGCTCCTCACAAAGACAAAAGAGGCTTAATGTGATTTTAAATCAAAAAAAAAGTGGGGAGGAAAAAATCCAAATGGTCAGCATAATTTAATGAGACAGAGTGTGAAAGGAACTAAGTGGATAACCAAATGCAGAGTGGGATTGTGGGTGGGCGGCGGATGAAGTCAGTGATATTTCAGCATCCCTCCAAGGTTTCGCCCGCTGACAGGAAGGAGAGAAAAAAACAGTGTAGAGTGAGAGACAGAGAGGGAGGCGGTGTGAGGAGGGCGAGAGGTAATTAGACTAACGATTCAGCTGTAGAGGGTAGAGCTGGGCGGCACGGACCAGGAATTAAACATCAAACTCTTTCAGCTGACTGGAAATGCGTAATGTACCGAAATGTAAACTGATGCTGTTCGCTGTAAAGAAATAAATGGTTGTGACAATATCAGAATAATATCGTTGATATGATTCTAGTAAAATCAAAATACTTTTAAACATGCTTGCTACACTGCAAACACTCCAGCTAGACCAGCTAGACATCTTACGTCTGTATTTAAAAACCAAAAAATAATCCCTGGAATGTTTGTAATAACTTAAAATATCTGCCATTGTGGTAAGACAAATTTTTACTTGTACGATGTCTTGGCAGTAGGATGTGCTATCTTAAGTAGTTTCTATACCTGATTTTGAGACCCTCAGGGAGTAAAATTTTGCTTGTTTCATTAGCAGATATTTTCTGATAACTACAAGATATTTAGTGCTTTATTTTTGTTTTTTATTCCTTGTAATAAGATTGTAAAGCGTATGATCTGGACTCGTCAAATGAAAATGAACAAATGAAATTAGACAAACTTGCTAAGATCTGAGTTTTTTGCAGTATATACACTGCAAAAACTAAAATCTAAGGATGTTTATTTGTCCAGTTCTAGGTCTAAAAATCTTACTTGACTTACCAGCAAAAATTGCCTGACATGTCCAACTAAACATCTTGTTCCAATATTAAAAAAAACCCCAAAAACTAAAGCCTGAGTTTCTTGTTATGAGTAAAAATTTCTGCCAATGAGAGCAAACAGATTTTACTGGTGCGATGTCTTCGAAATAAAATGTTCTTTGTCAAGCAGATATTATACCTGGATTTGAGATCCTTGGGGAGTAAAATTTAGCTTTTGTGATTGGCAGATATTTTCTGATGGATACAAGTTATTCAATGGCTTACTTTTGCTTTTTATTCTTTGCAGGAAGATATCCATCTGGACGTGTCAAATGAACCTGGTATTTGAGTATTATTATTTTAGATTAGATTAGACAGAACTTTATTAATCCCTTGGGAACACTCCTTCAGGGAAATTAAGATTCCAGCAGCGTTGTATAGTACACAGGGTAAATAAGAACACCAGATACCAAAAAGTTAAAAAATAAAAACAGTTTGCAGATATAAATAAAAAATATAAATAAGTATCAATAAAAATAGATAGAAATAAAAGCATTGCTTCTGGCTGGCCACTGCTCCTTCCTGTACTCAGTCTTCCTGTTACTCCTCCTTCCCGCCAGTGAGGAGTTGTACAGTCTGATGGCCTGAGGAGCAAAGGAGTTTCTCAATCTGTTGGTCCTGAACTTGTGAAGGAGTAGTATTTGGCTGAACAGGCTCCTCTGATGACGGTGTGCAGAGAGTGACTGGCATCGTCTATAATGTCCAGCAGTTTGACAAGTGTCCCTCTTTTCTGCCACCATCATCAGAGAGGATATCATGGATCATTTTGACTTAAAATTAGACAAACGTACTGAATAAGATCTGAGCTTTTGCAGTGTAGAAGCCATGCAAAAGAAGCTGCTCTAGACCCCAATATTGGACAATTGTTTTTGTTTTCAGTGATCAAAAACTGCAGACAATCTCCGACAGACTGTTTAAAATGTAAAAAAAAAAACAAACAAAAAAAAACATTAGCACAATGTTGTTTAGCTCCCAAACTCAAAAAAGTGTAATGATAAGTAATGATCCTCACAAAAACCAAAACAAAGAGAGAACCTGAATTGCCCAGGCAAGATTTCAGCCGGTGTCCTTTATATAGAGCGGTGCAGGGATGTTAGCATTGCACTAGTTCTCTTGACCGACAATTTTTCACTGTGTTTGGATCATTGCTGATAATAAGCTCTGAAACAAAAAATATGAAACCTACATACTCTTTCCTTTGTTACAGTATTAACACAAATCAACTTAACAATGTTTTTAAGCTCAAACGTAATCAGCAGGAGTAAAAAGCTGTCATTAAACTACTATGAAACTACAACATGGCAGTTCAACTTAGAAGCATTTTCCAAAGAATAGCGTCACACTGTAACATCTTGGAGAATTTCTTTATAATTGAGTGACCTGATCAAGTTGGTCCTCATGACTGTGGCAATGGTGTGTGAATTATTGTTTATTAATTAAAAGATCAGAAATGCTTGTTTTTGAGTCCCTGGACATTTATGTAGCCCTTGTTAGCAGCTAGTTATCAACCGTCCTTTAAAACACACAACAGCAGCTTCCAATGTAAAATCAGGCACAAATCAGGTGCATTTTAATATTTGAGATCAAACATTAAAATGTCAGGTCTGTGTGTTCTTTACCAGGCACTTATCTGAAACTAGTATTTTAAATCCCAAGTACTTTCAGCCTTGAGAACTACATGCTACATGCTAATGTGCTCCTACGCTCCTACGGACTCATTGCTGCTCCGCTCCATAGACAACCTCGAACCTCAAATCGGCTGGTTTGTCAGACTGCATGTCTGCCATCAGGCGGCAAAGCTTTAAGCTGATGCACTTCTTTATGGTCAGAAAAATTACAGACCAGTCACCATCCTTTGAGACAAAAGAGGAGAAAGCTGACATGGTTCAGCTGTGCATTGGAGAGAAGTGGCCGAGGACTTGTGGGAAATGGAGGCATGCAGCAATTTCATGAAAACTGGACATTTCCTGATTCAGAGGTGTTAATAATAATAATAATAATAATAATAATAATAATAATAACAACATCCATCCATTCATCATCTATACAACTTATCCCTTTCAGGGTTGTGGGGGCTGGAGCTATCCCAGCTGTCGTTGGGCAAGAGGCAGGGTATACCCTGAACTGGTCCCCAGCCAATTGCAGGGCCACATAGAGAGCAGCCAGTCACGCTCACACTCATACTTTAGGGCAATTTGGAGTCATCAATCAACCTAACAAGCATGTGTTTTGGACTGCGGGTGGAAGCTCGGAGAGAACCCACACATGCACAGGGAGAACATTCAAACTCCACACAGCAAGACCCTGACCAACATGGAGATCGAACCAGCAACCTTCTTGCTGTGAGGCACGTGCATTACCTGCTGCACTACTTTGCAGCCAATAATAATAATAACAATAATAATAATAAGAAAAATAACAACAACAAATATAACAATGACAATATTAATATTATGATAATAATAATAAGAAGAACTTTATTTGTATTACACTTTAAAAAAACAGAAGCTTTTAAAATGCTTAACAGAGAAAACAAAGACACAAACCCAGGAAACAATTAAATGAGCATAAACAATCAGGACAGACAGAGAAACTTCCAATATAGTAAAACAAGGGGGCAAGAACAAAATGCAGATACGGAGTGTCGAGGAAATTAAAGCAAATAAAGGAATGCAAGTGGTAAACTATGAACATTTGAAGTACTATATGAATATATTATATTAGTGTGACTAAATGCCAGCAGTTGAGTGACATTAATAAAGACAATTTGTCATAGTAGTAATAATAATAATGATGATGATAATAATAATGATGATAATAATAATAATAATAAGACAATAACACAATAAACAGATGACTAGATGACGGCATCACATCAGGAAGATCAGTGTTAAATAAGGGAAAAAATGAAAACAAAAAAAAATAGTAAACACTGGACCAAGAATGATGAGAAACCGGTGAAGGGAGTAAGAGCAGCAAATTTAAAAAAATGAAAAACTGTAAAATAAATAGAAAGATGAAATAGGATACAAAAATCAAGATATATAAGCATATGAAGAAATCAAGTCTTTAAAGCCGAGTTTGAAAAAGTGACACTGAGAGCTTCTCAAAGGGAAAGATGTTCTTGCTCTTCTCTTGGTGATTTATTTTTTTTGGCCTGTGTTATGAGGTTCACTCCTCAGCAGCAGTACCTGCCCACTCCATCGTGTGTTTGTACGGTTGTTTTAATTTCTGTTAGCCCTTAAATGTGGACAGAACATTTGTCCAATCACTCCCCAGTGATTTTTCTCCAAACTTTTTTCCAAGATGGATTAAAAAGACGTGAATCTGGTGGTGCCCCCTGTGGAAAGCTGGTGCCTCTTGCATTTGCCTAAACGTTCGCCGTCGGCTCTGCCAATCTGTTGCTGCAGTTGGAAAATCGAGAGGAACTAGTGAGCGGCAAGGGCAAGGGGTTTTCCATCGACGATCATTAAAATAGTGGAGATTTTATCATTTTTAAACACATGGTACTGAAGATAACAGAGCGTTATTGTGGGGCACTGAGAGGTTCATGCCATGGTTTAAGTCTTAAAATACCATACGGTGGATCTCTGTGGAGGACTTCAGGTCTTAAATATCTCCTTTAGAAAGATTTTGAAGCTCATGAAGAGCAGAGCTTTTTCTGAGATGTGCTCGCTGTAAATATTTAATAATTCCTTTATTTTTCTCGTATAAAATTGTAGCCGTGTTGTCATCAGACCTCCATTTTGGTTCTTCGAGGAAGGACTGACTTCCGGTCAGTTTGCTGACTAATCAGACGATGCCAAATTCTTCTTCTCTTTTTTCCTGAGAATAACGTCTGATTAGAAGCAGCCAAAGGTCAAGAAAACAAGATAGTCATCTGTCAGATTCTCAAAGGACTGAAGGGAAAGCTCAAGCCATGTGATGTGGTCCTTTGCCTTTTTTCAGACATTAACGTGACAAAAATAACTTCATGGAGCCAAATATCCAGAGCATTATAAGCGTAAAATGTAAACAGTTGTTGTTATGAGTTTGTTTGCTTGTTGCTTTTCCTCTGAGACTTGAAGGAACCTTATGAAAAAAAGAGCGTGTGATTTAATTTTTTTTTTGTTTAATATGTTACCTCTATGACCATAAAACTTTAAACAAATCAGTCTAAAATAATGGTTTAAATATTCTCAGAGCCCAAGTGGTCCCTAAAAATGCCTTTAACTTGACTTAAATAGCTTAAGGGTACATGAACATTATAGAAATAATAATAATAATAATTCAGCTAGACTAAAAACAGATAAAATGGCTTGGGGCTACAATTCAATTTGTTTTATTTATAAAGCAGATTTTTTAAAAACAATTTACCAACCTACTGCACAGGGATTACAATCAGAAATAATTACTGTAATGTATAAAATACAGCAGAGGTAAAAGCAAACAATGAAGACATCAACAAACCACTTCAAAAAATACAAGGATTAAAAGGTTTGATTTTTATTTTATTTTTTAAAATATATATCAGAAGCTGATTTTGGTCATTCAAATGTTCTATACTCTTCAATAATGTGTGTAATATGTTAAAAAATGATCTTTATTATTACAATGATCAATGACATCAAAAATTTTAAATCTTAATGATATTTGGTTGTGTTTTCAACCAAAACAGAAGAAACACAAAGTCAACATTATTTAATTATGTTGGCAACGTTTGGAAAAGGGGCTGGACCTTCTGATAATCGAGGAGTTTTCTCCTCTAATGGTTTATATAATTTAGATTTACTATTTTAAAGACTTGGATTTGATAAAGTGTAGAAAGTTCTACAACCCTACTCTGTAGTATGTTGTCATTTATTTTGGTACAGTACAAACAGTGTCCAGAAGTTAATTTTAACAAAATAGAAAAAAATGCCCATTTTTGGGTGTTTCGGATGTTTTTTGTTGTGATCTATTTGGTCTCACCATCATTTTAGTTTCACAAGAGTCGTATACAGTATGATAATAATATAATAACAGATCAAAGTGGATCGTGTTTATACCGTACTTATTGCATTGGAGTAAATAAATCAGCAGTATTTTAATATGGAGGATCATTTATTTTTTTAACTCTTCAGGTATGTATGATTTGTTTTAAAAGGATAAAATTTGCATTGATTTATAAAGTAGTGGAATTTAAAAAGACAGAAACTTAAAAGAACAAATAATGTCTAAACAGGATGCTTTTTGTGGACTGTAGGATTGATGAGTTCACTCATTAATTTACTTTAATTTTAATAAAACTAGACAAAAAATGAGATGAAACAAAGTTCATGTTTCATTTTAATAACATTATACAACTGTAAAATAAATATTTAAACATTAGAAGTAATATATTCATGTGTGTTGACCTGTAAACACCAAAACACAAAAATTAAATATCAATCTTTGGAGCCAGAACATCAATACTTGTATTGCTCATGCCAGATGGCGATATATATCACAATATTGTTATTTTATTCCCACAAAAACAGGAATAATCAGCCTGACACTGACGTAAACTCTGTGATGTTGTTTTGACATGTCAGTCATCGTCTGGTGGGATTTTATTGAGGGAAATATTTTTAAGGACCATTTTATAAATCGTTGTTGTAAATGATTAAATTGATTTTTACAGCTTTCCTGATCTGACATTGAATGTTTGTATTCTGGGGGTCACGCTGTCCAGATATGGTTATAAAACAGCAACATTTCCTCACATATTAACATGTTTTATGTGGGTATATGAATAATGATAGAAATGAAGATGTGAGAAATATTTTTCATTTATCGAGTATATACTTCCATACTCGATAAATGAAAAAAGACACTTCCAAGTGTTATAAAGTTAAAGAGAGTCAAAGTTAAAGTACCAACTCTTTTTGGTGAGTTGGTACTTTAACTCTCACCAAGTGTAATTGTTGACCCTCTTTAACTTTGTAACACTGAAGAGTGACAACAACACTTAGTGGTGTGGATCCGTAAATTCAGTGTTAATATTAACTCTGTTAGTGTTACTTTGTCTAGGCACATATTGATATGCTATGTGTTTCAAATTAATTTTATATAATGTTCAGTTCACTTCCCTTTTTGAAAATGTTTATACGAAAACATGAATGAAAGAATCTCTGAAACTGTTTTATAATGATTTAAAGTCAAGTCAGCACCCACATGGGCAGCGTGTCCAGGGAGATTCAGGCTGTTCATTCGAAGCTAAATGTCAGATTCTGAAAAAGTTTGTGAAATTGTGTTATTTGTTATTTTAGGATTGATGGATTGGACAAACTGAATAAATTATTTTTCCAAATTTTTTTACATGTATGCCCATGTAAGCATTGACACAATAAAGTCTTCAGGCTTTCTTTTTTTGTTGCCATATTATAAAACATGAATATAATAAAATAATTCATTTTTCTTTATCTTTATTGGACACATATGTTAGACGTACAAGGAATTTGAGTCAGGTTAACTTCACTCCCTGAGTAAAGACTAAAGGATATACATACTTAAACAAGAATGGAAAAATGGAAATTATAACTTTTAAATAAAAATGTAAGAGATATGATATGTACAAGCTAATATTAAGTGAGAAGTCATAGCTAACACATATAAGCCTGAACAGACAGAGCAGAAGATGCAGTTAATATGGTGACATAGACAGGACTGGTTTACGTGAGGCAGACAGAATAAAACAGAATTTACTTCAAAAACAGTGTCTGTGACTCTGTGAGTAATATTTATTATACAATCACAGAGGTGCAGAATAACCATTAACAGCAGCGAGCACGTGTGTGTGTCGACCAGGACGATGATATTTAAAGTTATAATATTATTCAGGCAGAATAAACACAAACTAACCCTAAACATTTATATTAATATTTTACATATTTTTGATGTTCGTGGTGTGATTTTTTTGGCCCAAATAGTCTCAGCTTTACATATTGTTTTTCCTTCATAAGGGAAAATTGTTATGTCTTAAAGATTCTGCAAATTATAATTTTTGCTTATTAAATTTCTGGTGTATCCTTCTAACCTTAAAGTCTTTATCTGATATTTCTGCTGCATTACTGTGCACAAGAGAAACTGAAACCACTGAATTTTGGGATTAATAAAGTATTTCTATTCACAGGTGTACACAGAATGGGAACATATTTACATTTTAATAATAATGTAAATGTTTCCAAAAAGATTCCTCCCCATTAACAGAGTTCCTACTAATTTAAGGCTTTTAATTCCTTTCTAACACTTGAGCTAAGACAAAAATAAAAATATTTAATGCAAATGTAACTGCATTGAAAAAACAACACAATACAAACATTTGTTTCTCCATATAAAATGCTGGCAAAAGTTATCTGAAAAATGGGGATGTAAACACCCTGAAAGTACTTTTTTATATTATGAATTTTGCAGAAAATTGACAAAAAAGACATGTAGGAATGCACAATATTGTCACCTTGATATAAGCATTGGCAGACTACTGCTTAAAAAGGTAAATTTAGGTTTTAACTTTGTTGAAAATTGTTTTCTTTGAGTTGTATTAAGAAAAAATGCCCTGTGGACAAGCCAATTATATTCCAGATATACATAAAAAATAAAAATAAAGAACAATTAAAACTAACTTTATGAAACAGATTTAATGAAGGTGGTCTTAGTTTGAGCGATAACCTAAATTTAAGACCTCTTTCTGTCAGAAATGAGACTTTAAGGGCTTTTTATGTCCGTAAATGTCAAAAGTCTGATTTCACTATTAAATAAATGATCTTGTGACCAGTTGGCAGGTTACTTCTACTGTAAACAATCATCTCACTGAGCTTTAGGCCTGGTATCTTCTTTTTAAACCAACATAAACTACAGTAGATCACTGTAAACAATGTCGTCTTACCCTACATCTCCTCAGAAAACATGTCGATGCGTCTTAAAAACTGGATATACTGCCCGGCCCTAGCAGAGCGCATGCAGAGATGAGAGACAGAGCGAGGGAGGACAAAAGCAGTGTGGTTGTTTGAATCGTCGGTCCCCCAGCCTGTTTGGACAGGCAGGATTTGCATGTTGGGTTTGGAGCCCCGGGGTAGGGTGGGGCGGGGCGAGGTGGCTGGAAACAGTCGTCTTCCATGGAGCTCAGGGTGTGGCTGCTCGGGGGACAAGACTTTCCTCGACTCAGGGGTCCCACATCTGACCTCAGGAGATGAGTTCACACTGCAGTCGAACTCACTGGCGCCAGGACTGTGTGTTTTCACCTTATGACCAAAAAAAGACGAGATGAGAGACACCTGATGTCCTCCACAACCAAAGAGTCAGAGTGGTGCAGGGATGACATAATTTAGGAGATTAACCCGGATGTTAGCTTAAAAAAAGCCTCTGGGTTTCTTCAAAGGGATCACTGCTGAAAAAATAAACTCAGAGTGAAAAAGTCTGACGCTAACACAGTTTTTTCATCAAGTCCGTTTGCACACACAAACACTACTGTTGATCTCTGAAGCGTAAATATAATTGTCAAAAGTAAAAAGCTAGTGTTAGGGTGTTATGAATCACACAAAGGTCGACTAACCCAGTAGTCATCTCTGAATTTCAGCTTTTATATCAAGCTCTTCTGTGAGACTTAATCCTGGTATGACCTGATCAAAAGAGCGTTCAACATCACTTTCTTTACGACAAACAAAAATGATGACGTCTCTTAAAAACTCTGCAGTCCTAGTCTGTGATTTGTTAACAATTGCCTTGTATGACTTATAAAAAAGCTTACAAATTTAGGATTTCCATAAGTTTTTCATGTTTTTAGAAAAGTAAGTTCTGAAATCTGTTAAGCGTGTGTGTATCACTGACCTTATTTAAGGAATATAACAAAAAAAAACCTCATTCATAAATCCATTAGATTTTAAGACAATGAAATGAGAGATGCTAAAATTATTTTTATTTTAGTGTTTTTGGATGCCTCACTGCACCACTAAGTAAAATAACTGTATAAACATGGGAGGTGGGGGACTACCAGCCTTCAGGCCACATGCAGACCCCCCTCCTCATTCAGGGATTTTCACAAGTCAATTTCTATTTCATCAATTAACCCTTAAAAGAAGAAAACAGTCTGTTGAAGATTAAACCCTCAGTTGCCTTCACCTTGCTCTTTCTTTGCACCACACAAGAGGTCATAAGATTCTGTTAATGTTTCTTCAGAGCTTATTCAATGAAACCATATTAAATCATATGGAAAAATAGATATATTATTGACACATATTTACTTAAAATACCTGTAATAATCTTAAAGTGTTCTTTCAACTGCATTAAAACAACCTTAACTTTGTTGGGTTGTGTATCACTCAGTAATGAAGCATTTTTATTTGTATTTGAGTTCAAATAATAAAACAAATAAAGTAAAGGCTTCACGTCGTAGCTGTCGGGCACAAACCTCCTTTCTTCATTTTTCATGATCTTCTTTTGTTTTCATAAACATTACTTCTGGCCACACTCAAATGTCAGTGAGTGTTTTTTTTTTATAACTTTGAACCAAAGCAAAGTAAAAAAAAAAAAAAGATGTAGTCAGGCCAATGCAATATTTATTCATTCAGTAGAAGGGTGTTTGTTTCATTTCCTTAAAATAGCAATTTGTGCCCAACAAGGACGATATATTAATCATATATTAATCATTGTTACACCGTAATTTTCTGATAAAATCCCTTGTGAAATACTCTAAGATTATCAGTTATTTGTCACAGCTTAATGAGATTTTAATTGATGTGTCCCTCTTTGTCAGAAAAGTTGCCCATCCCTGCTGTAACACATGTACTGCTTGTGAATTCCACAATTTCTAGTTAAGTGTTTGTGACTGATTTGAAGCACCAAAACACTTCATTACAAATGTTACTTCTTCATATTAAGTTTTTGTAAAACTGACCTCAAGAGAAAGTGACAGCATACACCCTGAAAGTCCGTCATAGAAATGATGGACATTTGTTAAAAATTGAAAATGCTGAAATATAGGGCTGCACAACATTACTAGTATGGTATTTGTATTTGCAGATTATATCTTTAAAAGTGAATTTACATCTCAAACTGGACCTCGTCATATCTTATGACAGTATTTACAAGTATGACAGCACAATATTATCAGCACAGTGTTAATATTGGCAGATCATAGCTTGAAAAGTTAAATTTAGGTCTCAAATTTGACTTTTTGCTCTTGAGAAGAATGTGTTTGTGCTAATTCAACAATTTGTAAGAACTGAACCACCTCAAAAACCTTTTGTTTAATAAAGGAGAATTGATTTAAAGTTAAAGTACAGTCTAAGTTTCATAAACAGAGCTGTTTCACTGCTGTTTGTGCTCTGAAAACGGCAAAAGGCTGTGTCACTGTTAAAAATTTATACGTACAATTTAAAATGCCAAAAATACTTTTAGTTCCAAATAAGTGCATTTCATATCGTTGTACTTATTGTGAAATCTTGTGTTTTTTTTAATTACTAAACACACGGTTGCAATAAGAGCAATTTATTTCTTGTAGAGCTGGGCAATTAATTGAGTTTCAATTACAATTACTGCCTCCCATAAGTATAAAAACAGAGAGATTGAGATTAAAAGACTTGTTTAACTTTTTAAAATATTTTTTCTGTCATTATCACTTTTTTTTTTTTTAGGTATTTGTGTTTTTCTCACATATATTCAATGTGTAGCCCGTTCTTTACTGTTAAAAAAAAACAGTTTAATGGTAACATGTGTTGGATGTTGTTAAATCAGTGAGTAATCATGTTTTACAATCGTGGTCTCAATATCTATCAAAATACTCGAGCGGCCCTGATTTCTAGCACAGAAGAAATCACAAAAAAAGAACAAAAGACAGTTAAGGGAAGTCAAAGATACAATATTGCACATCCCTAGTAAGAAGTCATTATAGATTTGAAGTTTGGTAATAAAATAGTTGTGTTTGAATAAAGCCGAATTTGAAACAAGATCTAAGATGTAGCCGTGTTTTTACGGCCCGCAGTAAAAGGTTAGCTTGAAATGGAGATGATGTCAGAGTGAGCGGAGTAAATCAGTAATGTGATAAGTGTTTGGATGTGAAATATAAGACGCAGAAATTGTAGCTGTGATGGACTTCTCCTCCTTGTCCCTCTTTCTCGGCTGACATGTGAGATTCTTCGGGGGCCCGGGGGTCAACAGCGGCTCGAGACTTATCACATCAATAAAAAAAAAAAAAGAGAAGAACGCAGATCCTCTTTTCAACAGACTTTATTTAAAGCAGATGAATTATAAAACAAGAGCATACATATTTAAAAGAACACACATGGAGGCATCTGTTGAGCTGGTTAATCATTGAATTACACGTGAAAATATAAACAGAACGTCCAGACAAACATGCACACACGCACTCAGACGGGCATGCCAAAAAAGGGGGCTCCCTTATGGAACAGGACATCCGAAAAGAGCCAAGAAAAACAGTCCGTCAGCCAGGCAGCCATTCCTGTGTTATCCAATGATTTTGGCTTTTTTATGACGGGGAAAAAAGCTCCAAAAAATACGAAGCAGCTAAAATAAACCTGTCGAGAAAAAAAAAATCAAGTGGTGGAGCTTTGTTTAATCTGAGAGAAAAAAAACCCTCCAAATTAAAGGCAGGAGTGGTTATTGAGAAACAAAGAAAGTACGAGAAGAGGGAAGTGTAAAAGGGAAGGGGAGTCAGCACTGAGTGTACCATACCTAGGAACGTGTGTCACAATGCAATGTGTTGCAATAAGGTGTGTGCTCGTCTGGAATCTCTGGAAATTCAAGAGGACCGAGCCAACTCACACACGCTCGCATACTGACATCACTGCATCTGCGTTTGCAAACATGAAAAGACACAGTTCCCCCCACATTTAACCACATAAAAACCCTCATGGACGTCAGCGTGGAGGAAATAAACAATAGAGCCGTGTCTCTGATGTTGCAGGAGCGGTTGGGATAAAGGGAAGTGACATCGCAGCACGCACACTCGCACACACACGCTCCTAAAAGAAATGGGAACTGATGCTAACTGAAATAATGACAGAAACAGAAAAGGAGGACAAAAACAGGATGCTTGGTCTGATGAGAGAGCCCGAAATGTCAGACAGCCTACAGACTGTTGTCGCCTTGCAATCTTAACAGCCAACACCAGTCTGATAAGCTATTTGACAGGCCGAGAGAGTGACGAACATGTGCAGACAACAATGAAATACAACAAAAAGGAAGGGAAAAAAAAAAAAAAAGGGAATCCTGGTCCGACTTACCATAAAAGAAGAGATGTAAAATGTTCTGACTAGAGCTGGTGCAGAGCGCAGGGTTCAGCCCGCTCAACAGTACCCCTCTGTTTTGAATCTACTCGAGTGATTCGTCTCCTGGCTCCGTGACTGGGGCAGTGCAACGAGTTCATTCGAAGGTTCAGCTGAGGTAACGGCACAGACGCTTTTCACTGTGCTGCGCTTGAGGCTTTTTTTCTCTCTCTCTCTCTCTCTCTCTCTCTCTCTCTCCCTCCCTCCTTGCTTGTGCCTGCTCTAGCGCCCACTGTGCTCAGTCCAGCGTAGCACAGCGAGGGAGAAAATAGCACATTTCTCCAGTACAAAAAAAAAAAAAAAAAAAGGGGGGAGATTTATGAAAGAAAGCTGACCAAAAAAAGGAGGAGCGATTATATAAAATGAGGCTTTAAGAGAGGCTCGCACATTAGCTCGCTGTCTTCGCCAAGGATTAAGAAAAAAGAGCCCCTCAGTGGACAAGTGGAGACAAAGAAAACACGACACAGATTGAGTAAGTTAAACACAGCTACTATCTGCTTTCCTGCCACTTCTGAGCAGACTCCTACTGAAGTCTATCGCTGGAGCACGAGCTGCTGTAATCCATAAAAGATAAAAAGGGAGGGAGGCGAATGTGGCAGCCACGCAGCCCACTATCACCGTCTCTTTCTCACAAGCACACACTCAAACAAAGTCTTAGATCTGATTCAATATACGGCTGCATCTGGTAAAGTAGCCCCCCAGGCTGACTCATGTGCTCTCTTCCTGGAAGCAGAACAATAAGGGCAGACAAAGGGACCAGCCGTGTGATTCATGGACCATTTATCATTAAAATGAAGAAGAAGTAGTGAGGTGAGCTTTCCTTTCTTTAGCACAGAAAAGTGAACCAAGATCAGTGTGGGACAATCAGTAAAATCACTACAAGTGGCCAAGAGCTCCACAATATGAAGAAATGACAACTTAAGAGCATCTAATACAGGATAACTTATCATTACACCAGCAATTAAGGCTAATAAATAAGATAATTAATAAATAGCACCACAAGATTCAAGAAAACAACACTAGCTTACATTCTCCACATTCATTTAAGACTTTAAGGTTCATCTGTGGCTCATGGAGACTTACAGCCAGCAGCTTCTTCTCACATGCTCACAAGCTGCTGAAAGCACCGACACGGACGACAGCTTACTCACACGCACCCCAGCGAGCACCTACCTTACACAGAACAAGCGCAGAAATCACTACCAAAAGCAAAGAGCAAGTAAATCCCAGTAGAGCACAAACATGTTACTAGAGTAACAAGCAGAGAAACCAGACGTAGCGTTCGGATAATGTGACGGCATCAGCGGGGGGAGAGAGGAGTGATGGGGAGCCTTCTGAAGTTCGCCGCGATCGCGTGCCGGCCTTCACTCCGTCTTCCCCTCCGAGTGCTTCCCCCGCTGCTTGCGCTTGGCGTAGCTCTGCGCCATGGAGTTGACAATGGAGCAGACAAAGAAGCATACCATGATGACCACAACCTTCTCGAAGAGCCACGACAGCCAGCTCTCCTCCTGCCAGAGAAGAACCACAGAGAGAGAAAGAGAGAGAGGAGCTTGGTCAGTACGCTGCTGCTGCTGCTGCTTAGGGTCGACCCCCTCCCACCCCGCTCCCCTACTTCTCTCCTCTTTCACCCCCACACCCTGCTCTCTCTCCCCTCTCCTCTGCTCCTGATGCTGTAGGGTAGGTGGGGATCCAGCTCCATGTGCAGGACAGATAGAGATCAGGGGTAATAAAACACGCGGCAGCCCCCTCCGTGCTCCCCTCCGAACGCCCCCGCTGACCCCAGTCTGCAGTCTGCCTCCGCAGAGTTAAATTGCCTCGCTTCTCTCCTGTAACTGCAGGAGGCTCAGGTTACAAGAAAAAAGGAACATTGTTCTAGAAAATGCCTTAATCTGTCCTTGTGTAACTCCCTTTCTTCCCCCTTCTCCTCCGAGTAAGCGCATAAAAAAAGCAATCAATGAATCAGTGGCAGAAAGAGGGAGTGAGGAGCTTTGAAAGAGAGCTACAACTGGCTCTTTTTGTTCTAGACCGGGGGGTTTTGATGGATTGTCACTGGCGGAGGTAGAGAGAGAGAGAGAGGGAGAGAGAGAGGCCCCCGCCCCGGACTACAGTCGAGTTCAGGCGGGGCACCGAGTGCAAGTGTGTGTGTGACACATAGGGGAGTGACCACACTCGCACACACACTCCCAATTGGTAAGATGGAGCATGAGTCAGCACGCCCCGCGCTACAGTAGTACAGTTCAATACAGCCGAGCCGAGCCAGACCCCACACTGGCCCCTCTCCTCCTCCTCCTGCTCCACCTCCTCCTCCCTCCCCTCTTTCTCCACCCGCTGCCCCCCCCCCCACCTCCAGCCCGCCCAGTGCAGCCCCGAGCTACTCTGTCATTCTGGCCCTAAACAAGCCCCTGTAATCTACTGTAACACTACAGGTTAGTGCAGTGGTTCTCAACTGGTGTAGCCTCAGGACCCAACACCACCCCGAAGAAAAACCAAGACCTAAACATGGAAGTTATTTAACATCGATCTATGACTGGACATTTAGCGATAATACAAAGAAACGGGAAAAAAAATAAATGAACACTAATATCATTACAGCAGTGCTGGGCTAGACATGCAGTCGTCCATTTTGTTTGGCTCTATTTCGCTGAATTAATACATAAATGTTGGCTGTTTTAAAAATAACATGATAAAATGACAAGATCTCCAGAAATGAACTCATTATTATGGAAAAAACTGCTTATCTATTCCAAGAAGATGAATTAAATAAGCCAAGATAATGAGAAGTTAATACATCATCAAGGAATAAGCTAGGATAATGGGGAAAAAAACTTAGCTGTGATCTTGCGAAACAAATGCGTGATCATGGGAACGCCAGCTTCCTCATTACAAGATAATCAATTAAAAGGTCAAAATCTTGAAAAATTTAGACACATTCCAAGAGAAAACAGCTTTGTTATCCCAAGAAAATGACTAACTTAGCCAAAAAACTTTCAAGAAAACTGCTCAAACAAGTCAAGATCCTGAGAAACTGTCACATTATCCTTGGGAAACCACCTCTTTTATCCCAAGAAAATGAATTAACTAAGCCAATATCTCAAGAAATTCCCACATTTTTAAGTGGAAAACTTCTCTTTCATCCCCGGATAATGTAATAAATAAGTCCAGATTTTGAGGAACTCACATATTAGCATGGTAAGTTCGACTTTGCTGTCCCAAGATTACAAGATAAATAAGTCAATATCTTGAAAATTTAGGGCGTTGTTGAGGAAAGAAGCTGCTTTTATATCCTGGGATAATGAGATTAATAAGTTGAGCTCTCATAGAGTTAACATTTAATTTAAATCCCTCAAAATTTGATAAATTTTGAAGAAATCCACATAATCATTGGAAAACCTGCTTTGTAATCCCAGGATCATAATGGAAATATGTCAGCCTTCAAGAAAATGACCAAACTTGCAAGCTATGACAGCAAAATGGATCAAAATTACATGGAGGTTTCGATTTTATAAAAACTTTTTTGCTTGGCTTTTGGACCCAACAAAAAGCTCTCCATGACCCACTTTTGGGCCCCGACCCACCAGTTGAGAACCACTGAATAAAAGTTCAAAAACTCTTAAAAACATGAAATGAGGTTGTTTGAAATTTTAGCTTGAACTTAAGACAAAAGAGCAAAACTGAATCAAAGTGTGTGTTTGGGTAAAATGGGTCAGAAAGAGAAATAAAGGAAGGCTCAGATAAAGAGAAGAAAGGGACTAAAAGAAAAAAAAAGAGGAGGGAGAAGGAGTGAAAGAGGCAAAAGTAAGGGGGCCACATTCTTTCCTTGGCGCGCACACGTGAATGAATAGGAGCTGTGAGGCCCCCGTGTACTTACAGTCAGGATCCCCTCTTCGGCGTGATGGTGCAGCTTGGCCTTCTGGGCCTCCAAGTACTCCCTGAAGGGCTTCTGCAGTGCCGCACCCAGCAGAGGAACACATCTGAGAGAGAGGGAGGAAAAGGAGGGAAAGAGGGAGGGAAGGAAGAAAGAGAGAGGAGGGGAGAGGAGGATGGGGGGGCACAAATCACGTCACATCATTGTTACTCACCAGCCCAAGGGCAGCAACAAAGGGAGGCATGCTGTCCCGTGTCCTGTAACAGTGGTCGTCGGTCTCCCCTGCTTCCTCCCTCTCTCTCTCTCTCTCTCGTCGGAGGGGAGAGGGAGAGAAAGACGGAGAGAGCAACGAGTGCAATCCCTTCACTGCTCATCCCCACAAACACACACACACACATAAAGAGAGGAAAGAAACAAGAACAGGCTGTGCCCGAGCAACTAAAGCAGCTTAAAAACAAAAGCAGTGAGAAGAAAAATAAAGTTATCTGATCCTCATACAGCAGCCAGCCGCGGTAGTCACCCACATTCTCCCGCTCTCCTCTCCTCTCCTCTAAAACACACACACATTCGCCGCTTCCTCTCCAACACACACACACATCGGTGAACCCGTTCAACTCCCCTGCAGTGCCTCCTCTGCCGCTGCAGCGAGGAGAAATGAATGACTTCTCAGAACTCTCACATTTATCACAGGCGGTTCCTGTAAGAACTGGTTTCAGCCAATTAATGAGGAAGTGAGTCGTACCCGAGCTGTGTCATCACTGGCTGAGGCCTGCGGGGGGATGGCCCACGGGGGGAGGGCGCTCCTGTAAGACAGCCCATATTAGGAGAACCCTTTACGAGATCTAGCCCCCACCTCGACTCCTCTCCTTACACACACACGCAAAGAAAAGAGGAAAAAAAAAAAAAAAAGACGCGAGAGACTGCAGAGAATGCCCTAGAATCAGCGGCCCATCCCTCCTCCATCGGCCGGAGTTAGTGATTAATCACTAAACAAATACATACTATAGACCCTCGCGTATTCTCCAATACACACTCAATCACATCCCATGAAAGTGGCGCTTAAATGTGTTTCACCTTTGTTCACGTTTTACACACATCAAAGATTTAAGGGCAGGTTTGCGTGGGCGCTCGCCGTGTCACAAACGGTTGACTTTATGGCAGATAACTTTCTCGGAGGGAGGCAAAGTCATTTCCGCACCTCCGCAGGAACAAATACACACACCTTTATGGCCTAATGGTGAGAAAAAAAAGGTTGCGTTAAATGATGAACAAGGAAGGCTTTTAGTAATGATTAACCAGGTAATGGATGTCCTATGAGGTCTGGCAGATGGATCATGCGTTAAATTAAATGAGAAATGATCAAGAGGATCAGAAATCAAACTTTCTGTGCTCCATTCTGGAGGGAAAAAAGCCTCAACTTTTCCCATCCCCCACTTCAAAAAAAAAATCCTCAGATGTACAAATACAAAATTAAGTCAGACAAAAACCAACTGGATGATAAAATTAGTTTGTACAAGATAAATGAAGCTTAACACTCAGGAGAAATAAACTTTTGAGTTGACAGCTTTTAACAAAGAGTGAGAGAAACAGTTTTCAGAAATGGCGGGCGAATCATCTCCTACACGATGAGCAATTCTGAGTCATGAGCCCGGGCAAATCCACCAACAAAGACACTGAAAGCTAGCAGTCTAAAACACATTTTTAATGCCTCACAGTCAGCTCTGTGTCTCTGTCTTTCCATTAAAAATCTCATGATCTTGGTCTTTTTGGGGATCTATTTTGACTTTCTTCAGAAGATGTTGTGAAATTGTTGGATTTCTTCGTGTAGGTGTGTTCATTTTTCACCCGTGAGTACCCACTCTGAACTTCTTTCTGTGGCTGTGAAAGAAATTCATATTATCATCTTTCTTTGTGTGAGGAAGATGGAGATGAATGACCAATCTGTCTTATTTTGCTAAGCATGCTATAAATGTCTTCAGTAGTATTTAATTTAGAGTCTTAGCTGAACTTTGTGTTTTATATTTTCTGTAAAAAAGAAATCTAGAGCAGCATTTTCAGACTTTTTATAAGACATGGGGACCAAATGGATGCTGAGGTTTCTGACTGCTAAAAGTTGCAATTTTAGGAAAAATCGTTTCAAGTTATTTAGCAGCAAAAAATAAATAAAAACTACTTTTTGAAAATACAGATTTTAAAGGAGATTTGACTGAAAATCTAGTTTTTCCCCAAAGGCGCTTAACTCTGTGGCCTTGAGGAAAAGAGAATAAACCAGTCTGAAAAAAACTTTTTACATCCTGTTAGAAGCTGAGAAAAATTAAATTTTATATCTAAAAATTATTTAAAAATGTCTGTATTTACTTGAAATGTTAGATCATAGCAGAAAAGGAAACATCTACTTCTGAAATAGATAAAAAAGGGAAAGAACTCGCTTTTAAAAGTTTTGAGTTACTTCTGAGAAACGTGTTGTAAATTAAATCTATAACATGCAGAATATTCATAAATAATCAAATCTGACAGATATAAGTCTTTAATAATGCTGAGGCAGCTGAAACAGCACAGAGAAAAATGTGCATAGAATTAAATCAAATTTGTGGTTTTGGGGCTTCAAACTTTTGTCTCCTATCTTTCAGTGCAACAGCATAACTTGCTTTGAATATTCTTAAAAAATGTGCACTGCCTATTTAAACCAGTTCTTCTTTGTGTATTTCACATTAAAATTCTCCTTTTGTGAGTCTGGATCCAAAAACATAACATGAAATAACAGCTTTATTGTCAAGTGTAAAAAACTGCAGTTAATCTGTTCAGATGTGTGTAATGTGCCTTTTCCTTCTTAGAGAAAAAGAGTAAAAAGGACAATAATAATAAAAAGTCTTTAAGCTGTAGGTGGTTTATTACAATAACGTCTGCCTCTGTGGATCCTATCAAACTTTGTAAGAAGTTGTTTCTAATTAAAATACTTCCAGAAGTTTGTTCACAAAGCTGTAGGAGCTGTAGGAGCTGCAGAAGCGTGGGTCATAAAAATATTTTCTGGTTCATATATGTTCTTATGATCAACACCATAGATGCTCTTAATGAGCATGAACATACAGAGAGCCATAAACTGTTTGTGTAGGAAATGTTTGTTTTCTTTTTAACCAAGAAAACGTAAAAAATGTAAGAAAACTCACTGTAGCTCCTTGACGGGAGTTCAGCTTTTCAAGAGTCAAATTCAAGCACTTTTCCAGCACTTTCAAGGTGCATTTACCAGTTTTTAAAGGAAAGTTAAATTTTTATAGAAATAGATATACTTAAAAATCACTCATTTACCTATCATTATCTAAAAACAGAATCATGGTATAGAAAACTAAAGCTGAGTTTCATCAAAGTCTTTACAGGAATGAAAAACTTCAGGAAAACCAGAGATAGTTCACAAAGAGCAGCTGCTCAAAAAAAAAAACAAAAAAACAGTTCTGTGATAAAAATGTAATTTAATGATGAACAAAAATGATGTTGGGTGCCTTCGCTTTACTTGGATTCTGCCTTGTACTCTTCCAAAGTGGAAACTGGGATTTTTCTTTTGGCGTGATTTATGAATTATTTGACCAGAAGCAGAAACTTTACAACAATAGATATACAATAAATTCTGAAATAGTATATTTCTCAAACCTCTGCACAGCTACTGAGCTAGACTGCTTTTCTAATCATACAGAGACACAGTTAAGATTTCAAGCACTTTCAAGCACTTTCTCCAAAACCCAAGCCAATTTCAGACCTTGGAAACAGGAAACTAGAATTTATGCATTTTCGGGGATTTGAAGCTCCCGTGCAAAATAAAAAAATGTCAAGAAATTTTCTTTAAAACTGTTTTAAAAGCCATGACAGGTTGCAAAAAAGCTGAATTCTTGAAGATCTCGCAACGTGCTACTGCAGTTTTCTTTTAATTGGGGCAAACAAAAACCCTGAGGGTCATTATATAAGAAGAGTGGATGCAAAGATAAAAAAGGAAAGTGAACATAAAAACAGAGACGTTTAAATGCCTGAATCTGTGTAGGTGATGTGCAGCAGAGCCTCAGAGCTCAGAGAGTAGATACAAAACTGACCACATTTACCTCAAATATAAGACAAAAACAAAAAAAAGGGAAGCAGGCAGAGAGTCGTCGAGCTATCACACACTTCAACCCTTTACCAGAAAAAGAGTCCAAAATGTTTGTGTCTCAAAATAGGGATAAAGCTTCATCAGTTCATAAAAAAATCTGTTAATCAACATTTTTGTTCATGATCAGCGCTTGCCTAAAAACAAACAAGAAACCACAGCAGCTCCAAATGCAATCCGACTCATCTCTCCTTCTCGTTCTTTCCAAATCATGCTCTGTGCGGTCATGCAGTAAAAACAGGCGGCATAATCATGAAACAAAGGACGAAAGTGTCTTTATTTTGTATCAGAGTGTTTCAGTAAAAATCCACAAAGCTGCCAGTTTGTGGACGTAATCATTACAGACGTAATTAATGAATAAAGACCACTGTCGTGCTCATTGAGGAAATTTGTCTCATAATGAGAACAAAAAAACATAAATGGTAAAAAGTGCCAACATCCTACAGAGCAGCAGAAAATCACATCAAACTAAATCCTCAAAACAGATCAGTGAAACAGATTTTAATGCTTTGAATGAGTGTATGTGCAGAATAACAGGTGGTAAGTTGATAAAGAACTCACCAACCAGCTGCAGACCTCACCAAAAAAACAATACTCCCTCTCCCTCACACACACACATAAAAAATAGACATGCTGTGTAAATATTTGATTTCTTTGTATAAAAGCTAAATTTAAAACGAGGATGAAATCTCTCTAAATACAAAAGAAAACGAGGACAGAGGAAAGCTCTGTCATCACAGGGTTTCTGAAAGAGAAACAAGAGAGAAAAATAAAAAATAAAAAAATAAATCATGTGAACTATAAAGGAGGAAATCTTTTCAACTGCACGCAATAAAAATATCACAGATGGACCATAAAACATTTTTAACTGACGTCAAATATGCTGATATTTACTGATTTTAGCAGGGACCAATACACTCACTTTACTGCCGGGCAAGTAATCGAGTTTTAATGATAATTATAATTTGGCTTTTAATGATCATAAAAACAAGAAAATTAAGATGAAATGATTTCTGTACAACAGAGACGTACTGCACAGGATTCATGAGAGGTAAATGTTTCAGTTCAGCTTGGGTGATATATCCACTTATTGATTAATCCATTTTTTTTATTTTGTTGGATTTAAAGGTGAAAATTTAGATTTATTTTGGTGATTTACTCCTTTGCTGTTTTTGCTCCTCCTGGGCTCCTGTAGTTTACACCCTGCCCACGCTTCCAGCAGAGACAACAAAAAAACTCAAAGGTGATGATGTTGTTTGAAGATAAAAATATCTAGATAAATGTTCAAAGTAGTACAGCCTTACATGTTTTGCTTGGCCAGATTTCTAGCCTTGTATTACTTAAAATTGAATAAAACAGCAATAAGAGAGTTTTGTGTTAATGTGTTTTGTGAAAATAGAGCAGCTTTCAGTGGTTATGTCCCTGCAAACCTTCTCCTAACAAAATGACCACATGCACTGGAAGTCCTGAAGGGAAATTCAGTTTACTTCTTGACGTGCAGTATTTTGATCAATTAAAGCGACACTTGTGTAATATCATTTGCAATGCTTTTTTCTTTCAGAGGGAAAAACAGATTAATATTAAAATTGCATTTTCTGTAAAAAAAAAAAAAGAAAAAGAAGGATATTATTTTAAAGCCTTATCATCCAGCCCTTGTTTCAGTGTTCATTTCAGACAAAACATACATTTATTAACTTTTTTAAACTGTAATAAAGATGGGTGTTAAGAGTGCTTCAGTTCAATAAATGCATTTGTTGTCAAAATAATAACTATCATGTTAAAAAAAATTGTGATATCACTGAAAAAGTAATCATGATGACTTCTGACAGCCAAGTCTCTCCTGAACTGGAGTTAAGCTGTAACTGTGACCGTCTGTTTATTTAAGAAACAGACTCAGAACAAGACAAAGAAGAACAGGACATTCTGTGATGATAAACAATGAAAGTCAGTGGATTACATATGCATGGAGCGCAGGATATATATTTTTATATATATATGTATTTAAGGAGAAACAATCAGATGCTGGAAGTCAGGCTGCACATCATGTGAGATGTATTTTGATAAAAACAAGATTCATTTACCTTATGCACATTCTGCAGCTTAAATTTTTACATTGGCAAATATTGATAATAAAGCTTTTAAAATTTTAGCAATAACCTGCTTATACTGGTTTTGTGCTGACAGTGTGCATTAGTTGGAAAATATGCTTTGGAAAAGTCACCCACATTCATGTGAATTTCCAAAAAGAGGAAGGGAATGCAGGGTTTCTTCACTTCTTTGTTTTTCAAAGGTATAAAACAAAGTCTTTTCTTAAAGGTGACTTGAAGGTGCTTCACTACAGCGACAGTAAAATAACTTTTTCACCCTAAAATGTTTCAAAATACAAGAGCACAATAACTTTCAACAGGGGGAATGGTCCCAGTCGCCTGCTTTCAGCTCCAGTACGAGGCAGCAGGGTGTTGGAAGTATGACAGCTTTACAGCACAAGTTCACACACCAGCTTTAAGTTAAAAGAAGCCAGTTTACCTATGTTGGTACTGTTTTAAACAGTGGCTGAGGGTGTGAGACAGAAGAGGACTGTGACGAATGAGGCTGAGAAAGTCAAACAGAGAGAAAGTGAGTGGGCAAAAAGTCAGATTAAAGGATTTGATAAATGTCATTCTCCCTTCTGAGAGTTATTACTGTTAATCAACTATGAAACGAAAGTCATAGACTGCTGCTTTACCTCAACAACCATCATCCTGCATACATAAACCTCTTACACACTGGTACAAAATCAAGAGAGATAATCAACAACCCACATTACACCCTGTTTATGACAGAACTACAGCAGTTCATTAACAAAAGAAAGATAAGAAGAGGAGGAAAATAAATAAATAGATCATCGGAATAGATGCAGGCTTCTAAAATCAAACTGAAGAGGTTAAAAGACCTCTTAAAGACTGTTTCTGCACCACAAGGTCTTTGTGGTTTTTTAAAATTCTTAACCATTTTTATCTTACAGTCAAATTTCCTTAAACATAAAATCCATGGTCTCCCTCTCAACTCTATTCACTACATCTAAATATGTTTATAATTCACTGACTAAAATGTCATATGAAAAAGCAAGTCTAAAACACAGGAATGATCCTAAATTCATGTATAGATATTTAAGACCCCTCGTTAAAATAAGAATACTGAACATACTACAGAGCTTAGATTTTAAAAATCATATGACAGACTTTTCAGGAGGGTTTAAGGATCCACAGAAACCAACAAAGCCACCTTCATCCTAGGCTGCTGCCCCTAAAAAGGGTCAACCTAGCAGGCTTTTTGTCCAGAAAAAGGCAGCCTCATCTCACCTATTTTCTTTGTTTAATTCCTTGTTTTTGCAAAAGTTAACCACCATCAGTCTTATCCTCATTACTTGTAAGTCACTTATTGTTATAGGCTGCAAACTGTGCTTGCAAGCAGCCTTGTTACCTCAAATTTGTTGTATTTTTAAACCATCCATTATGTAACAGCAATTAAGCACCAAGAGCCACACATCTGGTTCTATTAGAGCTGGAATTCTAATTTTATGAGAAGTTGAAGTCTTATTGTAGCACAGACCAGGGTCAGAAATCCAGCTCTGAAAGACAAGAGTCTGTCTTGATCAATAATGAGTAAAGAGAAGATGGGGGAGATGACAAAAAGAGAGGATATGGAGGGAAACCCCCTCATCTCCAAACTTCCTGCTGCCTGATTCTTACTGTAAGAGTTAATCTGTGAGTGCCATCTCAGCTTCTCATTTTTTAATGATCTATCATTTCCTGCTGCTGTTCATCCACAGTACAGTGAGTTTAGACGTCCTGAGTTCTTTCTGTAAAACTTGCGCTTCCAAAGCATTGAGTCAGAGGCAACTGTTGACCCGTGTGCCCCTTCTGCTGCCCCCTATAAAACCCTAAAAGTCACAGTTTTTGTTCTTTACTCATGCACAAAAAAACCCCGATCAGATCACACACACAGCAAGACCGAGCGATTTTGAATTAAAAGCTTCGTTTCAATATCTTCTGGAAGAATGGCAATAGATGAGGCATGGCCCCAGAATTATAAACGTCTGCATAATTTTAGTTAAAGTCAAACAACTGTGACACTTGTCTAGTGTTTCAGTAGAAAAACACAAATCCTAGATTATAGAGGATTTTATTTTTTAAACACAAAAGATCTCAAATTCCAGCCACTTTTCCAAATGTTGCCAACAAATTAGTATAATTTAAACTATGTTATTGTGCAAAGTAAGACTAAAGATCATTAAGTTTCTGTTCATTTGACGTCACTGATCATTATTGGAGATTTATTGTTTTGAAAAATATGTTAGAGAATTAAAAATGTAGACAGACAGAATATACAAAAATGTTTCTGAGCAATGCAATCATACAGAAAGACCATGTGGTTTAAAAGAATAAAGTCTCCATTATTTCAATGACTGGTGGTAGAGCTGGGTAACTAACGGAGTTTCAGTTTTAATTTTAATAATGGCTTCATACAATTGTGAAACAAGACCATCATTATAAAACAATTACGTACAACGTGCTTCATACCATGTATTTCATCATGTAAATGTAAATGTTTCAGGGATATATTTTGACTTCAGAAGTTTAACACCACAATCTCAAACACCTAGTTGGCTTATTTTCATTCTTCAACTGATATTATACGTCACATGTTTTATATATGTTTGCTTATTGCTTGTCTTTTGTAGTCTTTGTAGTGCACATGACATATACAACCACTTAAGTCCAACAAATGAATGTAATGCAGTTGAGGAAAAATCAGTCAGTAAACTGCTTATTAATCATGATTTCAGGATCAATCAAAACAACTGTGATCATGGTTTTAGCCATAAATGCAGCCCTAATCAGTGTTATCAGAAAGTGCAGATACTTACTGATCTTATATTCATACTGTTATCAAAAGAGAGCACACTGTCCAAAATGGTCAAATGTGTTGATAAAGAGGCAAAAAGCGAGGGACATGTCTTTTTTTTCCAAAGGTCAGCACTCCTTGAGGACTTTCAAGGTGCTTTTTTCAGTTTTTCCAGCACCTTACAGCTCTGCTAAATCACATACTCATACACTTAAACATGCCAACGTCACATGACATAATTGAGGAAAACCAGCAACAGCTAATGCAAAACAAATTACTGCATTACTGATATTAATTTCTTCAAATAGTAATGTAATGACCTAAAAAATGATGTCAGATATCTCCTGAATACTTGGAGAAACCTTGATTGTTATAAATAAGTGATGCACAGTATTTTTTAAACAATATTTGCATCAGCATACATGAACATTTCTGCTGATCTTCACAGCAGATATATCAGCCAAATATATCCCACACATCTGCTGGAGTATTGGCTGAATATGCAAATATGCCATAAAACGTCACCTTATCATCACTTGATATGTACAATAAACAATTCAGCATCAGTCAAGACAGAATTATGTGTTATTTCTTGTTTCACATTTATTCGACACAAATAGACAATGAAAGAAACATCTCAGATCTAGTAAAGTTGAGTCTTGGTGTTCATATCAGTATCTGCTAAAATTAGTTTCTCAATATTGGCACCCAGAATATCTGCAGACAACAAATATTGCGTCTTTTTGTTGCTTTTATTTTGTGGTATATGTTAATTGTTGTTGTATGTTTATCAACTCATGCTCAAGACAGAAAGTATAAGAATGATTTGTCTGTATACTTGTTTGTACCCTGTCCTCCTGCGTGATTGATTATCAAAAGAGAGCAAACTGGAGTATTTCTTTTCTCTCTTTAACACTCATTTCCCCATATAACATACATACTGTTCAGTCAGACAGCGCTTTACCATAACCTTGCAGTACAGCCCGATCAGCCTGATTCAATGTCTGTAATCAGGCAGATTCATCTTGCCAAGCTCCAATCTACAATGAGCAGCCCAAATGCAGTGAAACTGTGATAATCACTACATCGCTAAAGATATAAACAATGATATCATTTATCTGATAAACTAAGGAATATAAAATGGATATAAGTAAGTTAATCCCAGGATAAATGTATCAAATCATCAATTTAGAGTCATCATTGCAGAATTTGACAAAGACTGAGATGAAATGTCATCTTTAATTTTTTAAAATTAAAATAACAAAAGCATGTGTCTGTACAATTACATGACTAAAAACATGACAAATACATGAACTACGAAAGTAAAAATGCCAGTATTTGATGGACATAATCTACTTTTGTAAGTTGACCTGTAAGTGTTGTATATTTCAAATTAAATACACCATTGGAGCCAGCTTATCAATGATACAGTATAATGTTGAGAAAAAAGTTGAATAAACATAAAATGAACTAACTGAGTGGATCAACTATCCAACTTAAAGGACTAAACTACAGTGTGTAGTTTGTGAAGAAACCCAGTGACAAAACTGAAAAAACTCCAGGAACAGAAACTTACTGTAGCATGCTGTTTGTACTTGAATACTAATATGTATCAGATTTATCAGATCATTTTGTACATGAAGGACTGACGTAATGCCCAGTAAACTGGTTTTAAATGATCAATGTTGACTGCTGACTTATAGTGAGATATGTTTGCTGTTTTTATTGTTACTGGAGATGTTTAAAACTTTGGACACCCTTATGATTACAAGGTCAGTATTACATATCAGATACAGTTTAATTGAACACCTAAACAAAGAGTCACTGATTAACACCGTCACTCTCAAGACTGTTACACCCAAAGACGGCTACGACATAAGACACAGCTTTACAAGACACTGGCTATCATAAACATGTCAAACAGCTACGTACCTGCGGTGAACTAGCGTTTTACAGCTTGATTAGCATTAACTCCCTGTTAATTATCCAACTAATCATTTAATGAATGCTACAACAATTAAACTCACTATAAGCACTGCTTCTGCTTCTTTTAATGCAACCATAAATATCTGCCTTTTGTTTTTTCAGGTTCCTACAATAACATTCTAACATAAAGTTAGACATTTTCCACTCCAAGAATCCAAACTGCATCTCTGTATGAATCTCAGTTATAATCAGCGTGCATGCTCAACCTCAGTAACATACATGTAACATGTGAGGTCTACTCCAAATGGGTCCTAAAATCAAAATAAGATCGTGTATATTGTTGAAATCCTTTTTTGAGTATAAAGTTACATTTCATTTGTCAACTTCAATCTTAAAATTTTAACTTTTTCTTGAAATTGTGACATTTTCCATCAACATTTAAGCTACTTATATCTTGAAGTGCACAATAAGAAAATTCTTCTTCTCTTGATTGAATTCTTTCTCCCTTTAGGAGCAATACTCTTCCATGGAAAGCTACATCACTTGAAAATGACCAGCAACACCAGCGACCTGAAAAATGCTAAATAAATTATGATAAATAGAAGACATTCCTCAATTTAGGCTAAAATTTTAAAATATATTATCTCGTAGCCAATAAGCATGTTTTTGTTTGGTGGGTTCTTGTTGTCAACAATCTTTTTACTGAGCACTAGAACTGACATATAAGTCAGTATTGACATACAAGTATTTTTGACTCAAAATACTTAACATCAGTGGTTTTAAAACACTCTTCTCAAGGCATACCATATTTATAATAATGCAAAACAGTCTCTTTAAAATGTGTTTGAGTGTCTTATTGATCTATTCAAGACTTTTCATAACTAAGCTCAATAAAATCAAACAAACAACTGTATAACTTTTGAATTTTTACCAAACAAATGTGCAAAAATGCATTTGAAACTTGGTAAAATTTTAAAAATTTAGCAACATACAATTAAAATTTTAGATAATTAGAAGAACTTATAAATAGGAGAGAGATAAAGATAATAATTTCCCCCACCTTGTTCTGTTGACTGCAAAGATGGTGTTTCTTAAAAGGTCTTAAGATTGTCAAATGTTACAGAACTTGGAGTTAAAGTGATAAACCTTAGAGCAATTATTCATATTAATAAGTCATAGTTGGAGGAAATCACAAGGCACACCTAGACTTGCCTCAAGGCATACCAGTGTGCCCTGCCACACCATTTGAGCACCACTGCTCTACATCCACAAAAATGATCAAGTCTTTTCCACTACTTTTCCTTTGTCAATAAATTAATGTAGATCAAAAACTCAACATAAATCCCAGCCCTAACACACAGGCACACACGCACACACACACACACTCGTGCCCTGACGCCACAGGCAGTGGAGTGATAGAGAACGAGGGCTCACATGACAGCCAAACCCTGGCCAGGTCCGACTGGTTACAAAATCATCACAACAACCGCTTAGGCAATCACCAGTGTTACCCAACGCTCTGCAGGGCCACAGTTCACACCTAACACAACAGCAACGCACGGCGCACACTGTGGTTAGGCAGCGCCCTGACCTGAGGGACGGGGACTCTGACCTCTGCATCAGAACTCTCCTTTGTAATACCCTTTATCAGCTCCGTGGATTAATACTGATAGGATCTGACTTTATTAAGTGCTGGAATTATGAGATAATGGAATCATAGGAGGAGGAGGTTGTCCCAATTTTGTAAGGAAAATTTTGACTCACGTGTAAATGTTGTAAGGTAATATCTATGAGTGTGAGTGTGTGTGAGAGTGTGTGTCTGTTCCTCCTCCAGTTCAACTAGGCTTTTTCCCAATGACTTCACCACTAAAGCATGGAGCCCACTCCTGGACGGAGATCCCCTTTTGCCCAGCGTGTTTATCACATCCCTGCTCCACAGCCATCCATGTGTCGGCCAGCACACACACATATATACACATGTTCGGACACATGCTACCCTCTCGGGAGCACGCACTGCTGCCAGGAAATCAGGGGGCACCAATTATAGCAGTCAATTATTCCTCTCACTTCCCAGACAGCCACATAAAACAGCCCTCCAAACCCATGATAAGACCCCCCTCAAGCTCCAGGTCGACATGCCCACACGGACATCTCTTGATCTGTGTGTGGAAATGTATGCTTGTGTGGAGTTGCTGGGTCAGTGGGTAACCAGGCCTGGACCTGTCCAGTGGTGAGAAAGAGTTGTTCAGTGAGTCAGACGTGACTGGAGACACATCCAGACAAGTCATACAGCTGTTTGTAGAGGGGTAGAGACAGAGAGGCTGGAAATAGATGATGGAGAAGAAGAGCCGGGGGCATACACTATATCCAAACAGTGGTCTCTATCTTTGTTGTCCCAGTACATGCCACAATATCATACCTCTTTGGTCTCGCAAATGTAATCACACAGGAAATCTGAATGCTATTGCAGAGACTGATGCAACTTTTTAAATAACAGCACTTATAGTTGCTTACTCACAATACAGAGAACAAAACATTTCACTCTGAGTTCTTTAAGACCCTCTTATGTGTACAAAGACAGACCCCAAACAATACATCTAGAGCAGGACTCTGTCAAAATCCCCTTGCTTTCTTTTTCTTTTTTATCTTGAACAGAACAAATAATTAAACATAGAACAATAATAAAAACAACAACCACCAAAGTGCAGATAAATATGTCATTTGCATGTTCAAAAAGGAGTAGGAGGACCCCCAGTCCTACCATCACATCGCCCTGAGCTGCTGAGGTCCAGAAGCTTCTCCCAAATCACATTAACCAACCTGGAGAGCAACCCTCAGCAACCACCGGATACAACTAAATCAGACACAAGACCCCAAGATCCCACAAATTAGAGCAAATCATGTTATTAACTGGAAAAATCAAATTTATGTCAATTACTGGAGGAAGCAACCAAAAACAAAAAAAATGTTTACGTTATTAAAATGTTTTCTGGCCCTAAAGGGAGAATACAGACTGGCAGAGTGCCTGTTTACTGTAAAAGATCCTTCACTGAGAAAAGTCCTGATGAGGTACAGACTCAGAGAGCACAGACCAGCTACAGAGAAGGCTGGTCACAAGAAGAGCCGGCTCCCACGGGAGGACAGACCCCACTGTGACACCCAACAGGTAGAGACAGAGCTCCACTCCCTCACATTCTGCCCTAAAAATCTGTCTGTGAGAGAGGAATACTATCCCAAATAACACACACACACACACACACACACACACACACACAGAGTTTGAATATATAAGCAATATTCAGAAAATCTCATATTTTCTGGGAGAAATGCCAAACTGTGAGATAACTGCAGCCAAATATATCAAAGTATGTGAGGACCTGAGGACAGCCACTGGAACATGAATACACCAAACCACAGCAAACACAATGATACATATAAGCATACAAACACAACTACAGATGCACACAAACACATACACACATAAAAAAACATAATGTTTTGACTTTTTTTTATCTGCATCCACTAATCAACCTTTTTTTAAAAAAATCTATTCCTAATCCTTAGTTCCCCTTATTTCTAATTTATAGCATCATAATTATTTTTTCTGTTTCGTTTTAATTTTATATATTAAATGAAGTGCTTTGGCACTAGTTCCCATTCATACCAATAAAGCTGTTTAAATTGAACCAAATATTTAATTATACATTTACAGTCCAAAATAATGATTTTCATCATTCTCATCACTTTTTTGTGACAGTCTAGCTGTGTGTTATAAGCATCCTGCTATGCTTTTGTCATGCTCTATTATGTCAAAACATCACTCTTGACATGGCTTGATCAAAACCTACCTGCTCCTAAACTTAGAGGCAAACGTATTGATATAAAATAAGATGATATAAAATACAGAGCAGTGGTTCTCAAACGGTGTGGCAAAGCATACTGCTGCGCCTCGAGGCAAGTCCAGGCTTACTTTGAGAATTTCTATAATCAAGTCTTACAACTTTAAAATAAATTAATGACTTTCAAATTTTCTGTATTATTGAAACAATAATACTGTCAACCAGCTGCAAATTATGTTTAAAAAAAAACTATTTTAAGGGCTCAGCTGTCAAGAAGAAATTAAAACTTTGTTTTTATCCTATTTATTCATTTATCTAATTTTGGATTTGTGACCTGTAAGGTATCAATTTATGTCACTGAATTGATATAATTTATCAATTTTTTAAACAAATTTTCCATTAAATAAATGTTTCAATGGTAGTACTACTTGTCGGTCATAGAAGTAGGCATTACTATATAAAAGTAAGCATAAACAGAGATACAGTGACACCTATTAAGAGGCTACATTTCATGTCATTAAGATGTTGTGCCTTGAGCAAAACAGTTTGAAAAACACTGATAAGGAGTGCAGCAATTGTAATATTCCATATGTACAAGTCCAGGTATTTATGCTTGGTATCGTCATAAACACAATGAATCCCCAACAGTCATAATTATTGTGTAGTTCAGATTGCCTGCTCTCCAATGCAGAAGTACATACCTTTAAATTTAGCAGGTCAAACTCCTGACACAGTTAAATGCGTGGCCCTATTTTTTATAATTTCTAATATCAGGATAATTTATTGCAATACACTAAATAAGATGGATAACAAAATCTATGTGAAATGTGGGTATTTTCCTTAATTATAACATTTAATGCAACTGTTAAAGTGGCTGACGTTGGTATAAAATCCTTGACTTTGACAAACATTTATGTGCCTTATTTTTAAAGTGTTAAATGCCCCCCTCCTCCCCAACATGAGAATATATTGTACTTAAGCCTAAAGCAGAATTTGGTCAGAGGGTGGTGTCCGTTAGAGGCACACATTCATGGAATAAACATGTAAGGGATTGTGTCCACAATTTGACTTGTATAAATAAAACTTAAACATTGGTTAAAAATTAATCAGAAATGTACTCATTCATATGTCTACTCATCAGATGCCTGTACCTGGGGGCCCTTCACTCATTTTGCCTTTTTGCACCTGTGCTGTTGTGTCTGTCTTTTATAGTGTACAGAATGTTTTCTTTTTGTCAGTAAAAGTGTTTGTTAGTTTGTTAGTGTGCTGTTGTGTGTATGGACTGTAAGATTGTTTATATTTTTTTGGATCAACCTGCCTTTGGACAACAGAGGAAATTAAGCTGTTGTGCTAAATCCAGCATATTTACATTGATGCTTTGTGCTTTTGCTTGGAATAAATGTGGGCTTAAAAATGGGTAATTAATATTTTAATCTGACAGTCATAATTTTTCCCTTTAAGAAGATGTTTATCAATGACATACACTATATAAAACCCCCCAAAGGTAACAGTATCTACAGAGTGTATCTTTGGTCTATGAAAATTTCTACCAATATTTTACAGCCCAGAAATCTGCTTTACATTTATTCATAATTAAAAAATAATGTTCCATCCAGTTTGTTGAGTTTTAATCAGAACTAACAGCAGATCTACCCTTGCTTAATTGTTTTGTTCTGATGATTTCCCTCCTCATTACTTTAACTTTAACTGCTCAACGGGCTAAAGATCTAACCCTAAACCACAGCTAGTTCTCTTTACTAGGAAGAATGTTTTGTGTGTCATTTTAAGCATTTGAGGCAAATTATCCTGTTTTTTCATGTTACTTTTGAAAATAAAAATTGTTCATATCCAAATAAATTACTTTGAGTCTTTTATCACTGAATATCTAAAACTGCAAATGAAAACTGGTTATTTATAATGAAATCAAATGCTGCTTGTTTTGCTGAATGCCTGTTTCTACAATAAATAGACAGTCACAATAAGAGTAATGGCTTTGTTCTGGCGCAGGGGAGACTTTGTGGTCTTTACAATAAAACATGTATATATATCAGCACAGACAAATATTATCCAAAAACTATATACCTGCCATCTCTAACAGTATCTCTTAAAATCTGTGAGGACTGCAGGCACACTGTAAGTTATATCAACATTTATAGTTACTGTTATTACAGCTCACGCTGGCATTCAACCACTGCACGGACACTGAAATTGAGTTGTTTCAATGAAATGTCAGAAGAGGTCATGTGTGTTTGACTTTCTGTTTGAATACCTTCAGGATGTGTGTTAACAGACCAATACTTATCAGTACCATAGTGTTACATGGTAGTCAGATTATCATTAAATATGTTGGTTAACTGAAAAAGTCATACTGTTCCTCCTTATTCTATCTTTCTGTGGTGTCTAAGTGAGTGATCTCATAGTAACAGGTAAAACTGGAATTTCAGAATTGCTTCTTTCTAAAGTTTCTAAATGAACTACAAGAGTAAATGAAAGAAAAACTGGTCACTAAGTTAATACAGTATGTCTATGGTGTGTCTATGTATCCTGTAATGTCATTCTTTGAGGAGTGATTCATGTCAGGATCAATGGCAGCACTGTTTTCTACGGGGAAAACATCTTACTTTTGCTGTGCATCACAGCTACATTTACATCACATCCATCCATGTTAAAGGAACACCTACTGACCTAATAAAACTATACCATGTGTATTTCTTCTGTACAAGTCCCACGAGGGAAATGATGAATGAAGCAAGTCAGAAAACCTTCCAGAACATCATAAGAATTAAATGAACACATAATGTGATGTTTAATAAATGTAAAGGGCAGAACAACACTTAAAGAGCACCGTAAAATGGTGGAAAATTAATTGGAAGTGGAATGAATGAGAGCCAGAGACCATCTCAGTCTTTCATGAACTATTAACTCAATGTATGTCACAAAGCTGACAGCAGGCCAGCATTTTTAAACAACTTATGTGAAGTTAATCTATACTGCTGCTCAGAAAACAACAACAGTAAAATACCTGTAAATACCTGTTCAGTTCTAGTGTGACATCCATAAAAAGGTGAGGGAGACAAACTGAGCACATCATACTTTATTTATAAACAGGGCTCCATTAGATACTTGACTATACAACCATACGTGCTAATATTATATGCTAGTATATAAAACGTTTAAGTTTGGATAAAGTTAGGTAGGGTGAGAGTTTAGGGGGGAAATATTCTTTAATGTAAAACATGCATGAATGTGCGTATAAAACAAATTTAGAACTATCAGTGTTACTTCATATCTATTGACTTCAGCTTTTGGAAACCTTTTGACCATATTCCATTAACGCTATGCAAATGCACCAGTAAAGCACTAACACCTGTGTTTTTTTAAATGGCATATTTATCCTTAAAAATAAATTATAGAGAGTAGGATGAGTATTTATCAATGTTTGCCAACACTCAAGTTTACTTTAAACAATAGTATATCGCCCCAATGAAGTCATTTATAAGTGCTTAAAAAGTTATTTGAGTAAATACCTCTGCCAAGGGGGTTATGTTTTTGCTGGCATTTGTTAGTTTGATAACCCGAAAAGTAAAGAACAGATTTTGATGACATTTTCAGGGAATGTTGGTCATGGCACAAGAAAGAAGTGATTGAGTTTTGGTGATGGTCTTAGTCTGGATGAGGATCCAGGACTTCTTTTTTTCATGGATTTCTTAACATTGCAGATAGGGTTATTAGCATCAGAAATGCATTGGTGAAGGTTTGGGCACTCAGAAAACTTCTATTAATTAACACTTTATAAACATTAGTTAAGTACTTACTAAGGCTTACAAATGCCTAATAGTTATAGTTAATACAAAGTATAACCCATGACTCTTATGCTTAATATCAAAACTATTTTAAAATCTATTTCTTCAATTTGAAAAAGATTGATTCAAATAATTCAATTCTCCAATAAGATCAGATTGTAGTCACATTGAGTGTTTTTAAGTAATGGTACACAACTAATGGGTTAAGAAGGTGTTTCTGATGGGTTGCATAAAAAAATTACAGAAGCCTTTGGAAGACACACTGAAAAATTGAATTTCATGTTTTTAATCATTAATGCGTGGACATTTTTTTTTGTTTGAATAGCTTATTATCTCATAACTTGTGACAAAAGCTAGTTTTCCTTTGTTTTAATAATGTATTATATCCTCTGATCATTTGGGGAAACCAAAGAACACACTATTTCAAGAAAACTGGGCAAAGAAAATGTATGGATATGGAGTATGTCCACTTAGAGGTTCTAATGATGCACTCTGTTTTTGTCAGGTCAATCATAAAATCAGTTCAAAACCTTTTCAATGAATTTGAGATGTTGAAAACCTTTGGAGATTTGGTCTATGATTTCCCATCAAGAAGCTGATAGTGGGTTCTGAGGCTAGACCACTGATTTAAAGGATCAATATGTAGCCTTGTGCTGGAACTTTCTTTATGTAGACACTGTGGTAAGGGGCTTGTGAGTGACAAGAAGTTTTCTATTTGATATCTGTGTGAAATATCATAAAGTGCTAGAAAATGGAAAGGCTTAAAAAATCTAAGAAAAGTAAATAAACAGGGTTTTTCTAAATTAAACAGTTGTATTGTGTATATGTGGTTTAAGGTCTGAGAGCAGTCAAGTCTAAAGATTTTCACAGTAATAAAATGTGTTTGCAGTGTTGAATTGTTGAGGTTTGCCTAAATAAAGTAATAGGCCAATGATTTATGTGTCTGGGATAAAACAAAGACTCCTCATAATTAAGATTTATGGTTGCTCTCATTTCCAGGCCTAACCCAGATTATCCACAACTGGACAAAAGTGAGCATGTTTATGGGAAGAATTATCACAAAGGATCCTTCTTACTATTTCTGTTCCCTCTCCATAACGTGGAGTGTTCGGGGCTGTTGACAGAGGACTGTATGTGGCTGAGGTGTGGGTGAGGCTGGTTGGGGAGGGTTAGGGGTCCGGATGGCTGCCTGTCTGGCCTCTGAGTCAGGGCCTGTCTGGGATGACTCCTCTCAGAGAACACAGACAGACAGACACACTCATGACAACTGGTGAAATTACAGCACTCTTTACAATATTCATGGGATTTACAAAACAATACCCCTCAGTAGATGCTGCTGATTCAGAGCTCGAGGTCGGCCTGTGTTCTCCCGATGAATGAGGTGCTCTAAAAAATGACTCAATGGCGTTTTGTTTCCTAAAACAACATACAAGCTGTTACCATCCTGGTGAATTAGTAACTTCATAGCCTGGCCTTGTGCATGTTGTAGGATTTGATGAGCAGGCAGGAGTGTAGGGTGAGACTCAAAACAAATGAATCAGAGATGAATAACCCTTAAAGTACAGGGACATACACTGCACCCGAGAGGCACATAATACGACACCGGACCTGGATCAAACATCTGACCTCTCCCTCTCTTTGTGTCTTTGTCCCTCTCACACTTACTCATCATAGCTTCAGTTACATTCACATCTTTGTGTACCCATCTAAATCCCTCAGTGTGCCATTAGGCTCAGACAAAGCCTGTAGTACACGGTCTTAACAATAAGTCTTCTTGAGCGATTTAATATTATTGTAAATGGCTGCAGTGAGACCTCCTGGCTGAGAGTCAAGCCTCTCTTACAGCCTCTGTATTTCTGTCAGAACTTGAGGGCCAAGTTAATCAGAAAAGAAGTGGGGGAAGATGAGAAAATAGACGCCCCGCAGGGCCTTGCATTAAACTTAACGATGCTGTATAAAAAGGGAGTCGGCCAAGACCTGCCGCTCCATCCCTCACTCCCACTGTCTTAGCCGGTTTCCCTCGGCTGCCGTCACCCTGAGTGAGGCGTCGGAGTGTGTTTGGGTTTGGAGGAGAGAAGGGCAGGCAGTGGAAGGACTGATCAATGCCATCTTTGTCAGGGTGCTTCTCAGGTGACCAGAGAGCCCAGTGACTAATAGGATCGAAAAACACTCCCTTATTGCAGATTGGGTTAACGGGAAGACTTTACTCACACAGGGCTATTTATAGGATCAACGATGTCATTGGGGTATAAGTGGTTACAGAAATAAAGGGACTTTTTAGATTTTCTTTCATGGATTATCTGTCTCAAATAATTACCTCACACAGAAAAACTATAGTATTTTAAAAGAAGACAGTATAAGATAAAAAAATAAACTATGGATTGCCTCTGAGCCATTTACGGCCAATTTGTATGTTAACCTATTTAACTAATTTTGGTCTTACTAAGACTTATTAATTATATTTTAGGCCCTGTGATCAGCTGGCGACTTGTTCAGGGTGTACCCCACCTCTCGCCCAATGACAGCAGGGATAGACTCCAGCCCCCGTGACCCTGAAAGGGATAAGCGGTGCAGAAAATGTATGAATGAATAATTATATTTTACAATTACCACATAAGCAAACACTTGACCCTTTTTGGCTCTCCAAATGGTCCACCTATCTGAGACCTCCTCCTCCAACGACAGCAACCGTTACCGTGCCACCTTTAATTGAATGGCAATCAAGGACCTGGTAAAGCTGAGAATCGGATCTTGTTAGGTCAAGGCGTCCATATCATTTGCCTCTATGCTTAACAATTCTCTTATCAGTGACTCCTATTAAGTTGTTAATGCCTTGCACAACAATGACGTGTTGCTCCACAAAAACAACAACGAAGGAACCAAGGACTCCAAGTAATTTAGGATACACAATAGGAAAGGGCCCAACAAGCTGAGGAGATGCAAAAAAAACAAAAAAAAAACAAATCTAACATTGTTTTTACAGGGCATGTCACACTGTATTTAACCATAAAGAACATGAATTGGTGATACAATGGTGCAGTTGTCACAGTTGGAGTTAAAAGTTTTGTTATCATTGTTGATTTTGTTCAACACAACAGAGCATGTAACAGCTAATGCTTTTCTTCTAAGAAAAGTTAGAAGTCATAGTTATCACTAATCTTAACATAGAAAGCAATTCTCTGCAACTCATCAGCATGCTTTTAGGGGAAGTCGTGTCACTGAAACCCATGAGATGTGACAGTGTTTCTTTCATTCTTGATCTTCTATCTATTCTGTATTAGAATTTCCTATGTTTGCATGGATCATGATCTTAATGTCAGTAACGCTGAGTTTATAACTCCTCCACTGCCTTCCTTGCAACTGGGGTGTGAATTTGTAACCACATTTTCTATTTTTAGAAACTTCTGAATTAAGTTTTTTTTTCTACTTCCTTAGAAAGAGAAAGTGAATAAAGTTTTAGGACTTTGGCAGTTGTGGTCTAGAAGTGTGATGAATACAGAGAACTACACTACATCTCCCATTATTTTTGTGATTTGGCAGATGGGTATGATGCTTTTTTAAAGATGTGTAGCACACTGCTGTCAGAGCAATCTGTCTATCGGTTAAGCAACTAATTATCAATCAGATCATCAGGTGTGTAGGCTGAAACCTTACCTCAAAGTTTCTCTAACTAAAACAAAATGGCATGCCACAGGGCTAAGTTTTGGAACCACTGTTATTTAAACTTCACATTAACAGCAAAGGCAGTATTGTTCTCAAAGCAATTTTTCAGTATATGCTGATGATACTGCTATTTATTATTCTGGGGTTGATAGGGTTAAAGCGACTGCATTTGTTCAGTGACTCAGTCACAAGTCTTACTTCTGTGAATAGTCCCCACGTGTGTCCAAGTTGTGAGGTAAATGGAACAAAGTGTATGCTTTTAAACAGACTGAAGCTGTTGAAAGAGGAGGATTTCAGCTGTAGATGCTTCTATTGATGACAATCTACCCTATCACACAGACTAAATTGATCTGAATATGCGTTTTTTGGTATTTTATATCCATAACCTTGTTAAATACACTGCTGCATTTCTTGACAATCTTGTTAATAAGATTCTTGTTGTCTTAGTATTTTATTGGTTACATGTTAAATTGAGACTTCTCATGATTATGAATGCTGCTTGGCTCTGTATTAAAAAGAAATTCTTTTGTGTTATGGAAGTAAAATTTTACCAAATATCTTTTGTTGCAATACTTGGAAACAAGGTGAAGTAAGTCAAAAAACATGTGGTGGATAATAGGTTAAAAAAAAAAACTCCTGCTCTTCTCAATAACCAAGCCCTTTTTTCACCACAACTATGGTACATGCAGATATAGTAGATTATTGGGAACTTTGTCCCATATTCTGTGTCCACAATGACTATTGCTGAGACACAGACAATGAAAAGAGAACCCACACTGCTAGCTGACTCTTTCCTCTCACAGGACCACATTTACCTTCAGCACAGAGAACCCCATGTTCAGTGTAAAACCACACAAACCTAGTTTCTATATGACTTGGAGGCAATGTGCTCATGATTGACAAATTCAGTGGAAACAGCAGTGACAGACAGTTCTTAAGTAACTCCACTACTTTTAACTGCTGTACTGTGAAAACCCCAAATAGTGTGATTTGCATAGTTCTAGGCAATTTCAGTTTGCCAGTAACCACACTTCCCTTGAATTTGTTGATTGTTAAAAGTTGGAGGAATGAAAGTTGACCTACAGGCTCAAGGAAATAGAAATTAAAAAAGAAATTTTGTATCCAACTTTTTTAAGGTCTCAAATTGACAACCAGGTGCACTTCTGTGGATTAAATTGTGTTTTGCTTGATAAAATAATTCCTCTTTTGAGCAGGCTGTGAACACAACCCCTGATAACATTTGACAACATTCCTCTGAAGGGGTGCTGATCGTACAAAACTGACTGTAAAAGGTGGAGCTAGAAGTGCCGCAGTCTGTTGAATGGTCACAAAAATCGTCAATTTGCATGCGACAGCAACGAAAATGATACAAAACCTCAAAATATTAAAATATGGATTTAAAGCTATTTGTTCTTTGCTGTTGCTGTAAAGAATGTCTACACTAAACAATGCTCCACAGAGTTCTGGAGAGCTGGAAAATCACAATTTTCCTCTTTGTTTACAATCGCACTCTACTGCAGACCGCTGCACCGTGTGGCGCAGCTGTGATGTCACACTTTACGTAGCTGACGCGATCCTCACTTTCTGCCTGATATCCCGACCTCTAGTAAGGGTACAGCTGGCAGTGGAAATGCAAACAAGATCAGGGTTTACCCCCCCAAACCATACTGAACCAGACCAGACCACTCAGTGGAAACGAGTCATTATTGCGGATCAGATTCTAAAACCTGCACTCTGTGCTCGGCTTGGCAGCCTGAGCCAATGGGCTTGAACTCCTAACAAATCAGTGTAGGACATCACACTGGTAGGTCTATTCTGTTACTTAGAATAGAAGGGCTTATTTTCTTGTGTGTTGTTAATTTACCAAAAATGAACATTTACACGTTATCATGGCAAACATTTCCATCCCTGACTTATGTTACAATGTCTTTACAATGTCTACGAGATTATTCATTAAACAAATTAAAGTGAGCTAAATTGTTCTGCTAAATTTAAGTTACATTGTCTTACTAACAAACAATGTCAAGTCTACCTGGTAAATTAGCTTTGTATATTTGTGATTAATAAATCATTCATTAACTACATAAAATGGCAACAAGGCAGAAAATCATCCAAAGTCACATCTAAAGTAGGTCTTTGTGCATTTTAGAGGGGCGGAAACAAAAGTCAGGGCTCCCTCTCTTTTCTAGAAATCACTTTCCAGGACTTTTCCAGATGTTTTCATCCCCCCCCACCACCACCACCACTACACACACACACACTCTCTAAAGAGCCCTTTTCTACAGTTGTGCCTGACATTTTGTACATTTACCCAGATTGCTATGTTTATGTCTCTTCAGGCCCAGAGGTCTCATTTACAAGATGTGCAGTCTATGGCTGTAACAAATCTAGGAAATATTACACATTCTCTGACATTCTTAGAAATTATGTCAAATTTATCATAGAATAGCACAATGACACCCACAGATTCCAGTGTCACATAACCAACTAAAGTTACAATATTGGTGTCGGCCATTCTCAGGTTAGTTTGGCCTCCTAAAAACAAGATTAAAGGTTGATGACCAATATCTCTAGCTAGCTCCGCTATATCATATTGAACTTAAAATGTATTTATTTCTAACTCTCTGGCATGAACATTGTCAGCTAGCTATCTTCTTAGTCTGGCTTTTATGTAGTGTCTTGCTATTATAAATTTATAGTTTATACTTATTTTTTTTTATCTTTATTTACTCTGCTTTTTTATAAATACATTTTGTTGATTTACTGTTGAAGTAGCCAAAATTGTATTTTGCCATTTTTTATTATTTCTTTTTGTCACCATTGTTTTGAGTTTTTATATTATATTTCTTAACTTGAATTATTTTATCTACTCATATTTTATGGCTAAGTATGCATTAGTTACCAAGTACATTTTTACTTCATTTGGGGGAACCCTGAAAGTTGCTGTGTTTTATTTTCAGAATGGGGCAAACGTCATTATTCTGGGACTCAAGTGAAACTTTTTGCTCAACATACAGGTTACCACCCAGAGACTTAATTCAAAGTCTGAATTGTGTCCTTTTCCACCCGACAGCAGAAAAAATGAAGACATTTTAATCTTGGATTAAATTAAAAAAAATAAGTATTGAAGAGGTAAAAAGAAGAGACAATTTCTGCTCACAGCGTTAGAGAAATGATGAATCAGTCATCATAAAGCTTGGGAACCATTTTCTTTAATAGACTTATTGCTGCAGCATAGGGAGTTAAAACAACCATCATCTGTCTTAGCTCTTGTTATAACTGACTGAGAATGTTGATTGAGCTTTGGGAAACCTCCAGTGCAATCCAGTGAGCTCATACACCCCCTTGGCTGCCCTGCCCCGACCTGTGACTCTCCCCTGGCCTCCCTCTGAGAGGGGCCGCCCGCGGTGACTGCCTTGTGTGGCAGGAACAGCCATCTGCAGGCCCATTGTGCTGGTAATGGACTCCTGCCTCAGAGATGGCCTCTCATGGAAATGCGTTTATTCTTATGGGGACGTGCAGGGTTTCCCCCACGGCCCCCAACACACTAGGTCCAGAGTCTTCCTCTCTGCACCTCAATGGGTTTCTCCCTGAGAGTCTGACAGTGATAGCCCCTCCTCTGATACATGAGTCTGAGGAATTTGTCAAGCTTAAGTCACAGCACAGGAGAAAAGGATAGATGATGGATCATTGTAAACACTCATTAAAAGAAATGAAGAGAAACTAGGGTTTAGTTGTTCAAACAATTTAGAGTTGATCAAAACAACCTGGATTTAGTAATCCAGGATCAGATCATCTGTTTACATGCATCACTTTAATCACAATGGATTAAATGAACCTGATGGGATCAATGCAGGCTGCATGTTTTGGACCCACTTTCATTTTGAATTATCTTTTAACAGTCACACTTAAACCATCTCAAAATGAACATACAAACAAAATAAAAATAAAAATACTGCTGTGTTAGAGCTGGGACCTCCAGTTCTCCAGTGTGCTAATTTGACACTTTTATTGGGTCATTGTACAAAAGCAAGGAGACTCATTAAAACATGCAAACTGAGGTGCTTGAGATAAACTGTGAGGATAGAAAATTTGTCTCTCTGTATATTTTAGTTAAAGATTAAATCTAAAGACTCTTTGTAATTTAAATACAGTCATTGTTAAAAATACAAGATAGCATTTCGGTTTGGCTTTTCTTTTTTGTAAAGCCTCATTTCATTTTACTTTCAGATAAAATTGTTTAGTTTTTTTTTTAATGTTTTTTGTTAAGAAACACAAACCATGTTTTGTAAAGGGAGGAGAGTAGTCTAATTTTGAAAGTGAATATACTTAGTTTTTAAAAATTAAAATTAAATCTGTGGAAAACTTAGCTATTAATGGAGAATCCAGGCTTAAATGAGATTACTGGATATAAATCTCTTTACACTATTACATTTTTTATTTGGATCAAATAAAAGACAACATACCACACTTTGATATCAGATCCTTTTCTTCTTGGGAGAAACGCGTTTTTTAAGATTTGTTTCAACATGATAGCAATAATCCAATGAGATTACTTCAGAATAACTGAGTTTATAAGATGTGATCCTATCAGATAAAATGTTGTGTCTTTTTGATACTTTATTTTCACTTTTTTCTTTAACATTCTCACAGATCTTATGCTCCAGTACACATCCTTCATGCTTTATCCTGTCCCAGACCTAAACACAAACTTCACCACAGTCACCACTGACGAGGTGTAAACACACCGGAGTCCCGCAGACGGTGAATCACCAAAGCCACCCAACGGCCCTCATCACTACAGCTGCCCTCATAATTAGCGGAAGAAATCTATTTTTTCCTGTTCGTGTCATCACACATGGCTCCTGAGAAAGTGGCACGAATCAGAGTTTGGGATCTCGTCTAAATCAAGCGACTCACAACAGATCAAACGAAGAGACTGGAGGTCCAGACAGCATGTCAAACACAGGAAGGCTCCCTGTTCCATTACTGAATTCAACGGTTGATGTTTAAGCTTTTTCCTGCAGTAGATCTCCTCCTCGCTGGTTGATGAAGCCCCAGCTGAGATAAGAAAGAGGAGGACAGGGAGGAATGGGCACAGAGAAAGACAGATCTGTAGTTCTGGAGGTAAATGAGGACAGGAGGGGTTTTTCTCTCTAAAGATCTTCCCAGTATTATTTATCTGACTTAAAATTAAATGGAATGGAACAAACATACACAATACACCTGTAATGGTTTTTATATCAAAATGTGCCCATGGACTGTCTGCAACTTCTCCAACCAACGCGTTTAACATCTGCTCTTTGTTACCTCTTTGAAAATATGTTTGCCTACACAATCAATCTGAAAATGTTCCCTTCATGATGTCAGTAGAGGGTGTTCTACCTCCCCCAGATGGAAAACACTCCCTGAGCCTGGTGTTTGTTGAGCCCACAGGAGGCCCCACTGAAAAGTTCATGTCTGTGCAGTCACAGTAAACATAAGAGAACAGCGCAGGGAAGCTGAAGCCACATCCACCTCTTAAGAGGAGTGTGGTCAGACACAGCTGATGTTAAACTAAAGCAGCCTGTTCTAAGCAGGGTTAAAACACAGGGGTTTATAGGCATGCCATAATACAATATCTGAGTGGGGGTTTTTTGTAAAGAAACTTTGAAAATATGTTCAGGAAACATCTTGGACCAGCAGTGAAATATATCAAGTTTTGAAAAATATAGATATTTTTCTAACAAGATTTACGTTTAGACAGTATTTTACATATCAATGTAGTTCTTGATGAACTAAAACAGCATCAAGTGAGCCAAAACTTTAGGGTATCTCTCTAGATTGTGTGTTTGGCTCCACAAAAGCTGGAGCATTGCCACTGAAGAGGAGGCAAGATGATAAAGTGAAAAACACTGGCTTAATGAGATTCGATATGAAAGGCAAAAATACGCTTTTTTTTGCTGAGAATGCCAAAACAGGTGGCAAGTTTTCCAAATTTTATATTAGCACCACAAAGCGCCATATGATGACTATGTAAGGTGGTGAGCTACAGCACCAAACCCCAAGTCTTTGAAGCCCTCTGCATCAAAGCAGACCTACTTTATTACTTTACTCACTTTTTTAAATATTTAGCTGAAACAAATAGTGAGGTGTATATCCAATATCGCCATTCAACTAATAAATATTGAGATATTAATTTTCATCATTGTGCTGTAGCCTCAGCTGATTTTTGTTGCTGCTCTTCAGTTGAAAACAGTTCAACTTTTGGAAGAGTGGCGCACTCTTAAGGTGCGTTCACACCAAACGCAACTTGGGTGACCTGAGCGACCACTCTCCATGCAAAGTCAATGTACAGCTGCGATCAGGCGGGCCAGCACTCACGCTAACTGGGCGACATATTGCGCTACCAGGTCGCTTTGGACACGCGACCAGGTTGCGTCGCTCGGTGGCCATAGCTGAAAAATTTTAACTTTTCAGGTGATGTCGCGTGTGACTGTGCGGTGAAAGCCAATCAGCACTGTGTGGGTGTGTGACAACACCCACAACAGCTGTTTTATTCCGGATCACAGAGTGACAATTCATGTCTGTGTGGGAACATTAGTTATCGAGTACATTAGTTTCACCTTATTCAACAGAAGTGGTGGTTCTCTGTGGTCCTGTCCTTCCTCATCTGCATCAACTGCAGTGTTTTATGGTTGGTACATAAGTGAAAAGAATACATTTGGAATAATGTCAGCTAATACATAAAAATATATGATATGATATCATAGCGGTGAAACTTGAGCGGGTGTGACATCACTGAGCGACGCAACAGTGACAAAATAAGCTATTTATGGACATGCGACCCAACTTGAGTGGGCGACGCGATCTCAGTTGCCAAGTCGCATGTGGTGGGAACGCACCTTTACATGTCACTTCTCCACCTCTGGCCAATCAAATCAAAAGGCGGGACTTCCTTTTGCTCTCTGACCAATCTGCAAACAATAATGGCTGAGGTGAAAACGAGCTTTCTTGTTGACTTGAGGAAAATATTTCCTGGTCTTCAGCTGCTATTACTGGTGGGACATGATTTCTTGACTCTTTTCCATGCTTTGTGGTATTGATATTACCATTGGATAAATGATATTACCATGGGATAAAGAAAATATAGCACACAGAGCAATTTTAAATTGCCTTATGTGTAGTATAGGGTGGAGGCAGGAGTCAACTTTTATAACCTGATAACATTAAACACTGGTGAGAAGCACTGTAAAACTGAGTTTGAGAGCACTTTGAAAAAAATGCTGGCTGTTGACACAGGCCCTTAAGTTTGTAAAATGTACATATTTGGCTGTAATTTCATAGGCCAGGCGCAGGCGCGGCGCACCTGCCTGCGTCTGCGCCTTGAAATGTGCCTGACACTCTGGATACCTGCCTGTGAGGCTTTGGTGACGTGTGCGCACTGTGCGCTTGTCAGCCAAACCACTGTACAGGGTGCGCCTCGCCTGCACCGAAATTGTCCGAAATTGTCACTGCCCCAAGCGGAATCTGTCGACACCTCCCCCTGGTGCGCCGTCACACCCATCTCGGTGCAGCTGGTCTACCAAATTGCCAAATTGGCTGCGCACAGCGGTGCACTGGACAAAATTACCACTGCGCGGGGTGCGCCAGGCTGCGCCACCCTGAGTTGCGCCAGGAAATTAGAGCCCATTGTGTAGAAGATGGAATGATCCATCTGAAGGGCACATCATAGGTTGTTGAGGTGAAAAGCTCACAGGAACTCACCTCAACCTTGTACCTTAATGAAAAATTAAAACAATACGGCAAATCACTGCGAGGCACGTCATTGTTTCAATTTCAATTATAATTTTTGCTTTGGATCATGAAAACAAGATTATAAGAGTAAACAGCCACATGCATGCCATGTTATGTTTGTTTCATCTATGGGTTTTAGTGCTGTGTGGTAAATGTTTCAACACTTGCCTTTACATTTTAGCCACAAGAGTATAATGTAACAGAATTAATGTATTCTTATTTACCTTTAATCCTTTTATATGATTACTTTTAGATATCTATATTTTTGACTCATTTCTTTTCATTCATTACTTTGTTACTTTCGTTCAGAATGTTTAAGGGCCAAGAGTATAAAAGTTCAACAAATTAATGCAATGCAGATGTAAAATCAACAAGTAATAATGTCGAATGATTGTGAGTTCTACATCAATGAAGCTGTGTATAATTTTTGCATAGCATGCAAAATATCTGACACCAATTTTTCAACAAAGATGTGTCAGAATGAGAATATCTTTCTCCTCTGAGTCAGGGATTACAAGTTTCCCTATGTGTGGTAATTCACTTTCAACCATGTTGCAACAAGTTCTGTCAGTCATGGATACGGCATTCACCAAACTCCAATTCTCAGCTGTTGATTTTATTTTTTTTCTCCATTCCACTTTGACAGATCTTCCATTTTATTATTTACATAATTAGATCTGTTTTATAAGTTCATCTTTTCATGTGTCATCCATCAAGTTATTCTTGACACTGTCAAGGCAACATGTTTTTTTTTATCTATTATTCAAGTGGCAGCAAAATGTATGCCACTCTAGGATCCAAGTAATATTTTTCAAAGGGGATAATAAAGAGTATGCTATTATAAGCATCCATTCATTATACTGTTTGTGGTCCAGAAGGTCCAGAGCCTGGCCCAGCTGTCACTGGGCAGGGTCTGAGTAAAAACTGTGACATACACACCAACAACCAAGTACTTTCATTGGTCAGATGTCAGCTTACAGGATGAGAAACTTTGTAAAAATCCACCACAGTCCGTAAAAATAAGTGCTTTTTCGCTGAGCAACATAAATGGTGAGCTTGCATTGAATGGCTGTAGGTTCAAAAAGTAACAATAATGTACAAATTATTTGGAGTGAAAAAAAATGTGTCTGGTGTGCAAAGGCCTTAACACTAGGGATGGGAATTGATACGATTTTAGTGATACCAATGTCATTATGTTTTTTTTAAACCGATCCATCTATTTAATTATTCCCGAATCAATTCCTGCTGTTGTTTTCACTAACTCAACATGCAGTAAGCATCTTGATGTTGGAATTTTAACCACTTCCATCCACTGCCTGCCACGATTACTTTTGACTTCTTTGTTATCATTCCTTTTGACTGCCTCTAATGAGGGTTAGATGCCCTCATACAAGGCATGCAGAACAATGTGGGAGGAATTGATGAGGGAATTGTTAATCAAAAAGACAAAGTTGTTACCGGATCACAGCTTGAATTGGTTTTTGATTCCCAAACCTATCTACTGCACACTCATATATTAGGCCTTCAATTCATTGTACACATACACTTAAACTCCCATACACACATTTTCTTTTTTTCAATTTTACTATTTGAAGTGTTTTTAACCTTTAAGATTATTAATTGAATATAATCATTACTTTTACTCTCACTTTTACAAAAAAATACAGATAAATAATTGGTAATACTTCCAATATTACAAATTCATTACCAAATATCACCCTTTAATATAGATTTTTTTGTTTTCAATATTTCATGTTTTATGAAATGCTTTGACAATAATGCTCTGAAACATCATTGCCAATAAATAAAGTTCTTTGAATTTAAATATATTAAATAGACTTAACTTTGCATGTAAACAGACTGAAAGAGACAAGACACTGCATGCAAGAGAGACATGAAAGGAGTCAAGGTTTAAATTAGGGTGAAAAATGCAACCAAGAAGACAAAGTTCAGTTGTATAAATAGAATTGAATTCCTTTCCTAACAAAAAGGTCTGACATTTATCTGTATCAAATCTATAAACTCTGAAGACTTGGATTTCCCCACAGGGACTGTTTTTGCCAAGAGGAAAATAAAACTGCAAAGGACACTTTTTTCAAAAAAATGTCAGCATGACATACAGCATCTTCAGATGTTGATCAAAGCTTAAGCAGGCTGAGTGTGCAGATTTTTCTGCTAACTTAAACAACGACTGTGCACACACAGCTGGCTCCAAAGAACAGACATCTGTATGTTAGTCACAGGACATCGGTAAGCCAACAAGTCTGATCAGACACACAAGTTATCAAGTCTCCATATCTGGCCAAAAGGCATCCAAGGAAGGTTTTACTGTGCCTTCCCGGCAGTTCAAAGGGTAATTATCTTTATTATCACTAACTACTGCCAACAGAGGGTTATAAGTTTAACCTTAATGCTTGGCATTGTCAGGAAAACAAGAGTGAAACTCCTCCACTGGAGATGTATGAATCTGTAACACATGAAGAAGTCAAAATACATCACGTTTGAAATGTCCAACAGACTTTTCTTCAAGTTCCTTATTTGACAGACCTGAGAAAAAGCAGCTGAAAAGAAGACTTCTTTTAATTGAGTAACAGATGAAGACTTTTTCTCATCAAGCTCTGAAAGGAACATCAGACAGTCATAAATGTAAAATGGAAATCTTAAGTCACTTACATCCAACATGTTCTAAAAGGAGCCCCTTTAAATATTCTTCAAGTTTTATTTCCAGCTAGTAAAATAACTCTGGAGTTGGTCATTTTAGTTAACAGAGGCGATGAAAATGTGTGCTGACAGTTTTAAAACCTTGTGACGTTAAAAGTCTCAAATCCAAACCTCACTCTCTGTAACAAACTCTTTTCCATTTGTCATTCAGGGGAGGAATACACCCCTGATTCAAACAGATGATGAACAAGAGAAATCTCCCAGAATTATACTTAAAAATGTCTTCTAAGAAAAAAGGCTATTTATCAAAATTATTGGCCAAGACGCCACGTGAGCATGTCATGATACGCAACTGCGATTGCCACACAATCATCTTTCAAACATGAAGGTGTTGTGACACAGAATATCTTCTCAATGAAGCACTTGAATGCTAATGAACACTCCTTGCTGAGTAACAGAGAAAATATTCTTGACATGTTGACACTACAGATATCTTAATGAAGCATCAATCGCCTAAACTGACCACCTTTTCATGGTCCCACTCAGAGTGGAGCTTCTTCTCTATCTTTGCTGATATCTGAAATGTCATTTTTTTCCAAATGCTTTTAGATGATCAATTTCTGCACACATACACGCCCTTTTTTTAAGATGAAGAACAACAAGTATCTCTTGTAAAATTGGTCGACTCTTACTGTGACAGTCTATTTATAAAGGTTTTATACTCACTTGAAAAAATCAGATTCAAGTCTTTTTGTGACCTTTTAAAGATCTGAACATAGAAAAATGAGGACCAGCTTTTCACTCCAGCATAAATAACAATCACCTCAAGCTTGGCATGCATGTGCTAAAATGCTGATTTGTTAAAGTGAGATTGTTATTTTATTAAATGGAATCAAGCCAGATTGCTATATACCAAATGGATATCAGGATTTAAGGTGAACTATTCTTCTAAGCTAGACTTGAACATGAGAGAGCATTCACATGTGCATTAACAGAAAATCCTCAATGCATCCTGGTCAAGCGTCATGCTTCTGGCAGCTTTTTTCCCTAAAAGTGGCTTTTGAAATAGCCCAAGACAAATTTGATAAATGCAGGCTTTAAGTCATCGTGCCATCTTAGACTTAAGACCTCTCACAGGTAGGACTTTTTAAGACTTTTATGGCTTTTAATATCAAAAAATCAATCTAAGACTCTCAAATACTTGAAAGGATCTGCAGGGACCTTGTTTTTTGTTTTTCTAAGCAGCAAAAAAAAGTGAAAAACACACAAACCCTTTCATAACCCTATCCACTGCCTCTCTCTCCTATCAATGAAGGCACAAAATCATCAAAAAAAATCTTAAAATAAAAAAAACAATGACATTTAATTCTTTAATAAATTGAAGATTAAAATCAATCTTCATCTACTATTTTGGAGAGCTATAAACACAACTGCAGCAACCTGCTGACAGTCAGTGAGCTCTTTGTTACATTAAATGAAAATGGGACCCTTTGTTATTGAGCATTTCTTCAAATAAAAAAACGTCTATTTAAACAAAAGATAACAAGGTACTTTGAATAACCCAAAAACATGTTTCTCCTAAAGGACAAAATCTTTAACAAGCTGTAATTCAAACCTTAAACTTTATTCTTCAGAACGCACTTTCAGGGGGTGTTTCTCAACTAGCTTTGGGACCCACTGCAACCTACTTACTGAATATTATGACCCAATTTCAACCATTTTCAATAACTTGAATTTCTTCAGTGAGAAAATATTCAGTTTGGATCTAATGGATCAAAACACCTGAACACAAACACATTCAAAAAGCACTTCATTTCAGAGGTCCTGGAGAGGGTAAGACATCTTCATGTGAAAACCATCTTCTTGTTCCAAAATAACAAAACAAATAAGTTAAGATTTCAAGAAAACAACTAAAGATCACTCAAATACTGAACAGACACAGATTGCACTGGACAGTCGGGCCAACCTGCCCCCCATCCTGGACTTAGACCAGTCCAGAGTCCGGAGACAGGCAGGTAATATCGCTGCAGGCCCCTCAAACTGTTCACACTCCTCCTCTCAGGTACAGAAAAGTGTATTCAAATCAGCACAAAAACACATTCTTCCCCGAGGCCGTCGTCCTGATGAACTCTTAACAGTCAGAGTGTCAGAACAATCATTGTGCAATAACTCAGAGACACCTCACCACCCAAAACTACACAAGAGTCTTCACTTTTCACCTAAAAGGCACACATTTAGGAAAGAAAAAAAATAATCCTACCACCCAAAATGCATCTGTGCTCTCAGTATTTTTCCTGTAAATCCTGGACCACTGTGCCTGTGTATATAATCATTTGTTTTTCACCTGAGTTGCTCCTTTAAAAACACAAAAATATCCTCTCATCCTTCATACATAACACTGTTTTATCTGGTAAATTCAGTTTTAAACTGCCTACCTCATGCAATCTGCTGTTTTGACATAATATTAAAAAACAGTATAGATGGGAATCTTTCCTGATTTCACCATTTGATTCCATTTTGATTCTGAGCGGACAATTTGATTCAGAACTGACTTTTTAGGTCAGACCTATTTACAATTCTCAATCAAAGCTCTTTTTGTTAAAGGGCATCTCCTGTCAAGATTTGTGCCTGATGTTGATGCAGCTCAAAAACTGTTTTCAGACTTAGAAGAAGTAAAATAATTAAAATAAATAAAAGAAAAGAAAAAGAAATAAAATTAAGAAATAGAAGGACAAACTTATTTTGAATTATGTTTTTTTTTAAAGTTCGGAATCAATTCAGAATCTTACAGAGTTAAGAATTGTTCTTCTGACATGGATCAATTTTTTTATATATTCTTATTTTTACATTGAAAGTGAAGTGAACTGCTTTTTATGTTTGACATACCTGGTCAATAAAACTGATTCTGATGTCCAGGTTACACAAAGCAACATGAAATATACAAATGGATGTCTGCTGAGGTCTTCCATACAACATCAGAATCAGAATCAGCTTCATATCACAAGTTGAGAACCACTGCCAAGAGGTTTAAGGAACAAGGATTCAAAAATAGAAAAACCTCATCATGTTGGTTGTGCTGATGTCACAACCAACATGTGACATCAGTGCCAACAAAATCATTCAGTAGAGAATAAATGATGCATCAGATAAACAAAATGAATTATTATTTCATTGTAATATTTAAAGAGGTACAGGAACATATTCTACTCAGTTATGCAAAGCTTGGGTAAAATAAAAAGTCACATGCATGCACTCAAACACCCAGTTAGCACTTGGACTGAAATAGTAAATGGACTTGAGCTTTTGTAGCACTTTCTTAGTCTTTGACTACTCAAAGCAGCTTCACATGACAGGTCACATCCACCCATTCACTCTCACATTCACTTACTGATGGATCTAAATGATTATGTGAGCTGTCAATTAGCATTTGCTCACACATTTTCGCCTCTACTTTAATACCCATTGACACGCCACTGAACCGACAGTGGGAACAAATTTGAGTTAAGAGTCTTGTCCAAGGACACATCAACATGTGACAGCTGGGGTGGGGATCGAACCCTTGAGCTTCTGATTAATGGTATCGTAAACTCCCAGACTAAGCCACAGACGCCCCTGATCCACCACCACTTATCACAAACTATTTAGTTTTATAACAAGTTAAATGGAAAGAAGGGTCTATCCGTCATCAGTCTATACCGTCATCAGCAACCAGAGGAGCCTGTTCAGCCCAAGACTGCTCCTTCACAAGGTCAGGACCAGCAGACTGAGAAACTCTTTGTCCCTCAGACCATCAGACGGTACAAATCCTCACTGAGGGAGGAGGAGGAGTAACAGGAGGACTGAGGACCGGAAGAAGTACTGGCCAGCCAGTAGCCATATAATTTAATTTGTATCTATTTATATTTTTGTTTATATCTGTCTTTTCTATATCTCTTTTATGTATTTTTCAAACTGCTAGTAGAATCCTAATTTCCCTGAAGGAGTTTCTCAAAAGGATTAATAAAGTTCAATCTAATCCAATCTAATCTAATCTAATCTAATCTAATCTGTCCACTAGAGTTCACATTTCAACACAAAATCTGGGAGCTTTTAATTGGTAAAATCTATTTGTAAGTGAGCCCTTGGGGTGGTTGCTGTTTCTGAGTTTCATGAAAAACAAAACAAACAACAACAAAAACTACTACAAAAAATATTAATTTCAGTCAGTTAACTAGATTTAAATGCCTCTTGCTCAATGTCAGCTGGTTTAACTCAAGCCCCTTACTACCCAAGAGGGGATAAGCAGTAAAGACCGTAGATGTTTTAAATGACTCTAAAACTTAAAATGCTTATAATCTAAAAATTGGGGAAAATAAACAAATGTATATTAAAATTTAAAATCGAACATAAGTTATTTACAAAGAACATGCAGAGTCATTGTCCTCTTTGCAAACAAGAATGAGTGTGTGTATGTGTGCCAACTAGCTCACCTGACAGGCAGTGAACAGGAAGTTAAGTGTGTCAGTATTGTATTATGTCACGTCATGTGAGAGTGAAATCACTACGAGCAAAGTCCAACGGTCACTTCAGTCACACACACAGACCAAAACTGTTTCCCCTACTAACAGAAACTCAACCTGAAGCCAAACAAACAGAGACAACGTGGGGGCAGAAATAATCAAACCATTCAATAATTCACAATCTGTGTTTTTAAAGCCAAGAACAAAACCCTAAATCTACTGAAGACGCAAACTCCAAATGGGCAGAAGGAATCAAACTAATGGTATTACATGCTGCAGTATACATACTAATAAAGATATGCTTCTCCACCTGCCATGGGACTGTATCAAAATCAAAGATATGTGGTCTAGGATAAAAAAGAAAGAAACAATCTTTACCATAATAAGACATACATCTCACACTTCAAAATTCAGTCCAATTTGATCCTAACAACTTTATTAATCTCTTTTTGGGGCAATTTGTTCAGAGCACAGAGAAAAACAGGAAACACTGAGGCATACAAATATGAAAGATATGTGTTAACTATAAATATAAAACAGAACCTGATATCATTCTGATATCAATTAATGATCTAGACAATAATCAGATGGAATTAAACAACAGAATTTGTCATTCAAATGAATAAATTAGTGACAGTAAAAGGATAAAAGTCTGTGAGGAAATAAGAGACACGCACAAGCTGTCTCGGGCATTACAGCTGCACAAGCACCTTCTGAGTTATCCGATTAACTCTATCCTGAAAGAAAAAGACTATGTACAGTCACAGAAGAAGTAATTATGAATGACAGGATTAACAGTTTCTCACAAAGAGTGAGTCAAGAGAGACATGAAAATAATCAGGTTGGACAGAGGATGCCTTAAGGCTGCATATAATGAGGAAGAATCAGCAGAAACAAAGGCTCCAGTGGAAAACTACTGGGCATCAGTGTAGAAATAAACAACCAAAATCAAACAAATCAAGAATAACCAATTAATACAAGAATTAACATGAGTATTATGCTGATTATCCTTCATTAAAATGTTGCCTGTTGATTAGAAAATAATGATCCTTTTCTCCATTTCATTTTGCTACTTGTTTATACTGCGGCCTTCACTGCTGCATGTTAAAGTGATTTTTCAGGGTCTGTTTTAGAGGTGAGAACAGAGGGGCTTCTATACTTTATTTTCATGTCTTGCTTTTTCGGTTTATCTGTTACTAATGGGAAATGTAAAATAAAGGTCAGGATTTCTACACACTTTATGAAAACAAATCAATTACCTTTAAAGACTGTTTTATGACCTGAATTGATATGAATTAAGGCTGCTTTTATACTGCTGAACAAACATCACTCAATGTCACACACCTAAGTGCAGAATATTAATTAACTGTTAAAACATTAAACAGACTGGAGATGCAGACATGAGAGAGAGTTTATAAATCAGGACAGGAAACTATTGATTCTCCCTGCAGAAGCGTCACTATGCTGCCACTGTTTCTGTTTCTGGCACTTTCTAAATGGCCCAAAACAGAACTGAATAAGACAGCCTCTAGACTCTCTGTGGCCTTAATTTAAAAATAAATGTAAATAAAGGATCTGCAAGAGCCCTGTAGGTGCAAAATAAAAACACACTGACAAAGACTGAAAATAATCATGCATTTAAATACTGATAAAAAGATTATGAGAAATACAAAACAGACCTCATGTCTCTGTAATTGGTGTTAAAATTTTCAAAAACTAATGTCCAACTTTTCTGCAGGCGTGGCTCTGAAATCATGATTTTAGGAATCTGACTGAGCAACACCAAAAAAAAGAGAAATTCTGTTAAAGGGTTTCAACAGCCAAACACTGACGTTTGTTCCAGCATGATATAAACAGAAAAGTTTACTTTGTTAAATCCCTGTGACCAGAATTTAAACCTCTCCTTAATGTGTTTTGTCTTATTAAACAGGTTTAAATTCTGGAAAAGAAATCCCAAATCAATGACTTTACAGCTCTGTCAAAGATACAAAACACTGAATGACATAAATAAGTATCAGAGGCGATTTTAAGGGGGATCTATGCCAAAAAAACAACTGAATTTCCCCTTGGGGATTAATTAAGTATTTCTGATTCTGATTCTGAAAAGGAGAAGACAGTATTTAATTCAGGTCCAACGAAAAAGAGAAAAATGATCAACATACTCACAGCACTTGATTTCATATTAATGAGGATATACATAATTCAGAAAACATAATCTGATTAATTTGTGCAAAAAAATCCTCACAATTCAGCATCAAACATTACAGCATGCACATCTCAGAAATCAGGATTTTTCTTAAATGTCTGTAAACTTCACAGAGAATTTTTATCTAGCCACCATGTGTTGTCTTACCATCTATTTAGCTGAAAAATGTTTTAAATTCTGGAAGGCCGATGCACAATGTTGCACCTTAAATTCCTTAAATAATTTTCCATCTTTAAAAACAAGACAGTCGATGACACAAATAGGAATTTAAGATGAGTATTGGTGAGGTTTTTACCCTAAAAAGGAAAGGAGAAGATTTTTTTTTCCATGTGGGTTTACTTATAAAGACTGAATGATGATCAGCCTGCTTACAACAATTTATCTGACAATGTATGTCCATTAAAGAAAGAACATTAATGTATAATATGTGTATAACATCTGAGAACTAGCAACCGACATTTCTGGAGGCATGGCTCTGAGAATTTCAAACAGAAACAGAAACAATTTCTTAATATAATTTCTTTGAACCAGAAAATACATCATGCCATCTTACATGTTCTCTTACAACCAATTTAATTAAAAATTGGATTACAAATGCATTACTTCATATCTCTGGCAGGGGTATCATACACTCAGTGACACAAATGAGTATGTTTAAGTGTATACTAAAATTATACTTCACTAAGGAGTGAGGTTTATGATTTGGGTCCACTAAAAACATAAAAATGATAAAGATGCTTATACCAAGTAATTGGTGCAATTAAGAAAACAAACTCTGTTAAGAAGTTAAAGGAAATGAATCCTTCAAACCAGTATCCAACATTTCTGCAGGTATGGCTAAGAAATCAGGATTTTTAAAATTTGCATTAAACAATACAAAGAAATGAAATTTCACTGATTTTTTTTAACCACAGAATTTTTTTTTTAAGGGGACTTTCCAGATAAATGCAGCGTCTCTCAACAGACATTTCTGACCAAGAGTCAAGTACATTTTCCATCAGCAAGCTTCTGTGTTTAAGTTCTAGAAGTCACCATTTTGAGTGTACTCATCAAGGCCACATATAATGAGTACTTCAATGATGAAAAGAGGGCCAAAGAGGAAAAAAGAATAGCTGAAAGTCTTACTGTGTGATCTATAACACCACTTTATCTGTAAAGTTAAATTAACTCTGCATGCACCATGGTCTACTGATAGTGATTTCATACAGACTTTTATCCTAAGAAGGCAAGGAAAGAAGAATATTGGTAGTCTGGGTCTCCATACAAGACACAAATGTCAGCATGATGCTTTTGAGTCATGTGACTGACAAAGCATGTCCTGAGATGTGACTATTGCAATTACGGTGTAAAATATATTATTAAAAGTCCATCATTTTAAAATTCTAAATAGATATAAGGTATTAAATGATATAAATTGCTATCAGAGATGTTTTTTGGGGGGTGCTTCACCTTTAAGAAGAAGCAGAGTCAGGTTCATGTTAAACACCAGTCCACTGCAACTGACTTGATATGTCCACGGATAATTTCAATCAGGACCTTTGTATTGTTCTTGTAAGATTCTTTAAAAAAAATAAAATTGCTGCAGGCGTAGCTCTGATGTCAGCACTTTAGAACTCTGTAAAAGCAACAGCAAGAAATGGGAAATTTACAGAAAAGAGCCTCAAAAACAGGAACACTAAATCTGCAGCTAAATCTGGATTGTAGATGTTTCAGAGAATATTTCGCTGGAGTGCTGTATGCAAATAGAGGAAAAAAAGTGGTTTAAGGCACTTAAAGAACAATTATTTTAGTATGTGTTGCAAGGTAGGTGGGGGCAGCTGCAGGTGCCTGCCTTCAAACGGGTGTAAAAAGGTGCAAATTTATTTTCAAGCACCTGCGTAGTTAACACTGACAGTGCGTCTGTGGGCCCTGAAGGCCTCTCGCTGAAAGGCTGTCACCCATTCATAAGGTGATATGTGATGGAGAGTGAGGGTGAGGGAGGTTCAGAGAAGCAGCGGTGATCGTGGAGAGGCCTCCACCAGGAAGGAAGCTGACGGTTAGAGTTGTAATGAGGGGAAGTTTCCTTTAGAGAAATGACAAGTCAGAGTGAAACCTGATGATAACTGAGACGTTTCACTTTGACTCTGTAGTTCATTCAACAGTGACTGACAGAAGGAACATGTCTTTCACAATCAGAAAAACACTCCACACAAGCACTTTAGCAACAAGTCTGAAAGCATTTATAGATTCCTTGTTAATCTTTACCGAATGACTGAATGAAGAACGCACAATATTCGCTTTTGCTGGTAGGTAACATGTTGATATTTCTAATTTCATTTTGGCCAACACCTTTTCATGCAGACATTTTAACAGTGAAGTAAATTAAGGTCGCATCCAAAAACACCAACTATAATAGCTAAGAGTGTAAGAAAATGGTGATATGCCAATATATCTCACTTTATTTGTTGTGCAAGCTGCATCAATATTTCGTTGAACTATATTGTGATATCTTATTTTATTGTTGTAAATGTATACAAATTCAGGACATTGTTTGTATTTTAGTACTGTAGCATGTAATATGCAAACATTTGCATTATCTGCAGTATACCAAAAATACCTTGACATCATGCTACTTCGAGAAATAATCAGCAGTATGCATCTGACCAGTCTCCCTTGTGTACTGTTGCCCATAGGTCAGGTGGACAGAAACAGCACTGGTGTGCTCCATCTGATCTTCAAGGTCAGATTATCTGAGTCGCAAATCAAACATGCCCCCTTTGGTTGGGATGTCTATTTAGGACGATCTTCAGATACCCCGACTGTATCAGCTAATACCATGTTTAACTGGAATGTGATGTAATTCCCAGTTTCCACGTCAAAGTTCCGAGGTAGATGGAACGCAGCATATGTCCATGGCTACAGCCTTAGCATTATTAGCGTTAGCATTAATTTTGTGAGAATTTTAGAACAGCAAAGGGAATTAAATCTTGGTAATTTTATATTTTTCTTGATTGTTACGTAGATATTACGCATTTCCCATATAAATGTTCAATTTTGAAAACCATGAAAATCCATATGAATGACTTGTAAAAAAAATTCAGTCCATCAACTGATGCTGTAATTAAGTGGTGCTAGCTGTTAGCTAGGCTACGGTTCATTTCGGTTTGCAAGACCAGAAACAGAAATCGTGTTTACATTTATAAAAGGAAGAAGGCTATTAATAGACATTTAAAATAGTTTTTGAACTACAGAAATAGTGGATTACAATCCAGCACATTAGTTGGTGGTACAATATTTGCCAAAATGTCAGGGAAAGCAGCTCAGCTGGTTCAAGCCCACGACAAAAGAACAGTCTTTAGGCTTTCATACCACCACCAAACAAATACAAGCCAATAAATCTGCTTGGGCACAGGCCCTCTCATTATAAGCAACAGTGATTTTTTTTTTTTTGTATTTCTATTTTCAAACAATGCCACAATGTACAAGTTGTTATGTCTTTGTGAGAAAGAGAAGTTGGGGAGGGTGGAAAACACAGCAGCCCATGAGCAAAAGATAGGCAGAGTAGGCCAAAAGAAAAAATCTAGATTTTTATTTTATAAATCATCTGCACCATAAAAAAGAAAAAGGATTAATGGATTAAACTGATTTATTGTCCATGCCTTATCTATTGGTTCTCCTTATACCTCCACTAATTTAATTTGTCACTTAGTGAGGGGGGGCCTTATGAAACATTTGCAAAGTTTGCCAGCATGTTAATATGATATGTTATCAGACGTAAATATTGGCATCGTTCATATCTGCTTATACCAAGAATTAGCCTTCAAAATCAATATCTGCCATCCCAATATTATGCTGACAATCCGGTATATCCCAGCATCCACTCTAAGTCCAACGAATACTCAAAGAGCAACAGCAGATTCAGCTGACAGTGACAAGTTCAAAAATTAATTGTAAAATCAAACTGAGCCAAAACACAACATGGCAAGGAAGAGAGCTGATGCAATCACATCGCCTTGTTTCAGTGTGTGTGTGGGGGTGTTGTGTGTTAGATGGCACTCCCGTCAGCAGGTGTGTGAAGGGCACTTTCCAGCTGTGGTGCCTGGTATCTCTACAAGGACACTCATCAGCACCTTCGCCCAGCACCAAGGCCCTTCAATCTTCTGATACATCTTTACGTGTGTTTGTGTGAGAGTCGTCCTCTGGCTGTGCAGAGAATAAACTGGATGCGGTTTTTAAACATGTTTATATGCTTTGTCAAAGCTTTAAATCCAGTCTGACTTCTCCACAGAGAAATTAGCATTTTAATCCAACCAAAACCATTTCATACACGGCACCGATGTTTCCCCCAGCGAGGCATAAACAAACACTTTGACAGAGAAAGTTTCCTTTTTTGAATTCCCCCTAACCAGAAACTTAATCTCCCTTTTTTCTTTCCTCCCCAAATTTTCCAGTCTAAGAAACATCAGCGTGTCCAGCCTGTGAGGTCTGACACCTGAAGGCCTCGTTCTATTGAACCGATAAGAGTCTGGAGGATCTTGGCTGGTGCTCCTCATGAGATCAGGTATGTAATAAAAGACAGGTTAGATGATGTGACAACAGAAAGGAGGATTCCCTGATAGACAAGAGTTCATCTTGTCCTGAGAAGCAGCCAGAACATGTTCATGCCCATAGTCATCCAGTGGAAAAATACAAGCCATTAATCACCATGAGAGACCATAACTGCGCAGCGAGGAGCCAGCGGGGGGAACAAAATGTGACAGCACCTCATTTTCAAGGTCTTTCTGGAGCAGCAAATTAGGGACGCACAATATTATCGTCAGATCAGTAGACATAAAATCAGTATAAACAGACAGCAAGTGTACAAGTTAATTAGCAGCGTCTGCAGATTTTTTTTTTTAAAAAGTCTGATATATCTGCCTTTCAAAGCAATCTGAGAGTGACTACTTTATCCCCCTTTTTTCATGTATTCCAATCTAGACAATCTGGGCATCTCTTTAAACACATCTTTAACATTTGGATCGTTGAAATGGAGATGTAGATCTGCTGCACTTGACTCAAGTGACTCAAATCCAAACATTTCCAGGATATAGACTTTGAGTAACAATGGGCTGGGCATTAGGGGGCACTGTGGTCAGAGAGGGTGTAGGGTCACCTGGCTCTGCTCGTACAGACACAGAAGACTGAGATTCAGTCTGCTTTACATCTGTCAAAAATCACTCTGTTGCAATACTTTAATAAACCAGCCACTGCAGACGGTAGGTTGTGCAAATTTACCACATAACAAAAAAAAAAAAACACACCTTCATTTGGCAGGTGCTGTTTGATATTTTCAGCCATTAGCAGCAGCCATTGTTACTGTGTTATTTGTTGCTTTGACACAAAACAAAAGAAGTTCAGTTTTGCTGTTCAGCATTTAAATTCCCAGCTCATGCCGATTTTGGATGATTGTACACTTCAACAGACAATAAAAGTCACACTGAAAATTTGGCACGGATGTATCTGGTGTCCTATGACCAGTTTACATGTTGTTTGGGATTTTGATTTTATAAAAAGAAGAGAAAGAAAAGTGATGCATGGATGTGCACAGTCACTGCACAGTGGAGCTATTTGGACAGCATTAGTCTGTATAGAGGAAGAGTCAACAGTCTGCTTTGTTGTGACCAATAAAATGTTTAAAAAACAAATGATCATCCTAAAGTTCTTGTTCCTCATTCACAATGGTTCACTTTTTACTCTTACCCCTTTCTATCTGAGCTCTCTCTACTTCAGGCAACTAAGAACTTTTAATTTGAATGTATGATTTTCACATTATTAGGTTGAAAAATGTTAGAAAAGTCAAGCCAACAGCTTTTTCTGTGATGCCACAAATGGTAAATTACAATAAAGTGGCCAAACATATGCCCTTAATAAGTGGCTCACGTATGCTTGCAGCAAGTAATCACCTCAGGTTTGCCTTTTTGCATAAAGTTCCCTGTATGAATTTTTTTATTTAAAAGACTCCTAAATACAGACAAAAGTGCACGGCTAAGCTGTGGGGTGTTTCAGACAAACTGCATTTGTGTCAAATGAATCAGAAGTTCTTCTAAAATTACTAATATATCAATATACAAACACTTCAAAATTTAAGGCAACATCTAGTCATGATGGGTAATAAATACTGGTTTCATTTTTCCATAACTTATTGATTTAAAAAACACACATTGTTGTCTTATCTATTCAGTAAATTTATACTGAATCAATCATTTAACTGTTGTTACCTGCACGACTCTTACATATTGTTGGGCTGAATGATATTGGAAAAAACGAACACTGCGTTTTATTTTTCCTGTGCTATACGCATTGCAATTTGTCATTAAAAAAAATAAAATAACACAAGACAAAGCTGCTTTTTAATATTAATGTGTATTAATTAAACTCCAGTTTAACACTGACTTTTTTCTTCTTTGAGTCCAAAGTTGTGTAAAGAGCTTAAGCTCATAGGTTTGTATCATTCCCAGACAGTCAAACCTTGTTTAAAAAATGTCTCATCAAGCAAAAGTGATTGTCTGCATAATATGGTCAAACAGGAGACACACAGAGTCTGCATGCTCAGCTTTATGCTTTAGGATTAACATTGCATTTCCTGCTATGAGACTACTTTAGAACTAGTTGGAAAAATGTTAAAGGATGTGTGATTATTCAATAATGAGACTACGATTATTTAGAATAAAACCACGTGGTTCACAGGCACAGCAGGTTTTTTCTATTAAAGGCAAACAACTGTTCTAAGTTTCCAATAAATGACGTCTTTAGTTCACTCCCAGCTTCTGATTGAAGTGTTTTTGCAAAGGTGTCGGAAAATGATAACAAAGGTGTGTGCCAAAGTTGTCAAAACACTTTAGACATCTTTGGCACCTTTTGACTCTTGATCAAAAGGTAAAATGAAAGCAAATTTGAGGAGAAATTTTAAAGCAAATTGAAGGAAACCCAAAGGTTTATGGAAGTTTATCAATGGAGACTATTTCTGCTGTCATCCCTGTACTGAGTTGTTGATCATTTTGCACAATTTGTTCAACTATTGGACGTTTTCAGAAGTATTTGATGTGCATGACCAGGACGTCCATCATCTTGGACATCTTTTCTGCCTTCAAAAAATCTTCTGTGCCATTTAAACATACGTGACGTGCAGTGGCCCCCATACACCCCAGTTAATGAACCAAAAATTTTAACTGCTGTTTTGTTCAATTTCACCAAACATTTCAAGTCAATGTGTTTTAACACCTTATCAAAAACACATGCACGTAAGTGAGAAACTAGCAGTGAACTTAAGACTTCCTGGAAACTTGCAGCAGTTGTATATGAATACCCAACCTTTAATATACATCAGTCAGTGTGAGTGTGAAGTGTGAGGTCCCATCCTCACACATGCAGTTTCATTATTTAGTAGCCATACCTTTTATTGTTAAGCCCTAGATCAGGGGACACAAACCTGTAGATCTTGATCTGTGGGTGGATTTATTTTAAATTTCTCGTAGATCTTAGAACTGAATGTGTTCGATCTTAAGCTGACACATTGAATGGACTATTTAATCTATTCATTACATACATGAATACAGTAAATCATGCTGCTTAATAAGGTTAATTAGGTCTAAATGACTTTTCCCCACCCCATTAGTTTTCAGTATGAGCAAGATATTCATACTGTTAAATTCCGTTTCATTCTTACATGGTTCAAATCGACTCTCTCAGTCTTGGTTTCTGTTTTGTGCTATGCTGCATAAGATTAAATAATTTAATGTGCCTACAAATCCACTGACTCTGTGTTTTTCATTCCTTCCCTTTATCACAATGATAAAATAAAGGTCTTTCTACTGGCTTTTAGTTGTGTTTATTGCCGAATTTGAGCAGGTAGATCTAGCTTTCTCTAGCAGTATGAAGGGGGATCTACAGTTCTGAAACACTGGTGACCACTGCTCTAGATCATAATGTATTTTTGTGTGCTACAGATTATTATCTCCACCAAGGGTGTTATGTTTTGGTCAGTATTTGTTAGTTTGTTTGAGAACAGGATAACTCAACAAGTTCTGAACAGAATTTGAAGACATTTTCAAGACGTATCAGAAATTGGCCAAGGATCAACTGATTTGATTTTGGTGGAGATCCAAATCGGATCAAGGATTTTTCAAATTATTTGTCAACATTGCCGGATAGGGCAGTTTTCCACATTTTCAAAGTAACTTAAAAATTCTTAATGGATTTGGATGACATTATCAGTGTTTGTGTGGCATGGGACAATGGAGAAGTGATTAGATTCTGGTGGTGATCCAAATCCGGATGTGGTTCCAGGATGTTTTTCAAAGATTTGTTAACAGTGTGAGCTAGGGCTGTTTCCCACTTTTTTTGACAATAACTTACCCGACAATGTTGAAAATGCCTTGGCGAAGGTTTGTGCTCTCAGAACACTCCTAGTTAGACATTGAAAGCCCTGTGGTGGTTGCTCTATGAGGTATTGTTTATACAGGACTTCCAGCCACAATGGCATAAACAAGTCTTGTGTAAATGATGTTACTGTTTCTCTTAAAAATACATCTCTTATATATTTAAAATGTGATCAAAATTGATTACTTTCACTTTGGTCAATAGCTTCTATCTTTATTTGGCAAAGAAAACAACTATCTTAAGATGTAAATGCTCTCTGCCTTGTTGTGTCTATTTGACAGACTGTACTGGTAAAAGTACCGAGTCAATTCTTTCTTCTGGTGTTTAAATACTGACATACTGAACATCAACGCCTCACATTGTGCATCTCAACAGCTCATCTTCAAACATCACTGTGTTAAACTCAAAGACGCCTCTCACTCTGTATGACCTTCAAAACAGTCACGCACAGGAGGAGGAGGTGCACTTCACACACTGAGGCGTAAATTACCTGAATGCATCATGACCTACCCAAAAGGCCCCCAAACCGTCAACTTCTGATTTAACCCCTTCATGTCTGGTAGCTGCACACACCACAGGGGCACTTTTACTGACAGTCACACACTCACTTATACACACACACCCGTCTGAGGCTTACTCACCCGATGAGGGAGACCATCTGCTCCACTATGTGCTTGCTGAAGGTGATGATCACAAACAGTTTCTGTATGACAAAGAAGCACACACAGAAGAAGAGCGAGTCACTGACTGATCCGTGAGGTAAGTGCTGGGGTTCAGAACAACATAGTTTGTGGATCATAGTTTAATCGGTAATTCCAGTACACACCCCTGAAGCACAAACACACCCTGACAATTATGTACCGTTCATTGCACCATCATGTTGGTTTGATCTAAAAGCAGTTTTTGTCATAAAGGGTTAGAAATGAAAGACCTGGGATCTATGACACACAGCCAACACAGAGCACTAGGTCAGCATGTCATTCTGGCTGAGTGGGTGTTAGTGTGGGTAAGTGTGTGTTAGGCTGAGGGAATCAAAGGAGATGTGTCACTTCTTCACAGGGGGCCTGGAGGCCTGTTCCTGTCCAGTCTGATTCCTGCTTACTCATAAAGCCAAAAGAGACAGGCGGGCAACTGGCAGCCATTTTGGGTCATATCTGCCCTGACATTGAACATGCACCCAATAATTGAGCAGATTGTGCCTTTACTTGCCCTTTGGAGTGTTTGAACGTCACCATATTCTTATAAACAAACATCTATTTTGACCACTTAAAATGTGGTCTGACCCACTGGCATCTAGTTGACCTTAAACATGGGATTAGAGAAAACTTGCAGATATTTTGCCAGGACTGTCAGAGACAGATTGTTTTGAGCCACAGAGTCTTTTATCTTTGTTCTAGCCCCGATACTAAGCTTTCCAAATATACTAAATATATATTGCAGAAATTACAGGGAAAAAGTACACAGGACATCTAGAATTTTCAAATTTATGTAATGATGTAGCCATAAAAATCTCTGGATCTGAATATTTATCCCAATTTAAATGTGGTGCTCAAAGCAACATCCTGAGGAGCAAACAACAGCCATACAGTGACAGTACAGGGGTGGGTCGAGAAGGGGGCTAAGGTGGATATTGAGGGAGTGTCATTGGTAAAATAATTATTCAGATAATGGTTAAGATGCATGTTTAAAATAAACTCTAAGTTTAAAATAAACTAACTGAGTGATTGAGGGTTAAAGTGATGCATGAAATAACAACCCATAACCTGGAAAATATTATCAGTTTACTTTACAGCAGGGGTGGGAAGACAGCAAGCCAGAATCCACCCAATACAATTTAACCTGAGATACCAATGTACGGCCATGTACAAATCCAGATATGTAATACAAATATATTGATGTTACCTCAAATTGCTGGTATATTCATGTTTCCATGAATAATGACAGTGGGTATTGACTTATAACTCAGTATTGTATCTGATTTGTAAGAAAGGGGCAGGACTAGATAAGCTCTGTGCTTCTTTCTGTTCCTTCTCAAACTGGTTGCTGTGCATGTGCATGCACTCACATGCTTTATTTGTTTGATGGACATGTACAGTTTGGTGTATATATTACTTTGCATTGATTTGGTTGTTGTTTGTTTGTTTGTTTTTAAAGTTTCAGATGAATAAATAGATAAAATAAATAAATAAATATGGTTTATATATACAGTATATACAGTTATGTTTTGTTTTTTGCAAAATAAAAGTAAACTTAATTTACTGTAACTTTTCTTTTTAAATCTTATGAAGCAGCAGAATATAATAGTTGCATTTTAAACGTATATATTTAAAGTTATAGAGAGAAGGCAAAGGAAGACACTGAAATGGGCATCAGGCTGGAAATCTGAGGATCTGAATTTGAGCCGATCGCAGCGAGAGCCTCTATATAAATGTTGAGTGTGCAGAATTAACCACCATGGCTACCGTCACCCATTCTTGAGCATATCTGGGTCAAATATCTATACTTCAGGAACTGGTGCATGCATGCAGTTTTAATACAATTGATAAAAAGCTTATTTTTTATTTCATTTTTCTGTTGAGATCCCCGACATCTGTAACAATGGAGCCCTCTGGCAGTAATAACGTTTTTTTGCGGCCCTCTTTGTGATCAAAGTTGCACATCCCAACTGTAAAGGTTAAAGAGGGCTGGTTCTAAATCGTGAAATCATTATTATATGTTCAAAAGATTAGACAGCATAGTGACCTTTAACCTAAAACTTGTCATAAGGTCGTCTTTGAGTAAGATTGGACAGCAGTTCAAAGTTCAAGAATTGTCTTAATGTGTTTTCAAGAAATTGGGTTCACAAGCAAGAGGCACACATGGGACCTTAATCTCTGATTTTAAAACAAATTAGTTAATCCTTTCGTGAGAGTGGACATTTGGAAAACAAATCAAAGGCTATCCCTCCACGAATGACATACATATCACAAAGACAAGCTAGGGATAGATATGAAGCCCAATGACCTTGACCTTTTAGGTCCAAATACAAGGTACATACAGCAGTTTAAAGCATTCATAAGCAACACTGCTCAAAAAGGTCTGAACATGAAGCCAAAAGACTGTGACCTCTGACCTTAACATCAAACATCAAAGTTTGTTCTGACTAAAAGTTAACACGTGTTCAATGATTAGGGAAAACTGCTGTACGAGTTCTTGAGATATTGCACTCATAAGCAAGGGATAAACTTTACATTTTGTTTTACTTGATCTTTGACAGACAAAATCTAATTAGTTTATTCTTGAGCCAGAGTTAATAAAGTTTTAAAAAAGTTCCTTAAAGTGATGATGAAATATATCATTATTCAGCAAGTGATGAGTATAACATGAGGCCCAGTGATCTCATTCATTTATGGCCAAAAATCTTATCAGCTCACCCTGAAGTCAGAGTAGACATCTGTGCAAAGTTTTAAAAATCCCTCAAAGACTTTTTTAGTAACAAGGCTAACAGGCAGAAAGATGAACATGAATCCAAAAGACCATCTTTGACTCTCAAACTAGTGATGTGTTTATCCTTGGGTCAGAGTGGACATATTTGTAAAGTCAGAGTAAATTAACTGCAGAGTTCTTGAGATAAATCTAACAAGCAAGAGGAAATGGACCCAGATATCCTTCACCTTTTGCATATGCCTCTAAAATACAATAAGTTTATCTTTGAGTCAGAGTAAACATCTGTGCATAGTTTAAGAAAATTCTGTAGGAGTGTTTTTAATATATTTTGTTCAAAAAGAAAGTATTTACATGAAACAGAATGACCACCTTTTGAGAAGTCCTAAAACAGGACTTCACATTCACAGGCAAGGAATAAACAAAAAGCACAATGTGTTTGATCTTTGAGCAATGACCTAAAATCTTTTGAGTTCATCACTGATTTAGAGTGGATTTTTGTGCTAAGTTTGATAAAATCCTCCAAAGTGTTGTAGATATATTGTGCTTACAAGCAAACCATGAGCATGAGGCCCAATAACTTTTAACCTTTGACCAGTTAAACTGCATAAATCATTGAGTGAGTGGGCATTTGTGTGAAGTGAGGAAGCAATTTAATTCAAGTGATAATGAGATATTGCATTAGCCAGCAAGGGATAAATATAGGGCCTTATGAAACTTGACCATGAATCTCCAAAATCTAAATAGTTCATCCTTGGCTCTTCATGAACATTTGAACAAAGTTTAAAGAAAACCCCACAAAGCATTCTTGACATATTTGTTCTCAGGCAAGGCTGACAGCATAAAAACATGAGACCCAATGGCCTTAACCTTTGACATCCGAAATAAAATCTGATCATTCTTGAGTCAAAGTAGACATCTGTTCAAAGAATGGAGACAATCACTCAATCCGCAAATACAAAGTGACATTGACAAGCCAGGGATGAACAGAAGACCAGATAACCTTGACCTTTGACTCTTAAAATGTTATTTCATTCCTGAGAAAAAGTTGGTATCTGTGCATAGTATGAAGAAAGTCACTAAAATTGTAAAAATGACATTAAACTAATGAGCCAAGGATAACCATGGGGTCAAACTACCTGGAAACTTGAAGTCCAAATTGTAAGTAACTCATCCTCGGGCAGGTTGGACATTTGTGCAGAGTTTTAAGAAAATTTCTCACTGATTTTTGAGGATCAGAAACAAAGGATGAACATGAAATCCAGAGACCATGAACTCTTGACTTTAGCCTCAATCATCTGACTAGTTCATTCTTGAGTTAACATGAAAACCAACGACTTTAACCTTTGACCTGATAAAATCTAGTTAATCCTTGAGTAAGAGTGGAAATTTGTGCAAAGCTTGGATAATATATCTTGAAGTGTTCATAAGATATAGGGGGGGGGCTATTGAGGGATGAACATGAGATACAATGACTTTCAACCAACATAATCTTATCAGTTTACCCTTGAATCAGAGTGGACATTTGTGCAAAGTTTGAAGTGAATCCATCAAAGTCTTCTTCAGACATCAGGTTAACAAGCAAGGGATAAACATGAAACCCAATGACCTTTGATCTGTGACCTCTGAAAGAAGTTTATCCTCAAGTCAGGGTGGACAACACATGAAGAGAAGCTGCCTTGCCTAACAGAGAGGCAGACAAAAGGACAATCCTACACTATAATGCCACTAGGACAGGCTATCTCAGGGGCGGATGCATAAAATCACTAAGGGCCCTATCACACACCCGACACAATCTGTCACCGTTAAAATAGAAAATGATTGTGTTCTCCCACTGTGTGAGGGGTGTGTTTGTCTGGTGAGGCGCGAAACTGGTGTACTCAAACCACCTAAAACCTGGTCTCAAGTCCAAAGTCTGTGGCGCAGAGTGTTTCTACTATGTTGAGAGATAGACGCACATCCATTGAAACGCACATTCCTCTTAGCTTGTTTAATTCACATGGGATGCACAGCGGCACAGCTCTACCACTCAGAGCATTTGTTGAAAATTTCTGTTTAAAGTTTACAATGTGAAAGAGAGTGCGCTGTGTGTGTTCTTTGTGAATAGTGGCACAATAAGTGAGACTCATCCCTCCACGATGCACCGTAGAGCACCACAGGAAGTCATTCCTGCCTGTGGTCATCAGACTTTCTAACTCCTCCCTCTAATATCACTGCTTCATCAGGTCTTGGAGAATAAACTTTTCACTGTTTTATTCCTCTTATATTTGTTAATAAGTAAATACACAAATGTAATTCCCAGACAACATCCTTCCTGACAAACTGTACCTACTGTCAATCTTGCCTTGGACAATGGTGCTGTCATATATGTATTCAGATGCTTATTGTAAGTATTGTTAATTATTAATACTGCGTTTTTATTGACCTCATTCAGAGTCTCACTTCTACTTAATTTTTACTTATTTTCCTTCATAAGGAAGTTGATATTGCTTAAAGACTGCATGTTACAACCTGCTTACTTAATTTTCATTCTCATTTCATTTATTTTCATTCTTAGTTGTATTTATTTTATTTGACTTTATTTTAGTTAAAATAATGCTCCTACCTATTCTAATGTCTTCATCTGATAGTTCTGACTGCTATAAGAGCAACTGAAACAACTGAGTTTCCCCTTGGGGATTAATAAAGTGTTTCTGATTCTGATAAAAGGAGAGAAATCAAATAATCCAGCCAAAATAATCCAGCCAAAATTCTGAACCTGCTGTTTGAATATCAAACGATAGCCGCTCAGAGGGCACTAATTTAAAGGAAATGAGAGTTGACACCAACTGGTTTGATCTATGCTGTGCCCAAAACACACCTATGTGATATTAAGGCATATAATCTATCCTCTTAGCGCCTGCGAAAACAATGTGTGTCATCAAAATAGCCAAATAGAGACTGACATACTCCAAAATGCAATGCGCTTAAGACAACACATTTCACAGAGTTGAAATAGACCCCTTGAAATTAATTACAGATGCAAGTTTTATGGCTAGAAAACAATCTATGGTATAAAGAACTAGAGTTTAAAAAAATGAAAAAAAAAAACCCAAAAACAAAACCTTAACAAATAATTTTCAACCAAAGTCTACCAGAAGAGAAAAAGAAAGAATTTTGTACATTGCACAGGAGTTTTCCAGCAATTTCAGACAATTAAAAGGAGATTTCTAGATACTAGCTGCCAAGGACTTCTATTTGTGTTGCGGTGGTATTGAAACACTCAGTATTGATATGGTTTGATATTTAGCAGTATCACACAGAGGTTCTGGTTTGAGACAAACCTCCTGTTTATTTTAATGAGGAACACAAAACAATGACTGCGATTATGTTGGAACTTAAGTGAATAATCAGAGTGAAACGAACGACACTGTACATGAACAAAAATAATAGTGACAGCCATGTCAGCACAACACCTACAGTGAAGATAGCTGGTAACCAGGTTGCCCCACTAACTTTTAATTACATGTGACAGCGCTCATTGTTACAGTGTTCATTGTAAAGTTGCATAACATGTCATCTAGGTCATACATGTATTGTCATCAGGTTGTCTTTCAATAATTACTTTTCAAAACTGGGTCTTAAGCCTCAGAGCCTCACTGAAGGTTAGGCACAATGAAAAGAAAGACACGCAGTCACAATGTTGTCACAAAAATAACACAACTCATAATTGACATGTGCAGCCATAAAAAAAAAAGTTTGACATTTGCAGTCGTACTATTCCTGTGCCGCTCAAAAAATAAACACAAGGCGGTACGGTAAGTAAATCCCCCCACAGCGACATTTAAACTGCAACTTGAGGAACAAGTTTTTGGAGCTATGCACTTGAGTATGGAT